>JAQPPZ010002892.1:0-600000 GCA_028583015.1 Wollemia nobilis | reverse complement strand
TTTTTATTTGCTGGCCGTGGTACTAATTCCCAGGTTTTGTTTTTCTCAATCTGATCTAGTTCTTCATTAATTGCCTTCATCCAACTTTCATCTGTGCTTGCTTCAGCAATATTTTTGGGTTCAATGCTGGATAATAGAGAGTAGTTCCGTACTACTGCTCTTCTTGTCTGTATACCAACTATTGGGTCCCCAATAATCTGTTCTCTGGATGATTTTTCTGCCAGCTACCTATTTTGAATTTCTTGTTCTCTTCTTCTTCTGAGTCAATTCTTAAATCAGCTGGGTCAATTTTTTGATTTTCTTCTGTTTCCATTTCTTCATCTCCTTCAATGACTTCTTCATAAATAGGGTAGTTTTCTTGATAAGTAATTTCTCGATCTCTACCTTCATCAACTTTAACATCTGCACTCTCCACAATTTTCTTTAGCCTCTTGTTGTAACATGTGTAGGCTTTGCTTTTTGTCGAGTAACCAAGAAAAATACCTTCGTCAGCTCTATCTTCAAACTTATCGAGATTATCTTCAGTTCGTTTGATATAACACTTGCTGCCGAACACTTTGAAGTATCTTGTTGTTGCTTTCCTGCCGAACCACAACTCATAAGGAGTTTTGCTTTCATGCATCCTTAACATGCACCTGTTTTGAATGTAAACTGTAGTATGTACTGCCTCTTTCCAAAATCTGTCAGCTATTTTGTTCTCAGCTAACATTGTCCATGCCATTTCTTGCATAGTCCTATTCTTCCTTTCAACAACACCATTCTGTTGAGGTGTCCTTGCTGCTAAAAACTGTCTTCTGATCCCATATTTTTGATAGTATTCTGCAAACTCCTCTGAGATAAACTCTCCTCCTCTATCTGATCTTAGGCATTTAATTCTTTTTCCAATTTGATTCTCAACCTATTTTTTAAAAATCTTGAACATCTCAAAGGCATCTGATTTAAGCTTTAAAAATAGTACCCATGTCATCCTGGAGTAGTCATCTATGAACAACATAAAGTATTTGTCACCATTTATGCTTTGTGTTCTCATGGGTCCACATAAATCAGTATGTATCAGCTCTAACGGTTTTCTGGTGAAGTATTCCTTTGCTTTAAATGTGGATCTAGTTTGCTTCCCTTTTTGGCATGAAGCACAGATGCTATTTACTGGTTTGCCAATGGTAGGTATATCTCTTACTGCTCTTTTTGAACTTATTTTTACCAGATTGTCAAAGCTAATATGACCGAGCCTCTTGTGCCACAACCAATTTTCATCTTCCTATCCAATCAAGCATGCTCCTTCTAAAGTTTTTGAGAGAGTATATAGATTTCTAGAAGTCCTCGATCCAATAGCTATCAGCTTCCCACTGTGTGCTTTTCTTGACTTCATAGCCCTACTTTTTAAAGATGACTTCATGACCTCTGTCATAGATTTGACTTACGCTCAGTAAGTTGTGCTTCAAACCAATTACAAACAGAACTTCTTTGGAATTGATCTTTCCATCACTTATCTTGACTGATCCTTTGCCAACTATTTTGGCTCCATCATTATTTCCAAACTTTACAGAGCCCCCTTCATATTTCTGTAATTTTTCAAATTTTTGTTTATCTCCTGTCATGTGACTGGAGCATCCACTATCCAATATCCATGGTGCAGATTTGTTATGTGCTTTGAATGTTGTCTCGTACAATCAAGGATTCCTTTTCTTCCTTGAGTTGCTCTTTTTCTTTCCATTCTGATTTGACTGTAGTTTTGGTCACTTGTTTAGACTTTTCTTTGTCAATGGCCTGTGCATGTTTATCTGGGAATTTTCTATTTTGCCTTAAACTGTTTGGTTGAGTTCTTCTTCCCTGATATTTATTTGCTGCATATGTGCTTCTACAGTTTCTTGCAATGTGTCCAAAGTTATGACAGTTATAGCATTCTACTGCATAATCCATCAAGGGTGAAAAGACATTTCTACTGGTAAAATTTCTTTGTCCTATATTATAAATGCAGTCTAAAATCTTATGACCATAAGTATTGCATTTAAAACAATAACCAAAAAAGGAATGATTGAACCTGGGAGTTGGTCTTTGCCAATTTGTAGTAGGAGCCACAAATTTTCTTCTCCTTTGATGTGTGACTTTTGTGAATCCCTCATTGTCAATAGTCTTCTCGTGCCTGGCATTGTTGCTTTCTTTTGCAAGATTCATTTTTCTTTGGTCAACCTTGATTTTATCCTCTTTCTTTACTGGTTCTATAGTTATGGCCTTTGATCCACTTGATGATTCTCCTTCGACAAACCCCAAGCCAAACTTGATGCCTCGTAGTCCTCTCGACTATTTATAATCTTTTCAAGCTTTGCGTAACTTCCTTCAAGTTTGTGATAGCAACTCAATTTTTGATTCTTTTCTTCTAGCCGCATTCTTAAAACAACAATCTCTTCTTCTAGTTTGCTGCACTCATCTATTCTCATGGTTAACTGTACTTCAAGTTCTTCAGACATTTTCTTAAATTCTTCTATCTGTACTTTCAAACTATTTATTATGTCATTCGCATCCTCAAGCTTTCTTGAGACCTTATTATTCTTTTTCCTTTCTATCTTCAACTCTTTAAGTGCAGCAACCAACTCTCCTTCCAGATAAACTTCAACCTCATCCTTACTTTTTGTATCACCTTCCTATTTTTCTTCTATTTTTGCTTCTTCAAATGCCATGAATAGAGCTTCACCTGTTTCTTCTTCAGAATCTTCACCTGAGCTATCTTCAAAAGAGCTGACATTCTTGGATATGAAACTTTTCCTTTTGAAATTGCTTTTCCTAAAGTTTGGTTTCTTCTTCCAGTCACTTCTTTCTTGGTGTGACCCTTCATCACTTTTGGTTTTCTCATTCATTGGACACTTAGCTGCAAAGTGACCGACCCCTCCACAATTGAAACACTTAAATGGTAACTTTCCTCTATATTTTCCTTTTCCCTTTGTAAGTTTTCGAACAAAGTTGGCTTTCATTTCATCCGATGTCTCTTCATCCTCAGATTCTTGTTCAGCTTTTGTATTCTTGTGTGCTTTAAAAGTAGCTTCTCTGTCTATGGGCTTAGTTTGTCCTATTCTCATTTCATATGCAGTCAAAGAGCCATGCATCTCATCCATGCTAAAACTATTTAGATCTTTAGCCTCTTCTATTGCAAAAACTTTAGAATTAAATCTTTTGTGAAGAGTTCTAAGTACCTTTTTTACGACAACTGCATCTTCAATTTTTTTGTCGAGTCCTCTGATTGCATTAATGATTCCATTGACTCTCAGGATATAGGCCTCTATGTTCTCATCGTCATTCATTTGTAATGCTTCGAACCGAGCTCGATGAGTTTGCAGCTTGGCTTCCTTGATCTTGCTGTCTCCTTCATGGATGCTCTTCAGTTTGTCCCACATGTCTTTTGTCGATGTACAAGCTCATAATCCTTATCAGTTCACCTGTCTACTAGCCCACACATTATGGCATTCTATGCTTTGGAGTTATTCTCAAACTTCTTCTTCTCAATAGTATCTGTTGGAGGAGTAGCGGGTACTGTGTATCCATTTTCTACTGACTCCCAAATGTCGTATCCTAACGCACTCAGATATGTCTACATCCTGAGTCTCTAGAATGAGTAATTAGTTCCATTGAACAAAGGAGCTTTGTTTGATGAGAATCCTTCATTACCTGCCATTGTGTTCCTTCCAAGATCACCTAAGCTGATTAAGCTTTGTTCAGGAACCTTGCTCTGATACCAATTGATATTCTCACAATGACACTGAGAGGGGGGGTGAATCAGTGTAGCTAAAAATCTAATCTGCAACTCTTAAAACTGAAGCAAAGAGAACTTGAAAATAGATAAAGCAATAATCACAAAAGAGCACACCACAACACACAATGTAACGAGGTTCACCAATTTGGCTACTCCTCAAGAATGACTGCTTGGACTACGGTCCAAATCCAGCCTTTGCAAAACACCAATTTTACAATCTGTTTACCAGCACCCACTGGAAGGAGCACCAACCCCTGATTTATCTACACCAACAGAAAGGAGCACCAACCCCTATCCAAGCACCTACTTGGATCCCTGTTTTGAAAGTTATATTAATGACATACAAATGCCTTCACTTTTACAAGACCCTGACTGGTCTCCAATTTATCAAAATACAATAAATATTCACTGCTCATCCTATCGCTCTCTTACAACACTCTTCTCACCCTCTTTCGGTAGCACTTTCACACATACGGCAGCAACCTTTATTCTTCACGTAGACCTGCTTTTATAACATATTAGTCTCTATTTTTAACTTCCATTTTTACGCATGCAACTCGTAATTGTTTCTTAAATATTCTATTCTGCCACTTGTCAACTGTAACTTCATCTTTATGTAACTCCTTTTGCATATATAAAGTGGGCATTTCGTTAAACACGTTACATGCAACATATACCTCTACCATGACTGTTCGTATTCTTTTCTATGCATGCATGCATTTTTTGATTCTATTTATGCGACTGTTCGATTTCTCCTTCTTTGACTGTTCTTAAAATAGTTGCATGATTTCTATCTATAATCTACACCTGTAACTATCGCATTTACTCCAGTTAACTCTTCTTATTTTGGCTGCATGCTTTTCCTCTACAACTGCCCCTTTAATTGTTGTTCTGTTCCAGTTAACTGTCTGTTATCGTGTTGTTGCGACCTGTCATGAAATCGTGACACTTCTGTATCTTTCTGCCCTTCTCGCCTTTTACCCACGAAAATACATGTCATGAAATCATGACATTTTTGGCCTCCTTGTTCACCTCTTGTCTTGCAGCCGTGAAAACCAAACATGTCATGAAATCAGTGACACTTTTCGCCTTCCTTCCCCCCCAATCATGACACTTTCCCTTCTCGCTACTCTTCTTCTTCCCCGAAATGGAACATGTCACGAAATCGTGACACTTTCTTTGCCTTGTGCCTTTTCTGTCTTTCGCCCATGAAACAACATGTCGCGAAATCGTGACACTTTCTCTCCTTGTCCCTTTCCTCTTTCGCTCGTGAAATGAACATGTCACGAAATCGTGACACTTTCTCTCCTTGTGCCTTTTCTCTTTCGTCCTGTCACCGAAATCGTGACACTTTCTCTCCTTGGCGCTTTCTCTTCTATCCTGTCACGAAATCGATGACACTTTCTCTCCTTAGCGCTTTCTCTTCGATCCTGTCATGAAATCGTGACACTTTCTCTCCTTGGCGCTTTCTCTTTGATCCTGTCATGAAATCGTGACACTTTCTCTCCTTGGCTCTTTCTCTTCGATCATGTCACGAAATCATGACACTTTTCTCTTTGGCTCTTTCTCTTCGAACATGTCACGAAATCATGACACTTTTTCTCCTTGGCACTCTCTTCGAACCTGTCGTGAAATCGTGACACTTTTCTTTGTGCCTCCTTCTCCTCGACCATGTCATGAAATCATGACAATTTTGCTTTTTGCGCCTCTCTCTCTCTACCATGTCATGAAATCATGACAATTTTGCTCTGTGCCTTCTCCTCTCCCATCCATGTCACGAAATCATGACAATTTTCCTTGCGCCTTCTCTCTCCTCGGCCATGTCACGAAATCATGACAATTTTTCTTGCGCCTTCTCTCTCCTCATCCATGTCGCGAAATCGTGATAGAAAACATGTCGCGATATCGCGACAGTTTTCTTACTTGTCTTTTTCTTTGATTTTTTGAATCTGGGCCACTTCTGTCTTCTTGGAAATTCACTGTACATGTTCTGACTGACCTCTGAACTCCTATCCACTGCATCAACCGATCTATCTTGTCTATGTTGACAACAATGACAATACTTTTTCTGCACCTTGCTCAACACCTAGAACATGGTTCTATACCACATAGCTTAGTGCATGGTTCTACGTCACGATCAACATAGTCAAAATTGATATCTCAACAATTTAAATCCTAGCTCAAAATATGGTTTACATCACGTACCCCATAATAGAATTTCACAAGCATATTCTTGGATTAGAACACTCTTGTCCCAATCTACAATAAAAGTGGTCAAATGACTCAAGTTAGAGATTTAAGTGTTGGATTAGAGCATGTTCTACACTATGAAGGATGAAAAGAGTTAAAGGTAAAGATGTCATAGGTTGTGATATACTCATGCTATGAGATGTTTCAAACTGCAAATAGTAAAAGTGTGCCAAGCTTATAAAAGCTATAATCTTATCCATCCAAAAGCATGTCAATGATCTACATTAAATTTGGCTTGAGTCACATATAAATACAAGATTCAATATGACATAAGGTTGTAGGTTTCTATTTTAGCTATTTCCAAGATGAAGTGGAAGAACCAAGAAGATGAAGCGATTGAAAATCAATATCCATGAACTGGTTTAGTTTCAAATATATGGTTGGGTATCCAAAACAAGAACAATATATGGTCTCAATTTCTTCTTGAGTATATCTATAGCTAGAAGCCATGAAAGCTGAACAAATTTCAAAATCCAAGTTGAAGAAAATTGATGGATCACACAATTCCCTTATTTCTTGAATCAAATAGGAGGCTACCACCTTAGAATCTTGTTTATTTGGTACTCCAACTTCCTTGTAATGTTCCTAATTCTTTAAAATATTTCAAATTTACTACAAAACTATAATAAATGTCAAACCCTCATTTTAAAGGATCGGCTCTAAAGTGTTTGCTTGCACTACTATTGTACACTTTTTGCAAATTAATAGGAGTATTACTTGGATATTTACCTCATACTTGTAACTTATTTTCTTGTGGATTAGCAACCCTTGAAGTCATTTCTACTACTATTACTATGGTTAGTCTATTTTGCTAATTTAGATTGCTATCTTAGAGCAAATTGGAATGCTTCATTTTTAAATGAATGCTTGCAAAGGATTCTATTTTTGTTAGTCAAAGTGTTAATCTAATTCTTCTAATTTGGATTATTGATACCCTAGATGTTTGGAATAATCTTTGAAGCATGCATATGTTCTTAATGTTGAGGATTACTGATTTTAGAATGTTGTTAAACATAAGTGTTGTTTGCTAGAAATTGACTTGTTAGAAGTTCTTTGTAGATGCCTATGTTGTTATCTTTATCTATCCACTATTGATCCAATACTTTATAAACCATTTCCCCTTTCTATCCATATCTTTATAAATTTAACTAAGATTAAATGAGTCAACATTTAATAAGTTGACAAGGTATACCAACCTACATTGGATTTTGGATTAAAAGCATTTTTGACCCATCCAATGTTGGGTTTTATGCTATGATTATTGGGTGCTCACCTTCAAAAAACCACTATAGATGATAGTCATAGTTCAAGTTCACCTTGATGTCAATCTAGACCCCAACAGATTTTGGTACGCCTAGTGGGATGATGTTCACAAAAAGTTCATTTGCCCATTAGATATTATTTTTCATTTGTTCGAAGTAATTAATATTTAGTGAATTTTCTTAACCTTGCCAAGTAATGAAAGCAAATTCACTTGGAAAATCCCTAAATTCAAGAACCTAGAAAGACCTTTTAGTAGATATTTTTTTCATGTTTACTAGGTCATCTATTAGGAATACTCATGACCATATAGAATATCTAGGTATACAAGAAGCTTATCCCTAGATTCACCTTTTGAAGAAGTCCAAATACCATCAAGACACCAATTTTTCCCAAGACCAACCCCAATTAAAACCCTAGAAAACATGGCTTAGCAGTAGAATATAAACCAAAATTAGTCTTCACAAAATTATCCTAGTTGGGATACCTCTGGTCCTTTAGGACTCACCCTTATGCATAATATCCCTTAGGCTATATCGAAATCTATACCTATATATTATGGTTCGAGTAAGACTACTTATGAGCACTATCAAGATATATTTAATTTAGTAGCCATCCAAAATATTATAAATGAATATTTCATTGTCAAGATTCTAGCCCTATCCTTTAGAGGAAAAATTATTCACTAGTTTAGAACCTTAGAGGACAACAACATCAGTTCATAGGCTACATTAAATGATCCTTTTATGGAATATTTTAATGAGTTAGTTGATCCTTTCTCACTCCTAAACCAATTCACAACTATGCGAAAACATCCGCAAGAGTTAGTCTTTTATTTTAATTTGAGGTTTAGTAGGACATGGAAGAGAATTTCTCTAGAAGATAGACAAATTGATCCTCTTGCTTTTATGTATTACATCATAGCCCTTGGGTCAGATCTAGGGTTACAAACTCAATAGTCAGGTATAAATATCTTTCCATAAGTTTACCATGTAGTTGTACATGCAAATAATTTTGTAATTATTGTACGAAGACTTCCACCAAAAGTGGTCATGCCTTATTGCTATGAAATTATCTAGTTTACACCTCAAACAAGAACATCAACTTCCTCATATATGGATCCTCCACCCTTGTCCTCACCAATTCATCATTAAAAATATGAACACAATGGAAAAGAGAGAAATAGAGAGGTCTCGACAAAGAATATTCCATATGTTAATAGGTATCAAAATCCTAGTACTAGTAGTAATATAGGGCCCAGGAATAATGCAAATCAATAAGATCGAGTATTTATCCCTAGGACCTGTTTGGTGAATGCTCGATGTCTAGTCTGTAATGACCCTCATGATTCTGACACTTATGTAATGTACCAACACCATGTGCAACTGGCCATAGATAAATCTGAGAGAACCCAAAAGGGAGAGTCAATATGTTATGGTAGTCTAAAAATGTTATTGTTGGATAAAATCCCTTTGAATAAGAGTTAGTTTCTATCATGACTAAATATGGAAAGAAAACATTGCAGGTAGATCCACAAAAAATGGGTCAATTCTAGGTTCCCTCTCAAAAGAAAAAGGAACCACCCCTACAAAATAATGATAAGTTCTTGGTTCCACAGGCAGTTGAGAAGAGGGATCTAATTCCTAGGGGCCAAGGAAAATAAATGAGCTCCCCAATGTGGTGTGAGAAGGAAAATAATAAAGAACAAGTAGATTCTAAAGATGAAGCACAAGAGAAGCTAAAATTTTCTTCCATTACCAAGAGATAGAGAATAGAAGCCACCCAAAAATACAATAGAAATCATGGTGAACCAGAGAGGAAGTATGATAAAGCTCCTCTGGAAAAGTTTGAGTTTAATTTTGTGGAAGAACTAAAGAGGACTTCTTCTAGAAAAAATATTTATGGCACTCTTTTCATACTTGGTCAGATTGATCTACTCAAGGCTACTTTGAACAAAAATTCTAAGGAAAAAGTAAACTACTACCATTTTCAACCTATCACATGGCCAAGGGAAAATGACCCCAGCAACCTTGAAAAACAAAACCCCTCCTTTTTACATTTCTTTAAGAATGGAAGGGTAGATTGTCCATAATTGTATGATATATTTAGGGGTTTCAACTATAGTCATGCCTAAAATAGTCTGTGATGAAATGGGAATGGATTATACTCATTTTTTTCCATGAGTGTTGCAGTTGGATGGTATGCCAGTTAAGACCATTGGAGTTGTAAAATATGTTCTTATGAGATTACACAGGGATCTAAAGTTTACTATTGTATAAAAACTTATAGTAGTAGACTTAGAAATTTACTTTAGTTTATGTATTTGTAGGGAATTCACTGCCAAGCTAGGAGGGTACATGTATTTGGACTATTTTGGCATGATGATTCCATACAAAGGTAAGAGAATAAGAATAACTCCTAAAAAACCTATAGCTTATCATATTGAAAAAATTGAGGAAGATATGTATAACCACTCTATAATGGAGGAAATTGAACTAGAAGAGATCCTTGAGGATTTAGAAGTGGAAGACGAGTTACCATTTAGAGAGGATCATAGCCTGTTAGAAAAGATATAAAAATATTTACCTAGAAATTGACTTGGTCTTGTACCAATAATGCTGCAAAAAATGAGGCTTTATGCTTAGGATTAATGCAAGCAAAAAAAAGGGAATCAAAATGTTGGATATATATGGTGATTCTAAAATAGTAGTTAATCAAGTTATAGAGAAATGCAACAACAAGCACCATTACTTGAAATGTATAGGAACGTAGTATGGTATTGGTTGGAATCTTTTGATGCTCTAAACATCCACTCTATTCCTAGAAATCAGAATATTTTGGCTAATGCTTTAGCCATTAAAGGTTCTAATTTCAACCCTTCTTCAGATCATAGACCAAATAAGGATAAAAGAGTCAAATTATTTTTCAAACCTATTGTTGTGCTTGTACAACATGCCCCAATTTGAACTGGGGATCCACTTAAATTTTCACTTATTTTTTCTCACACCAAGTTTTAATTTTACTTGCACTAATGATTTGCACTTTCTTGCATTAAATAATTTATTGAGCTTGCTTACACTTGAATGAGCCTTCTAATATAGTTTACATTGAATATTTTATAATAGGGTAAGTTTGTTTTATTTTTTGCAGCTTGCAAATTTTTATTTTCAGAGTGTCTAGGTTTTTTTCTAAAAAATATCACTATTGGTAACTACAAACCTAAAACAGATATAAATTTTGTTATAGATCTATTTAAGGTGATTTAAAATATGGTGGAAATATCTTGAGCTCCTATTCACAATGGTACCAATTTTTCAAAAAATTGGACGTAAATGGCATCCAAAAATAGCAATTTTGTGATTGCAAGATGTGAATTTATAAATGTAATATATCATGATAAAAAATAAATTTTTGAGTTTTTGTAGCATATTTGGATACCCATTTGGAACATTTAGACATATAAATGTTTTTGTTAAATTCTAGGCACTTTTATTTTTGACCTATTTTTCAAACTACGGGAATTAAGATGTGAAATCTAGAAATTTGTAAATCTACAGTGTTCAGTGGAAGATATGGAAAATTTCTAAAATCCATGATGTTCAATAGAAATCAAGGAAAATTTCTTAAAACCACCAAAATCCTTGAATCTGTGAAAAACTCCAATCCACGAGAAAATGGGTAATGAGGAGAAATTCTTAAGTTTTCCTTACTCCTTTATAAATGGAGGGCAAATGAAATCCACCACACAAATAATATTTCCTTATTCCTTTGTAATTTAAGCACAAATGAGAATTCATGAAAATATAATATTTCTAGAGAAAATGAAGTTTTCACGAGAAAATAAGATTTCGGGATAAAATGAGGTTTCATGAGAAAATGAGATTTCCCGAGAAAATGAAGCTTCGTGAGAAAATGAGATTTTGGGAGAAGACAAGACTTTGTTATAAAGTGAACAAGACTTCGCTATAAAGTGAGTGCAAATGAGATTTATTGGTTTCTTTGTATGTTGAGCACAAAATAAATTTCGCATGAAAATAAAATTTTGGGAGAAAATGAGGTTTCACGAGAAAATGGAATTTCCTAAGAAAATGGGATTTCCTGAGAAAATGAATTTTTGCGAGAAAATAAGATTTTGGGAGAAAACAAGACTTCACTATAAAGTGAGTGCAAATGAGATTTTTTGGTTCCTTTATAAGTTGAGTGCAAATGAGATTTCTTGGATTTTGGGTACCCAATTTAGCTTTTTGGTAGGGTGGAGATTCGAACCTGGGACCTCCCTTGGAGGATTGCCCTCTCCTCTCCAAATCACCCACAACACCTGGGTAAAACCTTATAAAAATTAAAAATAATTAAAATAATAGTAATATTAATATTCTAATATTTGCCTTTTTGAATTTTTTGCAAAAAAATTGCTAGTGGTTGTAGTAATGGTGGACGTAATGGCAAACGTGAAATTTCAATGTAAACTAGTCAAGTACAATTATGCAAGATGGAAGATTAGGAAAATTAATGATCAACCCAAATTTTGTGTGTTTATGAAGAGTTAATGAGATATGGTTGTTTCAAAATTCCTAAGCATCATGTAATTTGAAATTTAATGAAGTATGGTCATTGCAAGGCTCATTGTAGATGAAACCAATATGAGGCATGGCCAAAGTAGTGTGCGTTTCTGGAATCCTGACTACAACATGGTGGGAAATTTAATTTCAAGAAGTCCATCTTAGAATTATATGGTGGGAAACTTATTTAGATTAGGAGTAGATTATTATTATTTAAAAGTATTGAAGCTATTTTATTTAACATATTCTAGAAATTTCACATAGCTTCAATAAAATCATTGCTTTTATATATGCGATATATATTAAATGCTATGAACAATACTATATGGGTAATCATTGTTTACATAAATTTTAATTTAACTTTTTTGTCCATTTTGATTCTACTTACTTCATTAATTTTGAGATATCTATGTAGTAGAATTATTTTCATATAGTCAAGCATCGTGTCTTCAAGCATTGTATCAAGAAATTTATTCTTTTCTCAGAATCAACAAAGGCACATTAAATTGAATGGTTATCAATGACCTCTAAGTCTATCCGCACTAGCCAAGACCTAGCACCCCCGAACCTTGGCAAAATATATTTCCCTTTCAAGAGGGAACAAATCCCTATTCCAAGTATGTTGATATGCCCTTGACAATTGTCATTTGCACGCTTAACAAAACCTGCAGTACCATATAGACAAATATTTTGATAGATTTTTGAAAATGATGATTAAATAATTGACTTCATAGTTAGAGAGGCATGCTTATCTAATTTGTAGGAGGAATTCCCTCAAAAAATGGATCAGTAGGATATCATATAGTTGAAAAATAATCATATTCCTAAGGGTTTGATAACACTAGAAAGCCTTTTTGATAATGAATATGGATAAAAATCAAGATCCATGAAAATTTATGATGAAATTTATAAAGAGATTGAAATAGAAAAAGATAAAAAGCTTAATATTGGAATTTAGTGTTCCCTTAAAGAAGTGGGAAAACTCAAGGCCCTATGCCTTTAATACTAATATATTATAGCTTTGGTCATATGAAGACCTTAAGGTGTATGATAAAAGGATTATTCAATACACTAATGAGCTAGAATTTGATTCAAAATATTTCAAATAGAAGTAGAGACCTATGAATCCCAAGATTAAATCTATAATGAGATAGGAATTACTCAAAATATTGAAAATAAAGATTATCTACCCTATCAAAAATTCTACATGAGTTGCTAACTTGGTACTTGTCAGGAAAATGAATGGGAATATCTGCTTATGTGTTGATTTTAGAAACCTAAACAAAGCATCACTAAAATATCACTATCCTCTCCCTCATATTGATCAAATTTTGCAGATTATTGTAGGGGCCAAGAGGGTTTCTCTATTATATGGTTTCTTTAGGTACAAATAGATTTTTGTGAAGGATGAATATCATTTCAAAACAACCTTTACTACTAAGTGCGTTAAATTTGCTTATTAGAGAATTCCTTTTGGTCTATCTAATGTAGGCGCTACTTTTTAGAGATCCATGGACTATGCTTTTGGGGAGTTGATCAATAAAGTAATTCTTGTCTATCTTGATGATATGATTATATTTTCCCATAAAAAACAAGCACCCTTGGTGTTAGAATATATTACATCATTTGGCTATGTTAGGTTACTTTAGGGGGAAGTTATCTAGTTACTTCATGCAATGTAATAAATGCACAAGTGTCAATGTGCAAGCTGTAAATGTGCAAGGTGTTTCTTGTACAGATAGATAGAGTGTTGGCCAAGGAATCTATCTTCCTATTTAAAGGGCCACATATCTCTAGTCGATGTATCACTTATATTTAATTGAATAAGATGTTCTATTACCTTGATCTCTATCTCATGGTGTAATGCAATGCTGGTAAAGCCATCAGTGGTATCAGAGCTATGGTCATTCCTAGATAGGAATAGGGAAAGTCATTGCTATAGGTTTTGCAAAATAGATGTGCCTTTGGACCTACCACTTGCAAATTCCATTACTTTGAGATCGTTTGAAGAGCTCGACAAGAACAAGGAGATCAAAGAAGTTTCTGATAAGAAAAATATTTGGGACAATTATCGCCATCCAACAACAAGCCCAAAAAGAAGAAGGTAGAAGACCAAAAGGAGATCTACCAAATCCTTGGAAAAGAAGATACAGAAGATCCTGCTTGAAGTTAAAATTTGACAAGGAGACTTGAAGATAGAAGGAGTTGTTCAGGACAACCTACAAAGAGCTACAAGATCCTACTCAAGGCAACAACTTGGTGATCTTAGGAACCAAGATCTACATCCTCTATAGAAGTAGAAAAGGAGCTACAAAAAGATAGATTGTGCAAGTAGATTCATTAGTTGGATTACTTATCAAGATTTATTAAAGCACCTTCATTCTAGATTAAAGTTGCAAAAAGGAGATTTGTATTACAGTATTCAAGTGTGCAAAAATAAAGGTTCTTTTTAAGGTTCATTTGCACATTAGGAGTTGATTAGATTTTAGAATTTCAATAATCTATCAACTAGCCTATTATCTACTTTGGAAAGCAAAAGAAGACTATCTCCTAATATCTTGCTTATAAGAAATTTATAGAATAATTCTTGAAGGTTCATTTCAGATTATTCTTGATTAGTTGTAGTGAATTGATTAAGTGCATTTTCTTGAGAGTAGATTGGAGTGATAAGGTGTAATTTGTTAGTGCATTAAAAGTAGAATTTGTTAGATTCATTTGCACTATTATTACTCTCAAAAGAAATTAGTTTTGTGCTTTGAAATAAAGGCTACAAAATCTAGTTTGGATCAAGTGTCTAAAGACACTCTTAAAGCATAAAAACCTACAACTCATAGTGGCCAATAGAAGCCACCAAAATTGGTTAGTACAAGCAAAGAAAAGCTAACCAAAAAGAAGCTTCAAATATTGAGACTTGGTGAGTCTCAAATCCAAAGCACTTAGGGTTAGTGCAACTAAAATAAAGCTTTTGTTCTACAACATTTACAAGGCTTGGATTCACCATCAATCATCCAAGCAAAAATGGTAAGGAGTCTAGCCAAAGAGACATCCTTAAAACCCTCATTTTGCACTCATTAATATGCTACAAAAATAAGAATCTCAGACCTGCAAAAGAGTGCAAGAAAAGGTGCAATAAAAAGGTTCTATATACATGTAAAGGTTACATGGTATTGCACTTCTACAATACATCAAATGTAGGGAAAGGAGCAGATTTAAAGGTGCCACAATAGGCACAACAGGTACAGGGAAAAAGGCAGCCAAAGGAAGGGCCAAAGGATTGAGCATTCTCCAACAATGAAAGGGCATTCTCTCCAAGAACGGATCTGCAAGACAAAGGAAGCTTTTACATAAATGATAACAAGCCTACCAAGGTTATTTACATAATCCAAAGGAAATCTATCACAAATATTTACGTAAACCATAGCAAGGATAAGAAGCTATCTATGTAAAAAAAAAAGATAGAGCACATCCAGCATTCAGACGCATCAAGCTTCACCTCTATCAACATGAATAGGGAGCACAATGAAGGTATAAGCACAAATAAGAAGAGTAGATGCTACATTAGGAATAACATCAACAGAGGGTAGCAAAAGAGCTACCTCATCCTCATTCAAAGCTCCAAGGCAGCTCACAAATTACCTGTAGAAGAGAATACGTTGCTTGTTGCTCAAGAAATCAAAGTAAGCTAAGGAGGAAGATAATTGAAGGAGTTATAATCTCCTTCTTGGAGGTGTTACATAAAAAATCCCATGCAAGAGGATTGAGTGCCACTTGGCATAATATTCCCTAATGGCTATCATATCTCTAATGCTCAAGAGATGAACGTTGAGGAGTTACAAGTGCTCAAAGTAAGTTTAATACATTACAAAGGAGTAATGATCGGTGCAGCAACATTACAAGAAGAAGTGGTAGTGCTCTCAAGAAATGCAGGTGCCACTTGTCCATCATTGACTACCATTAAGTGTAGCGAAGAGAGAGTGAAAGGATAGAATTTACGTCCAACATTTCATAGTGTGAAGTGGAGAGCAAAGTGCAATCAAAGGATAGGAGGAATAACATAGTCAATCTATTTCTAAGCACAACATGGAAGAAGGAGAGCAAGGAGCATTTAAGGCTCCATAGAAGAAGGTCAACATATACTCTCCAAGCATCGAAGAGCAAGCCTGATTGTTTCTCACACAACCATACCACACTTGGCCATTCAGATTCGTCAAGTCAAGCACCATAGAAAGGGTATGTAAAGGACTATTATATTTCAGTCAAAACTAGTGCCATTCAAGTGTGAAGTCAAGGGGCTAAGGTAAGAGAACTATCTCATTAATATTACTTTCAAACATAGGAGATATAAGGTTATAATTTCAAGGATAAACTTTAAGGTTGAGAAAGCAAAAGACATAGGAGATAACTTACCAAAAATCAAAATACTATTTGCAAACTAACCTAG
This sequence comes from Wollemia nobilis, assembly GCA_028583015.1. NCBI lineage: Eukaryota > Viridiplantae > Streptophyta > Pinopsida > Araucariales > Araucariaceae > Wollemia > Wollemia nobilis. Next base: position 583,745 of record JAQPPZ010002892.1, on the reverse strand, counting down.
GAGATATAAGGCCTTCTACTTAGGTTGAACTATTTAATACTTTGCAAATATTATTATCTTTTCTAATTTTCCAAATTTGGGAGTCATAAGGTCTACTACTACAAATTGATTTATTGGAAATTAGAAAAATTAAAATCAAATCTCAAAGGGCCATTATAAGAGGTTTATCAAAAACATATAAAGGTTGGAAATTATAATATTTACTTGTCTCAAATCTTCTCAAATAAAGACAAAAGATCCAACATTAAAACCTCTTGAAATCTAGAAAAGTGCTTAGTTCAATAGGAGCAATAAGGACAATAGAAGTTGATTTTAGCATTTACAAAACTTTACAAAATCAACCAAGATTGAACTATAACTTACAAAAGCACTTTATATCTTGTCCAAAACATACTAGGGAGTTATAAGGCATTCTACAAAATCTAAAATAGCAAGCATGGATTATTGGTATATAGATTCAGGTGCAAGTAAGCATATGATAGGAAACATACATTGGTTCAAATATCTGAAGAAGATAAATGAAAAACTAGTTGTTGTAGTAGATAGCAAAACATATGAAGTAAAAGGAATAGGAAATGTTCCAGTGAATCTTAAGGATGGAAAAGGTGTAATAAAAAATGTATTGTATGTTCCTAGATTAACTACTAATCTTATTTTTGTTTCTCAACTCATGGATCAAGATCTAACTATTGAATTCAAGGTTCTCACTAGTAGAAAACAATGTCACATCTCTAGATAGGGAAGAATGATAGCATCAGGATCATACAAAAATGGTCTATTTGTCTTAGACACAACCCTTCACTCAGCACTTTTAGTCAATGCTTCAGAACTATGGCACAAACAACTAGGACATACCAATGAGACATCAATGAAGGAATTATCCAGATATCAAATGGTAGAAGGACTACCCAATCTATCTCCAAAAATGACTATATGTCCAGAATGCCTAGCAAGAAAACAACATAGAATTCCTTTTGAACTTCATTAGCACAGGGCTCAACATCCTCTAGAAATAATATATACAAATTTATGTGGACCAATGAAAGTTGATAGTGTTGGAGGACATAAATATTTTTAGTTGTTTGTTGATGATCACACTAGAAAAATGTGGGTATCCTTTATGAAGTACAAATCAGAAGCATTCAATCACTTCAAACAGTTCAAGCTTCAAGTGGAAAAATAATCAGGGAAGACCATAAAAGCACTTCATTCAGATAGAGGAGGAGAATTTATTTCCAAGGAATTTGACTCATTCCTTGAAGAAAATGGGATCAAGAGACAACTTACTACAACATACTCACCTCAAAAAAATGGAATTGCAGAAAGAAGAAATAGATCTATAATGGAAATGGTAAGATGTATGTTGAAAGAAGCACAACTTGGTCATGAATACTAGGCTGAAGCAGTACAAACAATAGTCTACATACAAAATAGACTACCAACAAGAGTACTCAAGCATATTACACCAGAAGAGGCATGGTCAGGACAAAATCCCAATATAGAAAAACTAAAGATCTTTGGATGCAAATCTTACATGCATGTTCCAAAACAAAGGAGAACTAAACTAGATGACAAGACTATGACAAGGATATTTGTTGGCTATGACAATGAATCTACAGGATACAAAATTTTAGATCCATCTACAAAGAAATTCTACATTAGTAGAGATGTTATCTTTGATGAGAAATCCAAGACCAACACAGATGAATCTAGTGGTGACACAGAAGTCCTCATAGATCTATCAAAAGAAGATACAATGAGTATAGAGTCAAAATCAGAATCTCAAGGACAAGATACAAAAGCATCACCAGTATTGCCTAGAAAAGAACCAATATGGCTCAGAGATACTCTCAAAGAATCAAATTTGGAAAGAATGCCAGATCTCACCACTACAGGACCACAAACTCACAGCATGACCAGAATAAATAGGGGAATGTTAAGCAACTCAGTAGAACCGACATCAACCGCTCAAGCACTGGAAAAATCACACTGGAAAGCAGCTATGGAATCTGAATATGCATCACTCAAAAATAATAAGACATGGAATCTAGTAAATCTACCTCCAAGAAAGAAAATAGTAGGATGCAAGTGGGTTTACAAAATCAAATACAAAGTAGATGGAACACTTGACAAATACAAAGCTCGACTAGTAGCCAAAGGATATACTCAGATAGAGGGAATTGATTATGAAGAAACATTCACACCAACAACTCGAATGACCACTATTCATATAGTCTATGCACTAGCAGCACATCAGGGATGGAAACTTCATCAGATGGACATGAAAAGTGCATTCCTTAATGGTGACTTAGAAGAAGAAGTCTATATGACACAACCTGAAGGCTTTATTATTCAAGGATAGGAAAGCAAGGTATGCAAATTGAATAAATCTCTTTATGGCTAGAAACAAGCTCCTAGTGAAGAACATAAGATTTTTTTTTTTTTTGGTAGATAAGATACTATAGCATTAATATCGGGTTTTACAGGTTGACCCAAAACCTTTTACAAAATCATCCCAGGGTTGTTGATGAACATATCCTTACTAAGAATCCTATATATGTAAAATCTACATGCCACAAAAGCCATTACATACGGTAAGGCACATAGCCTGTTATCAAAAAGAAACTTCCCATACAACATTTTGGGTATACCCCGATAAAACAAACATGCATCATAATTAAAAAAAATAAACAGACATAGATCTATTCCTTGAGATAATGGAGAAACAAAAAGTTGCAGACACACATAGTAGAGTATTGAAAAAAACTCTCACAAGCTCTGTATTGACAGTTACTCTTAATAATTATTTGGTAATTGCTTTCTTCCGTATATGACATGCTTTGGTACCACATACTATCTTGGCCAATCAGCCTTGGAGAAGTGAACCTGCTGGCTAGATTTATGGTGGTGGCTATTTGGTGGTCCACGTGGCTTTGGTTCGAAGTCTTATATTGTCGTTTCTTTCCTTCTCTATGATTATCAACGAACCTCAAATTATTAAGATGAGTAGGAGCCATGTTATCTGACATGTGACTATCCCCATTAGTCTTTGTGGTATTTCCAAGCAACATCCACGAAGACTGATAGCTTAGATAATTTTTATTGTGAGTCCAATTCAAAAAGAGACGGGAATACTCCTAGCCTTCGAACTTATAGTGCTTTCCTTGTTGGTAAATTTGACTATATTTCTTGGCATTCTTGTTGAATAAACTCCTCTACTTCACTTGGGACACCATGTTCCCATTTGAAAATTCTGTCATCATCGACACCCAAATTGGCTAGCTTATCAGTAATTTTGTTAGATTCCCGAAAGACATGTTGGGATTTTCTATCCTGTCTTCCTTGGAAAAGGATCCTAGCATCTTCAACAATTTTTTAATCCTCCAAAGATGTGTTTTCCAATTATTGAGGAGATTTATAACATGTATAGAGTCTCCTACGATAAAATTGCCTTCTAAGTCTTGAGTCATTTGAAGGCCTCTCCATATAGCTCTAGCTTTAGCTTTGTTGTTTGTCCTTGTTCCCAAATATTTAGAAAATGCAAGCATCATATTACCATTATGATCTCACACAATGCCACCAATGCCTGCTCTGCCAGAATTGTCCTTAGATGCTCCATTGAAATTAATCTTAAACCAACCCATAGGAGGTGGAGACCACTTAACATTGGCTCTGGGGTTCACTACCTTAGGCACAGACTCATCTAACAAGGTTAATCTTAAATATTGAGCAATCGTGGTCTCCTACAGATGAAGTTTACAACTATCAAAAGGGATAAGGTTCACATTCTCATTGGCAAAGGATAGGATCCTGGCAATGATAGTTTGATGATCATGGATAGACTCATTAAAGAATCTATGGTTCCTTTCTAACCACACCTGCCAAATATAGTGATTGAGACAAATTTTCTACATGTATCTAAGTCTTTAGCTTGAAAAGGGGCAAGGACACTAGATGAACAAATCAAGTACAGTGGCTGGTTTAACCCATGAAATATTGAAGGCCTAAAAACCCCAATTAAGAGAGTCAAGGAAAAAGGGTACTCAAGGAAAATGTGATAAATGGTCTCCCAATTAGCCCTGCATAGATAACAACGATTAGTGACACAAATACCTTTACGCATCATATTATAAATGGTTAGAATTCTTCCTTGGATAACCAGCCATGAAAAGACTGTAATTTTTGGAATTAAATTTTTTATCCAAACTACATCTTTTTGGAGGACAAAATCCTCCTCATCAAAAAAAATCTTGTAAGCTGATTTAACAGTGAACTGCCTATTTTTCGTAGGAGCCCAGGTCACTTGATCTTCCTTGGGTATCATGGGGATAAACTATTGCCCAAGAATGTTACAAAGATCATATTCCACTTGAAATCCCTGAATCCTTATTTATTTCCACTTCATTCTACCTCTGTCCTCAACCATATAATCAAAGACTTTTCTGCCAATGATTTCTTCTATGATCTCTTTGATTCAGGATAATTTAGGATATTGTGTTAGTGGTTCATCCTTAGACCACCTTTCATTCCATAAATTTATCCTCTCACCATTGCCTAAAACCCATATTAAAGATTTTTTGATGATTTCCTTACAATTGAAAATTGCTTTCCAAAAAGTAGAACCTCTGATTGGAACTGAGTCACTTAGAAATTCTATATTTTTAAGATAATTTCATTTAATGATAGTTGTCCATTCATTTTATTTACTAAAAATGAGGTGCCATGCCTGCTTAGCTAGTAAAGCTAAATTTATATGAATAATTATCCTTAGACCCCCATTTTCCCTGGGTCGGCATACTTTGGTCCATCCTACAAGGTGTATCCTTTTTTACTCCTATGATCTAGTCCATAAAAAATATTTTTGGAGTTTCTCAATTTTCTAGAAAACCTTCACAGGGGATTTGAAAATGGAGATGAAATAGACTGGAATGCTCTGAAGAGAGGCCTTAGTGAGGATCAAATTTCCTACTTGAGATAAAATATGACCTTTTCATCCAACAAGTTTTTTTCGAATTCTTTCAATAACCCTGTCCCACATTGACTCTCTTGAAGAACCAATGAAAAGAGGGAGACCAAGATACAAAGTGGGGAGGTTTGCTATATCACACCCTAAAATTTTTACAATTCTTATTTACCTCTGAATGAGGGTGTTCAAGAAATATAACTTGCTTTTACTGAAATTAACTTTCTTACCAACAACGTCCTCGTAGAGTTGTAGGATGTATTTAATTATTTTAGCCTCAACCACTGATGCCTTAGTCAATATAAGGGTATCATCGATGAATTTTTGGTGAGAAACAGCCCTAGTGAGAGATGTTGCCTTGATTCCTGATATTATCCTTGAACTACAAGCATTTTTTATGGTTCTACCTAAAGCTTCTACCACAATTATGAATAACATGGGGCTGATAGGGTCCCCCTGTTGAATTCCTCTATGACTTTGAAAGTAACCAGTAGTTGTTCCATTAACTAGAATAGATAACCATGATTTAGAAATACATTCTTTGATCAAATTAACCCATTGGTGGTGAAAACTAAACTTAAGGAGGACAACAATCATAAATTCCCAATTTAACCTGTCAAATGCTTTGTTCATATCTAGCTTGAGGGAAAAAATAGACTTGTTAGTCTTATGAGTAGAGTGCAGAGCTTCATGAACTGTGATAACTCCATCCAAGATTAAACTACCATAGACAGAGCTTCCTTGGCACGGATCTATGATGTGGGGTAGAATATATCTCATTCTATTTGCAATGGCTTTAGTTAGAATCTTGTAAGAAACATTGCATAGACTGATTGGCCTGAAGTCAACTATAGATTCAGGGGTTTGCTTCTTAGGAATTAGAGAAATAAAAGTAGAGTTGAGACATTTTGGGATATGATTGCTTGCTTAGAATTTTATGACAGCAAAAATTACATCCTCACTTACGATGTCCCAAAATCTTGATAGAAATGAGGGGGAAAGTCGTCAGGTCCCGGGGCTTTGTCTGGATCCATGCTAAATAAGTCTTCCTTAATTTCCTCATTATAAAATGGAGCTAGAAGCTTAAGGTTTATATCCTCATTTATTATGCTAGGAATGGATTGCAAGAGAATATATTTGGCCTCCTCATTGCACTGTGATTCCTGACCAAGGATATAATTGAAATAAGTTACTACCTCCTTTATTATTTTTGTTAAGTCTTGAGTAATAGAACCATCTGTTTTTTTTTTAAATTATCTTGTTATTGCTTTTTTTTCTAAGTGCGGTGATGTGAAAAACTTAGAATTTGAATCTCCATATTTCAACCAAAGGGCCCTTGATTTTTGCCTCCAATAGATTTCCTCACAGGCCAAAATGTTATGAAACTCTGCTAGTTTTATCCGTTCCTCCTGCCTAGTAGTTTCATCAGCATCACCATGTTGGATCCTCTGATCAATTATATTCAAACTTTCAACAACCTATTTTTTATTTTCAAAGAGGTTCCCAAAGACATCTTTGTTCCAAGTTCGAAGCTTTTCCTTAACAAACTTTAATTTACTAGCAAGTTTAAAAGTTGCACTACCCCTGACAGTGCTTGCCATCACTGACTTAAGTTATCTCTAAAACTGGAATGTTTGATCCACATAGATTGAAATCTGAAAGGTTTCTTGAAGGATAGATATTTAGGGATCTCCAACAAAATGGGATTATGATCAGAGGTAATTTTAGGAAGGGCTTATAGGGTAGAATCATCGAACAGACTTGTAGCCTCCTTTGATAGAAAGAACATAAGCTTATACTGAGATGGGGGTGAAGAGTATAATACCACTTTTTACTTTTCTTTTCCAATAAATATTATGCAATGTAAATATAGCAATATCAACAACAGTAATCAAAGAAATGCATAAATCACCATACACGATAGAGACATTAATTTAACATGGTTCACCCAATGTGGGCTACTCCACAGAGAAAATATTTCACTAAAATTTTCTTAATCAATCTCTTGGGAATACTTTCCCTATTACAATATTTATGGATCTCTATCCAAAGGAGACATAAATCCCCTAATAAAGTTTTTGGATCTCTATCCATAGGAGAACTCCTTTCTCCTTAGCTTTGACTAGTGATCTTATGGAAGAACTATTGTGCCCACTGCTCTGCCTAATGGATCTCTATCCACAAGAGACTATCATCCTCTATACTTTGTCACCTCCAAAGATCTATATCAAATATATACTAAACATAGTCCTTAAGTCTAGCACAAATTTTCTCAATCTTTGTCTCTGGTCTAGCATAAACTTATTCTCAAATATGCACCAAACTTTATCCTCAAATTTGTACTAAATACAGTCCTTCGATCTAGAACAAATCTATCCTAAATATTTATCCTCTAATATGCACTAAACACAGTCCTTCAGTATAGCATAAATTTATCCTCAATATCTATCCTCAAGCCTTAACAAAAATCTTGACTCAATCTCAAATCAACTCTGTTGGATTTGCCCCAAACCTTAACTCAAGGTTTGAACAAATCAATCAATAAACTATGATCTCAATTCTTCTCAAAGACTTCTCTCAAATCTATCTTGTAAGCTTCCACAAAAGCTCACACTAATTTGTCCACAAGTCCTCTCTAGAACTTGTCCATATCTGCTAAATAAGTCCTCACTAGGACATACCCAAATCTGCTCTCAATATGTATTGTAAAATTCCACAAAAGCTCACACACATCTATCCACAAGTCTTCTCTAATACTTTCCTTAAACCTACTCAACAAGTCCACACTAGAACTTTTCCAACATTATAGAAACATAAAGAGAATTGTTAGAGACTCAATATACTTCTCACTCATCACAATGCTTAATTACTTTCAATCACCTTTTAGAAACATATAGAGAATTTTTAGAGACTCAATATGCTTCACATTCACCTCAATGCTCAATCACTTTCAATCACTCTTTTGAAACATACAGAGAATTGTTAGACTCAATATGCTTCACATTCACAAATTCTCAATCATGTCCAATATCTCTTTTATCATAGAAACATATTGAGAATTTTTAGAGACTCAATATGTTTCACACTCATAAATACTCAGCATCTTTCTCAAATTAATTTAGAATATATAATAATTTATTTCATAGAAGTTGAGCTATAAATTCACACATCCACTTGACTAGGTTCAACCAACTCTATTCAACCAATCACTCAATGAAATAATACTTTCTCACAAATCCTAGTCCAAGCATATGAACACTCACTCGAAATGTTTCCAACAATGCTTATCAACCAATCTCACATAACAATGATACTCATGTTCTTTCCAAACCCTAGTTCAAGTTCTTCACACAATCAATGGCTTCAACAAAAATGCTTATATTGATACTTACAAACCCTAGTTCAAGTTCTTCACTTAATCAATGGCTTCAACAACAATGCTTATCAAATAAGGTTTTATCAACAACTCTTCATTCTAGAAAACCTTGAAGCATTAATTCAAAACACACTCAACAATGCTTATAAAACAATCTTCACATATAGCTCAACAACTCAATAAGGAAACCTAATCAAGTCCTTTTCAATTCAAAGTTTTTTTCTAGAAAACCAATGAATCAACTCAACCAAGGAAGAATATGCCCATACCTTTTTCTTTTATGGAGAATGATATTCAACACCTATCTCAAATATTACCACTTTATTTTCCAAGTACAAGGGTTAGATGATAAGAATTATCACCCTAACACTTTTCACAATTTACATTAATCACAAAGATAAATTAAAATCCAAATACACCTTATTGCTCCATCTCAACAATAAATTTCAACATCATAAATTTCATCAAAAATCCCCTTTAAAATATAACACAACTTCTACTTATAACTCCTTTCTCAATATTGCATTTAAATTAAATAATTCATTTTATTACTAAATGCAATAAATCAATTTCTCTTTCCTAAGGTACAAAAATGTTACCCTAGCAACGTTCACTATTTACCACTTAGGTAAATAAAATAATTTATTTACACCTTATCCCTCCACACAACTTTGGCAAAAGCAATAATTAAAAATAAAATTATAAAAACATTTTTATGCCCTCTCTACGAATTGTGGGATTCAAACTTACACCACTGCCACTGCAGTGCCTTGGTCACAGCTTCCACACCATGTGATCCAAGTGCTTACCTTGCCCACTAAGGTGCAATATACGCCTTATGCCTTCGCTTTCCTTTAGAACCTTTTGGCTCCTTTATCCACCACATATCCTTGTTCTACGTAGCACTTCAAAGGCACTTCTCCAAATGGAATTTGCACGATTCATGCACTGAATATTGCGAAGGATGTTTCAAATAAATTTTCCAATGCTTTGGCTAAGGTATAAATACCTTGTGCCATCATTCCATGCACATCAGTGAAGGTGATTTTATGGAGATCGGATCTAAGATTTTTACATTTGAATATTTTAATTTATAAATCTTTTAAATTCTTTAGAATTTAAATTTTATAAATTAATATTTAAATCTCTTAGCTTTATAAAAAACCTTCTTAGGTTTTAATAAAAACCTTTTATTTTTTTCCATTATGGTTTTTAATAAAACCTTTTATTTGCCCACTATGGTTTTAATAAAAACCTTTATTTTGTCCACCATGGTTTTAATAAAAACCTTTATGTTGCCCACCATGGTTTTAATAAAAACCTTTGTTTTGCTTCTCATAATATTAAAAAGAATATTATGAAGCCCTTTTTCATCAACCTCTGACATTTCTTATTTTGACCTTTTGACATCATCGGTGGTTCACTTCTTGACATCAATGAAAAATTCATGCCTTGAAATCAATGACAACTCCATGGACTCAAAATATCCAACACCCAGAGTATGTAATATAAAGATCAATTATCATCTATGACATCTTGACTTTAAAGGAAGTTCTTCATATCCTAGTCTATATACCAGGAAAAATGGAAATGATATCTTGATTCTCATAGTATATATTGATGACATAGTTAATACTGGAAGTTCAAAGAATGTAATAACTAACATAAAAAGGATCTGGAAAAGTCATTTGAAATTATAGATCTAGTTCTAATAAACTACTACCTTGGTCTAGAGATTTATCAAGGAGAATATCTAATAGTCATCACTCAGTTAAGGTATGCAAAATCTCTCCTTGAAAAGTACATAATGACAGAATGTAAGCCTAAAAATACACCAATGGAACAAGGAATTCAACTATGCAAAAATGATAAAACACCATTGGTTTCAACAATAATGTATCGTTAGTTAATCATAAGTCTTCTATATCTAAAAAACAACCAACTAGATTTGGTATTTGTAGTAAATTATCCTTATTGGTTCATACAAGAACCAAGGAAAAGTTATTAGAAAGCTACAAAAATAATACTACAATATATCAAAAATACTATAGACTATGGATTAACTTATATGAAGGGTGTGAATTTTTTTTGTCTATAGGGGTACTCAGATTCATATTATGTTGGATCTATTGATGACAGGAAATCCACCTCAAGTTATATATTGTATCTTGGATCAAGACCCATATCTTAGCATAGCAAGAAGCAGCATACAATAGCACAATCATCAACAAAATCAGAATACCGATCAACAAGAGATGCAACATGTGAAGCTCTATGGCTACAATACATACTATCTGACATAGAAGTCAAATGAACTCCTACTATGATATTCTATAATAATAAAAGTGTATTGAATCTGATCAAGAATCTAATCATACATGAAATAACAAAGCATATTAAATCTCAATTTTATTTCATTAGGGAATATTTTGAGAACAAGCATATCATCCTTAAGTACGCTCCTATAGAAGATCAACGAGTAAACATCTTTACAAAGGCACTTGCGAAAATCAAGTTTCAAATATTCAAAGATCATCTATCTGATTCAAGAGAACTTAATAACAAATAATGTAATACAGGGGGGTGTTAGAATATATTACATCATTTGGCTATGTTAGGTTACTTTAGGGGGAAATTATCTAGTTACTTCATGCAATGTAATAAATGCACAAGTGTCAATGTGCAAGCTATAAATGTGCAATGTGTTCCTTGTACATATAGAGTGTTAGCCAAGGAATCTATCTTCCTATTTAAAGGGCCACATATCTCTATTCAATGTATCACTTATATTCATTGAATAATATTTTCCATTGCTTTGATCTCTATCTTGTGGTGTAATGTAATGCTGCTAAAGCCATCACTTGGAACACTTGGAGCAAGTATTTTTAAATTGTAGAGAGTTTGACATTTCTCTAAATCTAAATAAGTCTTTTTTTTGTAGTCCATAAGGGTAAATTATTAGGGCATGTAGTCTCTAAAGAGGGAATGTTGATTGATCCTAGCAAATTAAAATTGATATTCGCTCTTCCTCTCCTTGTGAATAAGAAATCCTTGTAATTCTTATTTAGATAGATCAATTTTGTAAGGAAGTTCATTTTAGACTATTCTCAAGTTGTTAAACCTATTTCAGAGCTACTCAGAAATAATATGGAGTTTAAATGGATTGAGAAAAAGAAATAATATTTTTAGACAATTAAGCAGGCCATTGCTACTACCCCATTATTGGTAAACCCTAATTTTAGCAAAGATTTCATATTATATACCTATGGAGCTGAGAGCTATGTTGTAGTATTGACACAAAAGAATGATGCTAAAAATAACATCCTATATATTTTTTGGATTCAAACGCTTCATGAGTACCAACCTAAATATAATTTTATTGAGAGATAAATATTTGCAACTATGAAGTTAATAAAGAAATTCAGACAGTACTTGACTCAAAGTAAGACTGATTTATGTGGTACATCCAAATGTTAAAATTTTTATTTTACAAGGAGAGTTGGTAACAAAAGAGCTGATTAGATTACCAAAATTAAAGAATATGATGTAGAAATCCATCCTACAAAGTTAGTCAATGGTTAAGCATTATGTTAGGAACTGGTAGCAAAAGCAGACTCAAATTAAATATCAACTTGTCAGCCATCAATATCTGGAGAGAGGAAAGATAGTTCTTTAGAAGGGTTAGGTTGGGATGATCAATTGACAAGTTATTTTCAAATAAGAGTATGCACTCAAGACCTTAATGCTTCACAAAGAAGGTATAGACTCTAAGATTTGAAATATGTCACTTTACCTAAAGGAATATATAAAATGAACCTTGATGGAGTTCTTTTGAAATGTTTGAAAGACAATAAAAAATAGGTCATTGAAGATTTTCATTAAGGAATATTAGGGGAACATTTTTCAAGAAGATTTACTACTAGGAAAATAATAAGAGCAGGTTATTACTGGCCTACTATCTTTACTGACACTTTCAAAGTAACAAGAACATGTGATAAGTGCCAAATATATATAGGGAGGAATAGGAATGCTTCATTCCCCCTTAATCCTATCCAATTAGAAGAACCTTTCCAGCACTAGGGACTATATTTTATTGGAGTAATAAATCCCAAATCCTTAGTAGGTCACAAATACATTCTAACCACCACTGATTATTTCACTAGATGGGTCAAAGCAATACCAACCAAGAGGTTAGATCAGGATGTAGTGATCAAATATATTGAAAGCATGATCACAAGGTTTGGCCTCCTTGAAGCTCTAGTAAGTGATAATGGTCCATATTTTATAGATGCAAATTACATTGAATTTGCATCTATGCAAAGTTCATAGGTCCTAGGAATTTTTGGTGGAATGGATACCCTTGCCTCCTTGGGTCTTACTCGAAAGTGGCATCCCTTCTGGGATGTTTTCCATAAATTTAAAAAAAAGTATATTGAATTTACAAGTCAATATAACATATGTTTAAAGAATTATTCTAACTATTAACCTCAAGGGAATGGACTAGAAGAGTCCACTAACAAAAATCTACTCAAAATTCCAAAAATGTCATTGAAAAATAACAAAAGAAGCTGGCATATTATTTTAGAACATGCCTTGTGGGTAGATAGGTTTACTATCAAGAAGTAAATCAAACATCCCCTTATGCATTAATGTGTGGGAAAGAAGCTATCCTACCCACTCATCTTGAGATACCAACTTTAAGGTTGGCTAGCCAATATTATGAATCAAATCAAAATCCAATAGAGGCTAGATTGATGCATCTTTTATAGTTGGAAGAATAGAGAACCAAAGCATAACCAAAGCATATGATAGTTTTTCAAAATCACTCCACGAACACTAAAGGATGGTTTGAACACATCCTTGGGAACTTCCTTAAAAATATCCTTCGTGATCTCGACAACATCCCCATCCTTGGTGGTTTCCTTGGTATTTGAAATACCACCAGTAACAGATACGATAGGGACTTCATCAAATGGATCACAAAAGAATAACAAGCTGAGAGAATTTCATTGTTCTTTGAGCTAAGCTATACCTTTATCGAGTGCAACATGAGTAGTTTCCAAGTGGCTTATGGTGGTAGAGGTGGACTAAATAACAATATTTTGGAGATACTTTTCAACAAATTTAGGAGAATCAGTGTCAGATTTGGGCTCCTTTATGGTCTTGCCGAAGGACGAAGTAGGAGTATCAGTAGTTTCCTTGAACTTAAGTCTCTGGGAGCAACGAACAAGAGTTTTCTCAACCTTGACTTTATTTTTTATATTGGAAACAGGGTAGGGTTTATCCAATTTATTTTTCTTTTTGGACTTGGTGGCTTTAGGGCTAGGAGTAGAGGATGAATTCGCTTCCTCAGACTCAGGGGTAGGAATATTTCCTTTTGGGAACTTATGGAGCAGATATCCATAAAGGATTTTGAAGAGCCCCTGGTGAGAGGGCCAACCTTCTTCCTTTTTATCCTGAGTGGAAATGATAGCATAATCCAAAGACCAATATAAAGTAGTAGGAATATTTAGCAATTTGGATTCCCTAAAGTGGTTGACAAAAGCTAGGTGAAAACTACATAGTTGAGATTCAGGGTTGTCAACAGTTAGGTATTGCATTATGGGATTTAGAATTTATTTCCAAGGGGTGGACAAATGGTGTCAATACAAACCTTTTTTGTACAATTTGTGCAGCATGGATGTAGACTCAAAATGGGTAAGCTCGGCCTCCCAGTTATGCTTGTTTCATCTGAACATCTTACTGTCAAGAGGATGTCCAGTAATCTCATCCAAGATCTCCTGTGTAACTTGGAACTCCACTCTATGGATGGTAACAAATCCATTATCCCATGTAGTGGCAAAGGCTATAGTTGCATCCCAATCGACACTAGAAAACATCTTAAAAAATGTAATGAGCCCTCCTTTGTTCTTTAGAATACTATCAGCGATGATATCCATTTCAAAAACCTCAGGCTCAACAAATTGAACTTTTCCTTCCTTCATAGTTGTAGGGCAGTGAAAAATGTAAAGGAAGAAATAGGGTAAGGAAAAATAGCTAAAACCAGACACAAGGGCAAAGGATTGCTAAACAAAGGAACATGCAAGAAACAATATATGGATTTGTAGACAAAAGGAAAAAGCCACTCAAACCAATGATGGAGCCTCAAAAAGGAAAAATCCCTAGTTGAAATATTAGATTGGATAGGGTAGAGATCGAGAAGGATTTGTGGACCTCGACAACTGTAGAAGGTGATTAAAAGGTGCATTGTAAAAATGAAACATTGACATATTGGGTTGCTAAAAAAATAGGACCAAAAAAGGGTAAATTTGGCACACAAACTAGGAAAAAAGGAAAATCCCAAGAGGGCATGCCTTGGAATGGAAAAGCACCAGATAAATATCAGGGATGCAAAATAACACATTCCAAGGAAAATGAGCTAATCATAATTATGAAAAGTGTTGGGATTAGTATTGGGAATTCAAACCAGGGCAGTTGAAAAAAAAATTATGCAAATTTTTTGAAAAGGTGGTGGAATGTGTGAAGGCGGTTCATACAAGGTGATATGACTATTAAGTCTCACATGGGGGAAAAAACCCTAGGTAGGCTTCCAAAAGGATAAATTAATATTCATCATAATGATGAGGATTTAGGTCCGACCTAGCCAAAGTTGCAACTTCAGTAGGGAGAGAATCAGTCCATGTTAGCAATCCACTGGAGGAGACCCCGATGTTTGCAAGCATGTCAGCCACAAAATTGGCTTCCCTAAAAGCATGTTGGAAAATGACATCATGTTGCCCACGTAGGATCTATTTAATGTCCTCAATTGTATCTATTTAGAAAAATTAAATTTGGTGATTCAGTCCTAATATGGAATGAAGAAAAATCTAAACCAGGAAACCACCAAAAATTTGATTCCTTTTAGGATGGTCCACTCAAGATATTTGAAGTGAAGAAGAACAATGCTTTTCAACCTGTATCTCATGAAGTGGTGGGATTATATGGCATTGAGTACCTATTCATCATCCAATCCACTAGTGATGGTTAAGACTTTGGTACTCAAAATAGGAGGTCCAAGGTTTAAATCCATAAGGGGGTAGGGTTGTACATCAAACTTTAGTAAGTAGATTTCAGATATTGCGCAACTTAACATATATTCTATAAACAACATCATACCATATGGTTTATGACCTTGTGGACATTAAGAGCTACATTCCTTTTTATTTTTGCTAAATGGAAATCTAATCAATTTTCCATTCAAATTTCTCCAAGGTATATGCCTATAGGTATTACAAATCATAGGAATACATGGAAAATTTGGTCAAATAATTTATTGAGAAAATTACTATAATACCAATATTCAGCCATTCAAAGACATAAAACCTCCTTATGATCTTATGATTAATCAAAATAATTGAATATAGCTATATTTAATATAATTCATGTGTGATGAGTACCCAGGTATTGTAGGTGAGTTGGAGAGGAGAGGGAAATCCTCCAAGGGAGGTCCTAGGTTCGAATCTCCATCCTACTAAAAAGTTGAATTAGGTACCCAAAATCCATTTGATAATGTTGGTGTAGTTAGGGTCGGGTGTGACTCTCGGGTGACTTTGATAGTGTAGAACCTCTTGGTCATGGTCTCTTAGACCAAAGACACACCATAAGGAATTTTTCGCTTAAAAAAAAATTCATGTGTGATGAGTCCATTAGTACCTAGGAGGTTCTTCATTTTTCTTTGGAAATATTGATTGTTATCATATTTATTACTAAGATGTGTAGTGTGAAGCCTTTCTTGCTTAATGCTATAGAGATTAGCCATTAAGGCTTGCATGTCTCCTGTGTGTGGCAGCATGTGAGAATACCACTTAATGGTGTGTCATTATTTGGTCTATCATCTGAATGTCTCTTTAAGTTGTTTACTTAAAATTTGGCCTAATGGATGCCATTTACTTTCATTATTAAAATATTATCATGTTTTCTTTTAGATGTTTTTTTGATTCCAAGATTTGTTTAAACACAAAGTGTTCAACTAGTGTGGATTTTCAACATTTGCATCTTCTAAATTTTAGATGCATGAAAGCTGAATTATTATATATATTTTTTTGTTGGAGAACATACTCGGGTCCCCTAGTTTCTTAGTGTATCTTTAGATTTTTATTTAAGATATTTTAGTTCAAACCTTGGTATAAATACAACACAAGAGAGCTAAGGCCCCTTTTAAGTGTATCTTTAGCTTTTTATTTTTATTTTTAAAAGTAATAATAAGAGGGTGGTTTATAACCGCCCTCTTAGAACCTAAGAGGGTGGTTTATAAATGTCCTCTTAGAACATAATATGGTGGTTATAAACCACCATAATAGACCCTAAGAGGGTGGTTATAAACCTCCATATTAGACCATAAGAGGTAATTTCTCTTAGAACCTAAGAGGGTGGTTATAAACCTCCCTAATAGACCCTAAGAGGGTGGTTATAAACTGCCCTATTAGACCATAAGAGGGTGGTTTTAAACCACCCTAATAAACCCTAATAGTACAGTTATAAACCATCCTAATAGGTCCTATAATGATGGTTTTTAACCACATAAATAGACCCTAAGAGGGCAAATTTTAACCACCCTAATAGACCCTAATAGGGCGGTTATAAAATTTCCTCATAGTGATAAACTAAGGTGATTTTTGAGGTGGTTTTAACTACCCTAATAAACCCAAAGAGGGTAGTTTTTGAGGTGTATTTTAGTTGCCCTCTTATGACACATTTTTTATGACATCCTCATAGATGGTGGGTGAATAACCACCCCTAAAGGTCATTAAGGACGGTTAAAAACTGTCCTTAAAGACCATTTTTGGTGTAGTGGTAGTTTTAAGGGCAACATAAAGAAGAAAGTGCTAATTAGGCTATTCCTTGCACTCTTGACACTTTAGGGCAACATAAAACTTTAGAAGATAAGTCTGATTTTAAACAATATGTAAAATAGAAAAATAGAAGAGATTGATGAAGATAAGAGTGTTGGTAGGAATGGAAGGAGAAGAAGGTCATCAAAGTAGGAACAAAGAGAAAAAGAAACTCAAAAAGATATTGATTTGGGAAGCCAAATAAAAATATCACAAGTGTTAACAAGAAGTGGGGCTAATCCCACTAATAAAAATAAAAAGTGTTGATGATGAAAATGATATCATGAAATATTAGGGGTTTGAATAAAATACCTAAAAAAAGAGTTATGAAGGAATTAATAGGTGCTAATAGTCCTAAGTTTATTTAAAATCAAGCAGTGAGGAATGTAAGAATGCTTTTAAGAATATTCAAAAGATGGATGATTGTTTAGTAGTTTCTTCTACAAGATCTTCCGGTGATTTTGCAATAATATGGGACAAATATAAATGGGATGGGAAATTATTAGAAGTAAAAAGTAATTGGATTGCTGGAATATTTTGTGGGATAGAGGAAAACATCAAATTCAAGGTAATAATTGTATATGCTCCAACTATAGTTACTCCTCTTGGAAGATGTTGGAAGGATCTTAGCATATTTTTGTTAAATAAAATGGTGATTCATTGTGATCTATGGATTCTTGGGGGTGATTTTAATATTGTTCTATATCCTATGGAAAAAATGGTGATATTCCAATATCGTCTAAATCAATGCAATATTGTGCTTAATTTATCAATTTAAATCACCTTTGGGATTTTAGTCCCTCAAGCTTTCAATGTACATGGGATAATAGATGCATTGGAAAAAATCATATAGCATAAAGATTGGATACATTTTTGTTATCCAATAAATGGTTACAAATAAAGTATACAATCTCTTTAGATATTTTAGTGCGACCACAATTAGATCACAAAATCATTATTTTGACTTGTGAGTTACCTAATAATGGTCATCCAAAGCCATTTTAATTCTAGTCTATATGGATCCAAGACCTTAATTTTTTTCAAGGGGTTATGTTATGGTGGGATGAATCAAATTTTAAAGGATCATGTATGTACATGCTTATCATCAAAGTGTTGTGTAATATAATCTATGGATAGAGAATATTTATTATGCCTATGGGAATCCTTAATATTTGTCTCTCTTTTTTTTTATTTTTTGCTTTTGTATAAGATTTAAAAGGATGGTTTGCATCTATTCATTTTTTGGAAAATATTTTGAATTCTAACAAGTATGTGACAAAACATTTTTGAAATAATTAATTGCTTCCAATAATTAATGTTTTGATTCCAATTAATGTTTTGATTTTGATATAATATTTTGCTTCCAATTAATGTTTTCTATCTTCCAAATATTTTTAAAAGTATCCTTACACTCCTCACTATTTAATTTTATTTCTTGCATTAAACTAAACTCAGGACTACAACAACCTATTAATTATTTAATGTTTTTTTAGGATTCTTATTCATACCCTTAATCTTTCATGATATCATTTTTTTGGTAAGTTAATAAATTTCATTAAAGCAGGGCATTTGAAATGCGCCCTAACGCCTTGTACATCAGAAAAACCAAAATTGACAAGAGGAAACCAGCTGAAACAAGGAAAATATGTTGGAAAGGAACAAAAAGCATCCTAGAATGAATAGTAGAGGAAACACAACAAAATGGCAAAAAGCAGAAGATATGAGGCCTAAAAGGACAAAAGGCCCATAAAGAAAAAACATCAATTAGGTACGTCGGTATGCATTGGAGATGCAGTTGCAACCTCCAAATCAACATCCTTGGCTTCCTTAGCTTCATCCTTGAACACATCCTTGGGCACTTCCTTAAAAACATCCTTCGTGATCTCGACAACATCCTCATCCTTGGTGGTTTCCTTGGTGTCTGAAATACCACCAACAGCAGAGATGGTAGGGGCTTCATCAAATGGATCATAGAAGAATAACAAGCTGAGAGCATTATGTTGTTATTTGAGCTGAGCTATACCTTTACCAAGTGCAACATGAGTAGTTTCCAAGTGGCTTATGGTGGCAGAGGTGGACTGAATAACAATATTTTGGAGATACTTTTCAACAAAGTTAGGAGAATCAGTGTCATATTTGGGATCCTTTATGGTATTTCCAAAGGACAAAGTAGGAGTATCAGTAGTTTCCTTGAACTTAAGTCTCTGGGAGCAACGGACAAGAGTTTTCTCAATCTTGACTTTCTTTTTTATATTGGAAACAGGGTAGGGTTTATCCAATTTATTTTTCTTTTTGGACTTGGTGGCTTTAGGGCTGGGAGTAGAGGATGAATTTGCTTCCTCAGACTCAGGGGTAGGAATATTTCCTTTTGGGAACTTATGGAGCATATATCCGTAAAGGATTTTGAAGAGCCCCTGGTGAGAGGGCCAACCTTCTTCCTTTTTGTCCCGAGTGGAAATGATAGCATAATCCAAAGACCAATATTTTTTTTTTTAAGTGAAAAACCCCTTGCAAAGCTACCTTGGTTTGAGAGACCATGAATAGGGGGTTCTACACTGTCAAAGTCACTCGGGGTCACACCCGACCCTGCCCACACCAACATTATCAATTGGATTTTGGTTACCCAATTCAACTTTTTGGTAGGGTGGAGCAAAGACCAATATAAAGTAGTAGGAATATTTAGCAATTTGGCTTCCCTAAAGTGGTTGAAAAAAGCTAGGTGAAAACTACACAGTTGAGATTCAGGGTTGTCAACAGTTAGGTATTGCATTATGGGATTTAGAATTTATTTCCAAGGGGTGGACAGATGGTGTCAATACAAACCTTTTTTGTACAATTTGTGTAGCATGGATGTAGACTCAAAATGGGTAAGCTCAGCCTCCCAGTTATGCTTGTTTCATCTGACCATCTTATTGTCAAGAGGTTGTCCAGTAATCTCAGCCAGGATCTCCTGTGTAACTTGGAACTCCACTCTATGGATGGTAACAACTCCATTATCCCAGGTAGTGGCAAAGGCTGTAGTTGCATCCCAATCGACACCAAAAAACATCTTGAAAAATGCAATGAGCCCTCCTTTGTTCTTCAGAATACTATCAGCGATGATATCCATTTCAAAAACCTCAGGCTCAACAAATTGAAATTTTCCTTCCTTCATAGTTGCAGGGTAGTGAAAAATGTAAAGGAAGAAACAGGGCAAGGAAAAATAGCTAAAACCAGACACAAGGGCGAAGGATTTCTAAACAAAGGAACATGCAAGAAACAATATATGGATTTGTAGACAAAAATAAAAAGCCACTCAAACCAATGATGGAGCCTCGAAAAGGAAAAATCCCTAGTTGAAAGATTAGATTGGATAGGGTAGATATTGAGAAGGATTTTTGGACCTCAAAAACTGTAGAAGGTGATTAAAAGCTACCTTGTAAAAATGAATTGTTGACATATTGGGTTGCTAAAAAAATAGGACCAAAAAAGGGTAAATTTGGCGCACGAACCAGGAAAAAAGAAAAATCCCAAGAGGGCATGCCTTGGAATGGAAAAGCACTAGATAAATCTCGGGGAGGCAAAATAACACATTCCAAGGAAAATGAGCTAGTCATAATTATGAAGAGTGTTGGGATTAGTATTGGGAATCCAAACCAGGGTAGTTGACAAAAAAATTGTGGAAATTTTTTGAAAAGGTGGTGGAATGTGTGAAGGCGGTTCATACAAGGTGATATGACTATTTCACATGGAAGGAAAAACCCCAGGTAGGCTTCCAAAAGGATAAATTAAGATTCATCATAATGATGAGGATTTAGGTCCGACATGGCCAAAGTCGCAACTTTAGGAGGGAGAGAATTAGTCCACGTTAGCAATCCACTAGAGGAGACCCCAATTTTTGTAAGCATGTCAGCCACAGAATTGGCTTCCCTAAAATCATGTTGGAAAATAACATCATGTTGCCCATGTAGGATCTATTTAATGTCCTCAATTGTATCTCTAATCCTCCAAGCAGTAGGTCTGGGATTTTTTAGGTAATTGATTATGTTTAAAGAGTCACCTTCAACAATAATGTTTCCTGAGATATGCTTTATGAATTGAAGGCCTCTCCATAGAGCTTTAGCTTCAGCAGAATGGTTGGAGAGACATCCCAAGGGTTCAGCAAAGGCAAAAATTGGATTACCGAGGTGATCACGAAGAATACCTCTAGCTCCAGCTATACTAGGGTTTCCTTTAGTAGCTCCATCAAAATTTAATTTTACCCATCCCAACGGAGGAGGAAGCCATCTAATGTTAGTTCTTGAGGATGATGGTGGCTTACCTAGCCTTAAGTCCTCAAGGGATATATGATGGGATTTGAGTAAGGTAGCTTCAAAGGAAGGGAAAGGAAAAGGATCAAGGGGGGTTGTTAGGATATTTTCTTTTGCAAAAAGGATGATTTTATTGGTAATAAGATCGATGTCATAGGCTTTTCTGTCAAAAAATCTTCTATTACGTTCGAGCTAGATTTACCAAAGAAAATGTTGAAGGTAAAATTTCCATAGTCCTTTGAGGATAGGATTCTTAAAAGGATTGGGCCACTGGATAAAAATATCTACAATAGAGGGAGGACTGGCCCAGGCTAACTAAAAATTGTGAAAAATATTACTAAGGACAACATAAGAGAAAGGACAAAAAAGAAAAAGTGTTGGAAATTTGAGTTAGTTTGAGGCATTTTATGTTGTCATTGATGTCACATGGATCATTGATGTCACATTGAGTTTTGGTGGCAAAAGCACTTCATAAGATAATCATCTATGATATTTTGAAGAGCATGGATATATACAAGGTTTTTATGAAAACCAAGGTAGGAAAAATAAAATGTTTTATTTTAAAACCATGGTGGACTAATGGGGAAAGGGATTTTCTTAAAATTCAAGGTGGAATTTTGTTTCATCGAAAAAGGACCTCCGGTGATGAAGATATTAAAGTTTAAAGTTTAAGTTTAAATTAATGGAGGGCCGACCTATGTGCAATTAATGGAGGTTGGCATATATATATGTAAAGGTTTCAATTTATTTCGGAAATGGGTCATATTATATATCATCGGAAAGCTTATTTCAATGGCTATTTGACTAACTCATTTAGAAGGATAAATAAGGTATGTGTAAATAGATATTTCTTATTTTGCAAATGGGTTCCAAAAGTTAATTTTTTCTTGTTCTTTTTCAAGAGGATTAATTCTTTCATGAGGTGACAAGGTATGCAATATTGTGATTTATTTTATTTTATGGTATAAGTGGTTTTGTGAGTGAAAAAGTTATGCAATGTTTTTATTTATTTTATTTTATGGTACAAGTGGTTTTAGGAGAGATAAGGAAGTTGTGCAATTAATGAAAAGTGGAGTAATATTGATTATTTTGTGATCTACTAACCCTTGTGAAGATTGGCAAAATAATTTTATGATTGTGGTAGATTTAAAAAGATGTATTTTCATATTCATAAAAGGTATGGGAACATTCTCCTATTGATTGTTTATAGTGGTTGGTTTCTGAAATATCATTGGAGGGTAAAGGATTGTTTGTGGTTTCCTTTTCAAAAGTGGTTGGTTGAATGCTTCAAGGTTTTTTGAATTGAGATTTGTGTTTAAACTTTGTGTTATAAGCATAGTGGTTGAAGCCCATTGGTTGTTAAAAAACTTGAGTTAGAAAATAACATGAGTATCATTGTTATGTAATATTTGTGGTTGAGCATTGTTGGAAATATTTGAGTTGGTTGATGCATACTTGGATTAGGGTTTTGTAAGAAAGAGTTGTCCCTTGTGGTGATTTGGGTTGAGAGTGAGATTAGAACATAATTGAGTCTCTAACAATTCTCTTTATGCTTCTATGAGTTGAGTTGAGATTGATTTGAGTTGAGAGTAATATTAGAACATATTGAGTCTCTAACAATTATCTTTATGCTTCTATGAGATTGACTTGAGTTGAGTTGAGATTGATTTGAGTTGAGTTGAGTTGAGATTGATATTATAACATATTGAGTCTCTAACAATTCTCTTTATGATTCTATGAGTTGAGTTGATTTGATATCATTGTGGATCATTGTTGTCATACATTGAAGAGTACATTGTCATTCATTGTTGAGTTCATATTTGAGTTTTGCCTTGATAGATTTGTGGATGATATTTGAGTGCTACTTGAGCATGATTGATTGAGCCTTTGAGAAAGAATTTGTGGATAGTTTTGAGAAAGCTTTGTGGATAGATTTGAGGATAGTGTTGGGATAGATTTGTAGATAGTTTTAGAATATATTTTGGACAAGTTCTTAGTGTGCTTGTTGGAGTAGATTTGGGAAAGTTCTTGGTGAGCTTACTAGAGCAGTTTTGGACAAGTTCTATGTGAGCTCGTTATTCATCATTGGATAGGTTCTATATGAACTTGTTATTCAACATTATATAGGTTCTATGTGAACTTGTTATTCAGCATTGGACAAGTTCTATGTGAACTTGTTATTCAACATTGGACAGGTTTTGTGTGAGCTTGTTATTCAGTTTTGGACAAGTTCTATGTGATCTTGTTAAGCAGGTTCTATGTGAACCTATTGAGGATGTTCTTAGTGAGCCTATTGATAGATATTTGGAGGTGATAGAGTACATAGGACAGAGTCTCAGTGGATAGTGATCCAAAAGCTAGCACAGTTGAAGACAAATCTGAGTGAGGATCTTCAAGTGGAGAGAGGTCCACCAGTCAGTGCAGTAGAGAGATAGAGTCTTCTAGAAGATCACATAGCCAAATTAGAAGGGGAAAGAGTTCTCCTGTGGAAGAGATCCATGAACTTGATATTAGGGGATCATCTCCTTTGGACAGAGATCCATAAACATTGTAATTGGGAGTGATTCCCAAAGGGATTTATTGAGAAAGTTTTAGTCAAATATTTTCTCCGTGGAGTAGCCCACATTGGGTGAACCACATAAATTGTGGTGTCTCTATTATGCATGGATTTTTGACATTGCTTTTATTACTACTATTGATACTACTATCTCTACAAAACATAATATTTAATTGGTAGAAAAAGTAAAAAGTGGTATTATACTGTTTACCCCCCCTCTCAGTATAATCTTGTGTTCTTCAAAAAGGTGAGAAGTGGACTCCCAATATGAAAGGTACAGGTAACATATTTTAGGCAAAGGAATCCCCCTCTTGATATCATTTTCATAATCATTACTTTTTATTTTTATTAGTGGTCTTAGCCCCAAATTGTTAACACTTGCAATATCTTTATATGGATTTCCAAAAATATTTCCCTTTGAATTTATTTTTCTCTTTGTTCATGATTTGATGGCCTTCCTCTCCTTTTTTCATTTCCACCAACACTCTTATCTTTATCAATATATTATATTTTTCCATATTATTCATATTGATACATATCTTCTAAAGTTATATGATTCCCTAAAGAATCTAAAATACAAGGAATAGCCTCATAAACACTTTTTACTTTATGTTTCCCTATAAAACCTAAAGTGTATGGATTATCCTCCATAGTAATTCCTTTCTTATGCTACCATGGAATCCCTATATTTCCTTGGATATCCTCCATATGCTTTTCATTATTGTTCTACTCTTGAAACCCTAAAGTGCAAAAACTACACTTTGTCTACATTTTTTTTGCAAAGAAAATTTTATGCTACTTGAGGAAAATGAAGATGATTTACCTAGATTAATGTTGGCCTCCTTAACCTCATTCACTTTAAAATTTTCCTCCCCATCTTCCTTCATACCTTTAAATCCTTTTGTATTTGAACTTGTGCATTGTACTTCCTCATCCTTTGTGTCATTTTTCTTCTAAAGGTTTATTCAAGTGAACTATAATGGCCTTTTTTCTTTGATGATGTATAGGGTTTTCTCTTACCACTTTCTTAGGAGTAAACAATCCCTTATTTCAATCAAATTATCCTATTATATGATCTCCTTTTTCATATTGAAGTTTGTCTTATGGCCAATTTTTTCCATATCTTTATTCATAATTTTCACTTTGCAATCTCTCTCCATGTGTCTCATTTCATGACATTTGTGATATTAGAATACAATATATTTATAATCTACTTGTTGATCCCATTCTATCAATTTATATTTATTCCTAATGGACTACAATAAAGGTTTATAAATATACATGGCAACACATATTTGAGTGTACATGGAATGCCTTTTCTCCTTTGAACTTAATTTCTCCTAGATTAACTTGGCTAGAGTATTGAAAATATTCTTTAAAACCTTCTTATTGATGAGTTGATAAGGAAATCCAAAAATACTAATCCACACTAGAAGCCTTTTAATAGTATATTTATCCATAGAAAAACTCTCACTTCATGGTATTAAATATAATGCAAATTTTGCTCTAAACCAAGGACCTCCATCCATAACTTTATCCTTAATATTTAACTAGAGAAGATAATAAGGAAAATTTATTTTATAATAAAATTCATGAAGTTACTTAAATTCAATCCCTGCTTCCACTTGATACAAATTTGAATCTTAGAAAAACCTAGCCAGTATCCATAGAACTTACATATTAACCCTCTGATTCTAAGAACCATTATATCATGCTCAATCATGTCATCCTTAAAAATTTCTTCTAGTGTAGTATTTGATATGTGGATAAGGTCCTCCATAGATTCAAATATTCTTCTTATCACTATCTAGGGCAAATATACTTCCAACTAGGGCATCCTTACTTCTAGTAAGGACTTTCAACATTAAATTTCTTGACATGTTAACTCTATTTTTTTCACATTATAGACAACCAATTTTGACACACCCACAAAAAAAAATACACAAAACAAATCACCTAGCATAAATAGACACTAAACCCAAAAATTTGAGCACCTTTTTTTGCCTTTGTCAAAAATGCCAATCAGTCTCAAATACACCAATGATATTTTTGCAAAAAATTCAAATTTCAAGTATTAGCAAGTCAAATTTGTAAAATTACCCAAAATATTCTAGCATGATCCAAGGGCATGTATATTCCTTAATTCCACTACCTCCTCTAACATCATACACTCCAACAATGGACCAAACTTGCAAAATTAAAAAAAAAAAACCTAACCAATTTTCCCTCTCAATCCCTCCTTAAAAATTTATATAAGTAGTTATTGGGGTAAGGATTGATAGAGACTCTCTAGATAATAGAATTATTTAAAAAAAATTATATCTTTCTTCATTAGCATCTTTCTTTATCATTCTTCATCAACCATCCTTTGGAGATAATTCAAGCAAGGTAAGGAGGGATTGGGGGTTAAGAGGTTCTCTTGGAGGTAAGGAGGAATAATTTCGAGGTTGAATAATTTCTAGTAGCTCTCTCCTCTTCATCCTCTTGTTTCCTTTTATGCATTTACCCTTCTAATTTTTGGCCTTTCTAACTTGCATTTTGGAAATTCACTTGCTTGCATTTCCCTTTATTTTATATTTTTATGCTTCTAATTTCTTCTTTTGCAGGTCATATAATATCTTAATATATATTTTTGGTTTCTAATATCCTTATTGCATGTCCATTACATTTTATCTTACTTTTTTCTTGCATTCTCAACCACTAACACTTTCATTGCAGGATTTTATGTGTTATTTTTTCTAGCATCATTTCATTTATTGCTATCCATTTTATTCCTAAGAATATCTTCTACCATATTAAAAATACTAACTTTTTCTCTCTTCCAAGTTCATCTATTTTAAAACTAATCTCATTTGTAGGCATTTAATATTATTTTAAACTCTCTGTTAATCATACATTTCATTTTTTTGTCAAATTTCAATCATATACGAATTTAATTTCAATACCAAGCTATTATGGTATAGATACAAGGATTTCAATGCCTTGTTATCTTCTCATTTATAGCTTTACATCCCCTATATTTCATCTCCCTATCCATATTCCTTTGTTTTTGTAGATTCACAAGTTTATGATAGCATTTACATTTCATTACATTAACATTTCTATATATTACCCTATTATCTATTTTGCTTTAGTAAGTGGGTAATTAGATTGTTGTCTTAATTCCTAACTATTTTGTATTAATTTCACACCCCTTGGCATATCTAAAACCATATATTTTTAGTCATTTTTCGGACTATCCACTCCCCTTATACATGCATTCATTTTGATCATCAATTTCTAGGATTTTGAAGCTTTAATCTTAGAATTTGCAAGCTACTGACCTAGTAGACATCTCTTAGAACCTTATACTTCCATTACATCACAAAATAATCTAAAAAAAATTTCAAAATCAAACCCAAAATTATTCCAATCCTATTTCAAAGCAAAAACACCAATTACTATATTAGGTGGAGATTTTGACTCTCTATAACACACAAAACAAAAATACCACTGACATTTATCCACTAGCTAGAATTTTTGATAAGGCTCTATTTCCAACCCAAGGAGGCACTCATACTCAAAAATATTATAAAAATAGGGTTTGGTTAGCTGATAAGACAAAAATTCAATTTCACAATACTTAGATAGACCCATCAAATTAGATAAGCCTAATTTATTTTCTGGTTTTCTCTTGTAGGTTACAAAAATGTCAGTCAAATTCTAAAATACCAATGGTGATTTTGCACATCAGTGGTGATTTTGATCGGGCACTAGTTGAGGTAATATTATCACTTGGCACTTCTTTGAAACTTATCTTTCAATATTTCTCTATATTCAAAACTTTGTTTGCTTAAAATCACATCTCCTTTGGTCAATTAAGGAATCTTAGCTTAGATCAAATTTGTCTTTCAAAACACATTAACATTAGGAAAAATCAAGAAATTTTAGATTAGATCTGAATATTTTCATTCCAAGTACTTAGGTAAGAAATCATAAAAACATATAGTTGCATCCTAGGCTAGATTATCTTCTTGCATCATTTCTTGTATGTCGTAAAAGAGAACATCTCTTTTAGCTTAGATCATCATCCAAATAAAAATCATATTTGGTTAGTTCTTTTTTTTTTTTTGCATTTATATGTATAAATCTTAGAATTCATTTTTAGTGATCTTCATATTAAGTTTTCATATGTTTTTAAGGCTCGATAAAGAGTCAAATTAGTGATACAAAACCTTAGGTATTTGTTGAATAAATTCATAAAACACCATCAAGCATAACATCAACATTAAAACCTTGAAAAAATACATTGATTAGAACCCACTCACATTGAAGATACCCATATCTTTGAGGTATCCTATGGAAAGAGATCCTCAAAGTGGATAATAAGGGATAATCCTAGTGGATTCTCCCCCACTCCTTGTTGTGTGGTGTAAGGTTTCCAATTCTACATCTTGGTGAACCTAACATGAACATCCCTTTTGCCTTAAGTAAGATAAAACTTTGTCAAAATTAAGCAAGATCACATGACTTTGTTTGCATAGCTTACATCACATTAAACAAAGATAACAAGAACATAACCAAATTGTTAGTCCTATTAGGGGAAGTATAATGACCCTTTGAATAAACTGATGTACAAAATTTGAGGAAGCAATCTCTCTTAGCTATTTTAATATGGTGGTCTAGCAAGAGTCATAAGGTGACATAAGGATTCAAAACATATTTTATTCTTTGCTATAAGTACTCTAGAAATAAAACTTTTAATAAGTTTAATCCCATATTCTAAAAACCTATAAACCATGGCTCAACATCCTTACAACACCCAAAGTAAGGATTAAGCATACTCATCTTATGAGGTCTATACACACAAGCATGCTGATCAAGTGGAAAATCCTTGGTCACACCAAGTACAAGAAGAACATGTTGAAAATATTAATTTTAATTCTATAGATCATATTAGATATTACATTAAAAGAAAATAAGTATCTTTTTGTATGATCTTAGGGAAGAACTTAAAGAAAAAAGTGAGAAAGAATCACCTACAACTCATGACAACGTTGAATATTCCAATGGCTAATCCACTATTACACAAATCAATAAAATTAAAACAACTTTGCTAGTCTCAATGTGGCTATGGCACATCCCATTGATTCTAAAACTCTTCCAACCATATCCATAGGGATACCCATTATGGGAACTACCTCTTCTTCATCAAATTCTAGTGTTATTATACCCATTCCAACCCTAACTCCACAAACCCCTTTCTAACTCATGACTTAGGAATTAAGTAAAACCCTCTAACTATGACATCTAGACAAGCTAATTCATATTTTATGACCTTAACTTTCATGTATAAATCTCTCACACAACCTATTTTAACTCTACCTACCCCACCCAATCCTCCACCTAATGATTTCCAAGGCCTTGAAAAGAAAGGCTCAAGTTTGAAGAACTTGAACATCAAATTGCCTCTCTCCAAGGGTCATCTAAATTAAAGTATTCTTTTGAAGGATTCTATAATAAAATAGTGTATCCTACAATATTCAACCACCATTTACCAAAGAACTTTGGAACTACTCAATTTCAAATGTATAATGGGAAGGAAGACCCCATAAACCACTTAAGGTTATTTCAAATAGCATACAGTGACATCAACCATGATGAAAAACTACTCCTTAGGTTATTCTCCAAAATTATTAGTGGTTTAGCCTTAGAATTATATGTGGAAATACCTCATCATTCCATCAAGAAGTTCAAAGAACTTATAGAAGCTTTTGTCAAACAATTTTTAGTTTATATAAAAGATAAGGCCACTATAGATGACCTATATCAACTTAATTAAACAATCCAATATAGAACACTTCTCTAATTTTATAGCCAAATGGAGATATTTAGTGGGAATACTTCAATATATTACACCCACAAAATAGATATTACATATTTTCATAAGGAACCTTCATGAGAAATTATTATATCCTTTGGAAATGATAAAAATAACCTCTTTTGATGAAGTTGTAAACATGGCTAAAAGAGTTGAATCCATCCTCATAAGACAAGGACAAATTAAATACAACAAGGAAGAAGAGGAAAAACCTTCCAATAAAGGACAATACAAGAAAAAGTAAGTCATGGGAGATATTGTAAATGACTCTTGTCAAACCAACAACATAAATGTGACTCAAACCGCTCCTCAAAAACTAATGGTAAAAAGACAAGAAAAATCCAAAAGGCAATATATAAATACTAGATAAATTCAATTTGTCATGTTAAATATGATCCTTGATTCAAATATGCTAGAACTCCTACCTATTAGACCTTGGGATACAACCAAATAATTACCTAACTGGTATAAGCATGACAAAAATTGTGAGTACCATTGCACATAAAGGCACACAACCAACTAATACATTTCTCTAAAGAACCTTATAGAATAAGATAAGATAGTTTTCAACCAATAAGATACCCTCAAAAAACATTTAGGGATATTTTAAAATCCATTGTCATCGCATGATAAAAAATTGCCAACTTTGTAGGCACTATGCACTTATCAAGACCATCCTATGCAATGACTAGGCACCAAGCAAAAACTATTACGATCAACCATATTTAGTTGTTCATCATAATACTAGGGTAAATCTCCCTAATAAGTCACCTTTGGTTCTCACACCTCATCAAAATACCCTACATTATTCTGATCTTCATCAACAATTGGAAGAATTTTTTGCAAAAATCTCCCTTCTAGAGTTACTAAAAATATCATCCGCTCAGAGGGAAACATTGCTAAAACTTTTGAGTAAGCAAGAGGTCCCTCAAGATATATCTCCTAAAAATATCACTAGCATAGTTGGGTTTTTTTGGGGTAAACAGTGCTATCCTAGAATTCCATGAAATAGATGCACCCCTTGAAATTATATTAAAGGATTTTCCCCCTTACATGTTACAAAATTTTCTTTTTAATTAACATAAATCATTCATCACTATGCATAAATATCAAATCATTCATCCACAAACAATTATCCACAATAACAATCCACACAAGATATGGAGAAAAATAATACCTTTAAGGTAAGGAAACACTAATAATACTCCTTAAGGAATAACTCCATAAGACCTCCCAAGATGAGAATGCCACTTAAGGAGGGAAAAGTCCTATAAGCCATTTCATGGGTAAATATGATTACATAATATTCATCTCCATGATGGTTACAATAACAAATATCTCTTCTTTATATACCCATATTCTAATTCTACTTTAGGGAGCCTACAAATATAATATAATATTATAATATAATATAATATCATAATACAATCAACCTTGGATTATGTGTGGCCCATTCCAACCCCTATACAATATAATAATATATCCCCAAATATCTATTCCTAGGCACCCTAACATGCCACCCTCCTTAAAAATGTTTCATCCTTGAATTATATGAAGAAACAAGATAATATGAGTTCCCAAGAAATATTAATAACTACTACCAATCTCGATCATTCGTCCATCCTAGTGAAACATGTTTATGTTGGTATGCCATTTTTCCACTTGAGTATCCAAATCCACTTTGTTGGCTCCATGCTTCTGCTATTGTATTTTGATAATTTTGAAACGATAAAAAAGACGCGATAACACTCATTCAATATCATAAAATCTACATAGAGATATCACGGAAGACCTCATTGGCAGAAAAGTCTCCGATTATATGGTTGAGGACAGAGGTAGAATGAAGTGGAAATAAATAAGGATTCAAGGATTTCAAGCAAAATCAAATGATCTTTGTAACATTCTTGGGCAACATTTTATCCCCATGAGACCCAAGGAAGATCAAGTGACCTGGGGTCCTATGGAAAACGGGAAATTCACTGTTAAATCAGCTTACAAGCTTCTGCTTGATGATGAGGATTTTGTCCTCCAAAAGAACTTAGTTTGGATAAAAAAATTAATTCCAAAAATTGTATTCTTTTCATGGCTGGTTATCCAAGGAAGAATTCTAACCATTGATAATATGATGTGTAAAGGTATTTGTATCACTAATCGATGTTATCTGTGCAGGGCTAATTGGAAGACCATTTATCACATTTTCCTTGAGTGCCCTTTTTCCTTGACTATCCTAAGTGGGGTTTTTTCAGGCCTTCAATATTTCTTGGGTTAAACCAGCCATCGTACTTGATTTTTTTGTTCAGTGGCCTTGTCCCTTTTCAATCCAAAGACTTAGATACATATTGAAAATTTGTCTCAATCACTATCTTTGGAAGGTGTGGTTAGAACGAAACCATAGAGTCTTTAATGAGTCTATCAATGATCATCAAACTATCATTGCCAGGATCCTACCATTTGCCAATGATAATGTGAACCTTATACCTTTTGATAGTCGTAAACCTCATCTGCAGGAGACCATGATTGCTTAATATTTAAGCTTAACCTTGTTAGATGAGTCTGTGCCTAGGGTAGTCAACCCCATAGCCAATGTTAAGTGGTCCCCACCTCCTACAGGTTGGTTTAAGCTTAATTTTGATGGAGTAGCTAAGGAAAATCCTGGAAGAGCAAGCGCTGGTGACATTGTGTGAGATCATAATAGTAAAATGATGCTTAAATTTTTTGAATATTTAGAAACAAGGACGAACAACAAAGCTAAAGCTAGAGCTATGTGGAGAGGCCTTCAAATGACTCAAGACTTAGAAGACAATTTGATCATAGAAGGAGACTCTATGCATGTTATAAATCTCCTCAATAATTGGAAAACACCTCCTTGGAGGATTAAAACAATTATTGAAGAGGCTATGATCCTTTTCCAGAGAAGAAAGGATAAAAAATCCCAACATGTCTTTCGAGAAGCTAACAAAGTTGTTGATAAGCTGGCCAATTTGGATGTCGATGGTGATGGAATTTTTAAATGGGAAAACGGTGTTTTGAGCAAATTAGAGGAGATTATTCAACAAGAATGCCAAGAATGATAGTCGAATTTACCAATAGGGAAGGCACTATAATTTCTAAGGCTATGAGTATTCCCGTCTCTTTTTTTAAATGGACTCAAAATAAAAATTATCCGAGCTATCAATCTTGGTGGATGCTTCTTGGAAATACCATAAAGAATAATGGGGACAGTCACATGTCAGATAGCATGGCTCCTAGTCATCTTAGTAATTTGAGGTTGGTTGATAATCTCAGGGCAGGAAAGAAACAACAAAATAAGAATTCGAACCAGAGCCACGTGGACCACCAGATAGCCCTCGCAATAAATCTAGCCAGCAGGTTAACTTCTCCAAGGGTGATTAGCCAAGATGGGATGTGGTCCCAAAGCATGTCATATACAGAAGAAAGCAATTACCAAATAATTATTAAGAGTAACTGTCAATACAAAGTTTGTGAGAGTTTTTTCGATGCATCTGCTATGTGTGTCTACAACTTTTTGTTTCTCCATTGTTTCAAGGAAGGGATCTGTGTCTGTTTATTTTTTTGTAATTATGATGCAGGTGTGTTTTCTCGGGGTATACCCAAAATGTTGTATGGGAAGTTTCTTTTTGATAATATGCTATGTGCCTTATCAGATGTAATGGCTTTGGTGGCATGTAGATTTTACATATATAGGTTCGTTAGTAAGGACATGTTCATCAACAACCCTGGGCTGATTTTCGTAAAAGGTTTTGGGTCAACCTGTAAAACTTGGTATTAATGCTATAGTATCTTATCTACCAAAAACAGATCATAGAATCTACTACTATTTTTCATTAAAATCATAAAAAGGGTTACAAGACTTGATATCCTTCTACAAAATTTACCCTGAAGGTTACAATGGGGTCTTCCCAAAGGAAGCCCTTTTATATTGGTACAAAAGTAGCAAGATTCATCCTTTTGTGTTCCTTAGTGCAGGTGGGCTTCTTTATCATGGACCACTATTGGTTGGATGTGTTCTTACACTTGTTGAACCTATTAACCTACAAAATCTTGTTATTATGTTGGGGGGTCTACCTTAGTCAAACACCACAATTATGAAGACAAAAGACTCACTATATAGGCTTAAAATATGAAAAAAACCACTAAAAACAACATGAAAATACTAAGTTAAGCTATACTTACATTTTTTGATGATTCTGATGCCTGTGGCATAGGTTTGCATGGGGTCGTGCAAACTGATCCTGGATCAGGTGGTTCACACGGGATCATGCAAACCTATCCTTTTTATACCGAATCTATAAGATGACTTTCCTGGTTGTCCTAGAGTAGTTGCTTCTTTGATTTTTGTGCAGGTCACCTTCAAAAAGTGCACTTTTTGGGAGATTATTGACCTGTCTCAATCACAAAGGAACATCATGAAAGGGATAAATAAATAGCAATGGGTGTATAATGGTTGTGTGATGGATGTATGTAGGATGCAATAGTTGTGATTTTGGAAGAGTTTCGGTAAACAAAATTTGGTTGTTATGAAAAGGTGAAAATGGTCTTCTATTTATAGACTTGGCCAAGGTGAGAAGGAGGGGATGAGGTGTCCCCTATGAGGAGGCAATGGTGAGGTGTCTACCTAAGAGGTGTCCCCTAAGATGTCCTAGCTTATAAATGAGGTTGGGTAAGAGAATCCCTTACCAATCCACAAATAATGATGACTTGCTAAAAATATCCATTAGACATTAATGAACACCTTTTTGGAAATATCTTTTGATTAAAAATTATCTTTTATGTGGAAAAGTCTCCATCTTTCATTTATGACCCAGAGGAGTGTGAGGTGGAGAAATATATGGGTGAGAGGTGGCAAGGCTAGGATAGGCTAGATTAGGTGATATGGGAGGCTAGGCTAGTCAAAGTAGACTAGGTGAGATGGAAGGCTTAGATTAAATCAAGATTAGATCTAATTAAGCATGTGTTTAGCCATAAAGCATGTTTTGACCAAAATGTTGACTTTTGAGCATAAAGTGCTTTTTGACCATGGTGAGGAATTTAACCTTGG
Source organism: Wollemia nobilis (assembly GCA_028583015.1). Taxonomy (NCBI): domain Eukaryota; kingdom Viridiplantae; phylum Streptophyta; class Pinopsida; order Araucariales; family Araucariaceae; genus Wollemia; species Wollemia nobilis. Next base: position 548,771 of record JAQPPZ010002892.1, on the reverse strand, counting down.
TTAAGTTGAGGATGAGGTCACATGAGGACCCAATATTAGGTGTAGGAAGGGGCTTAGCTAGCCCAAAGGGGCTAGGGATGATGAATAGTGATTTTTAGCCAATTTATGCAATTTTTGAGGGTTTTGCAAATTGATTGGCCATTAAAATGGGGAGAGGGACAATGTGCAACTTTTGTATGTCTACATTTTACCCCTTTTTGTACTGTATTGTGTGAAACAAGGTTTATTATAAAAACTGATGATATGAATTGATGGAATGATTTGGAAGGCAAAGAATTTACGATTAATGAGTTGTGGATGATTGTGAAAGAGATGCATTGATAAAAATGGGTTGTGATTGATTTATTTTTGGAGGAGGATGTACTATTACCTTACATTATGATCAACTGAAGATATTTCAATTTGGATTGTATAAATGCCTTTGCTAATTTTTGCTTTTGATTGATTAATGAGATCGTTTTGACAATATTTGATAAATCGTTGGAGCCATAAGGTAGAACTTTCAGGAGCTTCATTCACAAGTGGTCTTACGACTACCACTATGAATATTGGAATCCATGAGGTGTCTACAGGTAGAGGTGTTTTGAGATTTATCAAAAATTGCTTTATTTTAGGATTAAGATTTTGGTCTTGAGATAATCATTTAGAAAAACTTTTTTTAGGCAGGTGTTGAATTTGTTATTATATTTTTAGTTGTTTGATCATGTGCAAAGCAGCTTTTTGATTATTTTTGGATGACTACCCCCTAAACCGATGAATTAGATATGGAGGAGACAAAAATCGATGATGAAATGGTTGATGATGATGGAGGAGGAAAATGTAAAATTTTGCATGAAAATCAGAAAAATAGAAGTGGAGGAAATTGCAAGGGAACTTGGCTTGGATAGAGCGATTTTGAGCATGGATGATAGGTTCGCATGGGGTTGTGTGAACTGGGGTGGTTCACATGGGTTCGTGCAAACTTGTCGGTTCACAGGGGTGGGGTTCAAATCCATGGAAAATGGGATTTTTAAGCTGAAAAGAATGTTTTAGAAGTCATTTGCATGCAAAAAATGGAAGAGGAGTGGAATAGAAGAAAATAGAATGGGGTGCTACTGGATTTTGGGTATGATGAGATGGATGGTAAGTGCATCAGTGAGTATGAGCACGAGGGTGGGAATGCCAGAGGTAAGTATCGTGTTCTTTCTTGATTAGTGTGTGCTTGCCTAGGGTTTAGAAAATATGTATTTTTGCTTTAACTACTGTAAATTTGATGTGTATGCATTGGGTAGGCAAAATACATGCACCTTATGTAAAAATGGGTAAATGGATATCCCAGTGTACTTTTTGTTTTTGCATATGATGTTTTTACCTGTGGGAAAATGTGTGTGTGATGCGATGTGTGGTATGGGGTAGGAAAATTAAATGCATGTAAAATATGACAAGTAGAGGCGTCTCATGAGCCAAATGGGTGTCCAAATTTGTCTTTGTTTGACTATTTTGACATTATTTTAACTTCCTTGTTTTACGTGCATGGGGGAGGGTTTTGCATTATTTTTTGCATTTTTGGTACATGCTTATCATTTTTAGAATGTGTGCATGGTATGGATGGAATAGGGATGTGATTGCATACCCACATGTACAAAAATTGTCATTTTATGGAGGTTCGCACAGGGTCGTGTAAACTGGGTGGTTTGCATAGGGTCATGCGATGTTGGTTTGCACGGGGTCATGCGAACAACTTGTTTTTGTTTTTTGTTTTTATCATAATATATACATGTAAAAATAAAATGGATGGATTTTATGTACATGAGTACTGATTTATGGCAGGTGAAGAAGATGTATGTGCAACATCGATTGTGCAAATGCTGAAAGGAGTTGGAGGATGCATGGCAGCCAGAGGATGGCCAATGGTTATGGAAGGTTGGCCTATATGGTGTGTGGGTTATACGTGAGGTTCATGTGAACCACGTGTATATATTAGAATTATGTAAAAGGTGTGATCTGGGTAGGAACACCTTTCATTTGCTTATGGGAGAGATGATTGTGATGTTGGAGGACATCTATCATATTTATCACCTATCGATAGAGGGTATTACGGTTATGACCATGAAAAAGGACCTAAGAGATGGTATTTTGGAGAGGGTGTTTGGATGTCGATGGCAATAGGTTGAGGTGAATAACGGGATGGATTACATGAGATGTTGGAATAAGGAGCTATTGTAAAATTGCCATGTAATGGCAATGTTGTTGATAGCTAGTCATGCACTACCAAACACTTCGAGGTTGAAATTCCCCTAGAACATGATGGGCATTGTGTGTGATATGGTGGAGAGGAGCATTATGTATGTATGGGAACCTACATTGTTGGTGCAGGTATATAGGGAGCTCCATGGAGTCATGAGGACAAATAGGATGGGCATTAGAGTGAGCCCACTACTTTAGGTTTGGGTGTGGGAGCATATCCTTATTTTACAATCGGTAGACTTATCGTATGAGAAACATACTTATATGGGCAGGATGTGCCATATGCCATGTGATGGAGGGAATATGTGGAGGGCTAGAGGAGTAGGGTGAGGTGGCAAGACCTTATTTTTCATCGAGAGGAGTTGGGGAGATTGACTATGCGACAGGTGAGATGGAGGCCATGGTGAGGAGTGCTTGATTAGACTGAGAATGTGGAGTATTTGGTGATGGGTAGTGGGGAAGTATTTATGATAGGTAAAGTACTTCCCATTTTATAGAGTGCAGTGATAGTTTAGGTTATGGTAGGGTAGACTAGAGTCATCGATGGTTATTTACAGAGTGGAGGGTGATATAGGGCCTAAGCTAGTGGTGCCTCCACTAGATATGACACCTAATGAGGCTATGGTGATCTCGAATGTGGACAATGCTAGGATGATGCTTTATTTTGATGTTTGGTGAGCAAGGCAGGTATGGGAGCCAGTGATTGGGGTGGTTGATGGATGGGCGAAGGTAGTAGGTGTGATGCCTTATATGGGTCTACCAAGCAGGGTAAGGGCAGCATCATAAGCTAGATTGTATTATTGCATCATTTGTTATTTATCCTAAAATAAAACATCTCTCTTAGCTTAGATCATCATCCAAAAAAAAAGCATCTTAGGTTAGTTCTTATTTTCTTGCATTTGTGTGTATTAATATTAGCATGCATTTTTAGTGATCTTCACCTTAAGTTTGAATAAGTTTTTAAGGCTCGATAAAGAATTAGATTAGCTATCCAAAATCTTAGGTGATTTTTGAATACAATCATAAAACACCATCAAGAATAACATCAACATTGAAACCTTAAAAACTTGCATTGATTACATCCCCCTCGCATTCAAGATACCCATGTCTTCAGGTTCTCCTTTGGAAAGAGACCCTCAAAATAGGGAACTAGGGATAATCCCAAAATATTATCCCCCCTACTACATGATGCAAGGTTTTAGATTCTACACACATGAATCCTTTATGTTTTTAGTTTCTCTTAATATTAAGAACAATAATAAGTGGTTCTCACTCCCTTATTGTACTTTGCTTTCTACTTTCTACTCATGCTTCTTGCTTCTTGCTTCCTACTAACTTGGGTGATAAATTATTACTCCTAGTAAAAATAAATATTTAGGGGTATCTCTAGCAAAATGATGAATATCCAAATGTTACATGCCTCTAAATACATTTTTAAATGGAATTAAATCCTTATAAAATGGTTAATAGTGCCACTACATGCCAAAATATTATTTTTTGAAGATTTTCCTTACGATCCTTTCATTCTCTTTTTTGCCTTTACTTATCAACAAGTGATTTATTTAAGGAGGAGAGTAAATCACTTTTTCCTAGGGGTGATTTATGGTGAGAAAAAATGGTGTTTCTAAAAATAGTTATTTTACTTCCATTTAATTTTATCAATCCAAGAGTTCATAAACTTATTAAGTACCAGTGCAAAATATATACCTGTAGTAAATTGGGATATGAGTCCTATGTGTGTTTGTGTAGTTTAAGTTCATCCAAACCAACAATAATTAAGTGCAGGAAAATAAACACTAACTAAAACTACAGGAAAAATAAATTAAACTATCATTATCAAACACATGATTGAAAGGAAATTTGTAGAAAAATAAGCACACAACTAAAAGGAAATTGCAAGAAAATAAATATACTTGCAAAAATAAATAAAGTAGGAAATTGCAAGAATTAAACACACTTGCAAAAATGAATGAAACTGGAAAATAAACAACATAAATAATGAAAGTAGAAATAAGGGAGGAATACTGCCTGAGTGGGCCTAAGCTCTTGTAGATGTATGTTTAGCTAATTCACACAATCACTCTTCTAACATGCAAGTTAAAAGAATACTCAAGAATTTTATTATAATAATGCAATCAAAATAATATTCAATTTTGAGATCCTTCACTTTAGGGGTGGCCTGCATTTTATACAAAATACGACCATCCCTTGTTGCAAAATTAAAATGTTCTAAAATTAAGCAATTGATGTGAATTACTATGGCTGGTTTGTGCATAAATTTAATTAATATCTAATAAAATAGCAACCATGCTAAAATTAATATTTTCAAGATAACAATAGCACACCCTAAGTTTGTACAACAATATATGTCTAAATTTATGCACAATCTTCAAGTCAAATAGTCAATGTGCACTTTATTCCATCGAAGATAAGCGCTTATTGGCCTATCACTGGAATATATGTGTCTTTTTTACCTATTTTTGGGATAACAATCCTACATTTAAGCCCTTTCCATTTCTCTGAGAGTTATCATCCTTTTTTGTTATCAAAAGTTAGGCATGTGCTCTATCATCAAAAGATAGGTGCCTTCCAACTTGTAGCTAGAATATAGGCACTTGTTCTATTATTGGAAGATAGGCACTTGTTCTATTGCTGGAAGATAGGTGCATGTTCTATTATTGGAATATAGGTGCTTATTCTATTACTGGAATATAGGTGTCTTCCAACCTATTACAAAAAATTAAGTGCTTGTTCTATCACTGGAAGATAGGCACCTTATGGATTTTTGTTAGAAGTTAGGTGCTTGTTCTATTGTTTGAAGATAGGCACTTTAATTTTTGCAAGAGGATAGGCACCTTCCAACCTGTGGTTAGGATACAAGCATTGTACCTTAGCGAAATTAGATTCATTTTTCCAACATCGTCATCTCCATTAAGCCTCACATTATTTCGTAAGCATTATTACACATGTTATACAATTCCAAGTCCATGTGGGACCTTGACTAAAAGGTGTAAAAAAGTAACAGAGTACTACATCTACACACATTTTCCACTAAAAACATCTTTTAGGTGTAATACATCAATTTCTATTAAATTCATGTAATAATTTCACAAAAATACATCTCTAATGCTAATAATGTTGCATAAAACCCCAATAAAACATGTACAAAAAATGAGTAATTTCATTGCTCATGATCCCCCCATGCCTAAGTATTGCCACTTCCTTGTGGTACATGTTGTTTATAATACCTTGTTTTAGCAAAAACCTTCCAATAATCTATGGTTTAGCACTTTATCTCTTTAGATGTGGCTTTATCTCTTTATTTATCATGCTTGCACTTGCCACACTGCTCTGGCTAGTTGGAACCTTTCTCTATTTTTGGTACTTTCTTGCACTAACTGCGTCTTACAGGTTGGTTGGGTCCTTTCCCTATTTTGGGCTTCCTCTTACATTGATCCTACCCACTTGTATTCTCCTCTTTTAGCCTAGTAAATATGGTTACATCCTTCTAAAATATTGGTTTAGCTTGCTTCTAGTAGAAATTATATACAAGAAGTTGTTCTACAATGGCAATCTCTAGCATATCCCACAATAGAAATTGAGATGTATCAAATACCTAGGCTTTCAGTAGTTATGCTATCTCCAAGTCAAGCATCACCTCATTGGTATTATTATCCTCTTTATTATTAGGTATAAAAGGTTTAGGTGCTTTGACCGATGATGGCATCATTGGCTCCCTATCATATATCCCAATCTTCTAAAAATATTTTTGCATCTTTAATGGATGTCCATAAATAGAACTATATAGGGTCCAAAATTGATCTAATTGGGCAGGGTTAATGTGGACACCTAATCCCTGGTCATATTTATGTGAGCCTTCTATTATTTCTTAGATTTCTTTAGGATTTCCTTGAGCTCTTGGACTTGTTTTTTGTGACTTGCAAATACTTTTATTGATGCATCCCATTAATCATCATATTTGGGGTCTTTTTGTATCTTCTTTCATTTTTGTGGTGGCCTCTTGGCCTTAGCCTTTGGTCACCTCAGGGGTGACTTCTTTGCCTTAGATTTTGGTCATAATTTCTTTATAGGTCTTAAGGCTTTTGTATTAGTTGTCAGTGTTGAGATACCAATCACCATTTTCCTCCATAGAGGTGGTATTTCCTAGATATATAACAACTATTATTCTTGTGTGTCCTAGTATAGTGATGTGCTAATAAGAGGCTCGACCTCTGGCTACTCATTAGTATAACCAACCATGGTTGGTTCAACTGGTGGCTGACCAACTGACTGTGTATCCAAGGAGGTATCGATCGATTCCTTCAATTGGTCCACATAATCCTACTCATCTAGTCCCTCATTTTTCTCAACAATAGGTTTTTCTTCAAGCAATTCACTAGGTATTTGAGTAGTGTCCACATGTTTCATAGACTCCCCAGCTTACTAGGTAGTCCTTAGTTGGTCAACTTCCAACTGGCTAATTAATTTGGTAGTCACAGAGCTTTTGGCTAACTCAACAACCTTGTTATCCACAATATCAATTATAGGGTGCCCACTCTATGAAACAAGGCTCTCCTATTATTGGGAAGCATTCACTACAAGGGCTTTTGATTGGTCCCTTGCATCATACATTTGGGCATCTAATTCCCTCTTGTAATTAGAATGTAATTCCCCCATAGATGTAACCTTTTCCTCTGAATCAATAGAAGATATTTTTGGGTCCATTGCTTAGTCAGTCTATACAAAAATATCAACATGATCATCTTTGGCATCCAGTAATTACTATAATTGCCAAATCCTATTATCTAATTATTGCATTGTCTCTTGTAATTATTGTACGATATCGTTATATTCCTATTGCTTTTTTATGGTAACTCATCAAGACTCCTATAATTCTTCTTGTTTAGCGTCAAATTTCTTCTCTCATGTGAAGGCTTACTCTTTCATGGCCTTTAATTGATCTTGGAGTTATTCTTATGGATCATCATGATAGGGCACTTCACCAGATACCTAGGCAGCCAATTTGTATTCGATCATATAGTTTTTATCATCTCCTAATGAACTATAATTGACCAGAGATTCTACTACCACTTTATTCCTAGTTGTTTGTGGTGACATTGCCTAAAACAAGCTTGAGACAACCTATTCTACCTCCTAGTTTGAGTGTTGGGAGACATGCAATGATATTACCTATGATCGACTTGGTTTAGCCTACTCTAAGTGGCTATGATGGGAGGTAGGTGATGACATTGCTCGTGATGGATTTGGTTCAGCCTGTTCTGCCTCTGCTATAGAGTGGCTATGGTGGAAGATAAGTGCTTTTGCCATGTCATCCTCTTCATATTACTATTGTCCACCAGCTAATTATGATGTAGAAATTGCTTCTTCATCTTCTTTTCAACCACTTGTTTATTGTGATGCAACAATCACCTCTTCATTAGCTATTGGTGTGACCTCTACACCTTAGCATATCAAATTAGGGCTAAAATTAACCTATGATTCCCTAATACTATCACTGGGTCTGCCTAGTATCACCTGGCCTCATCCTTCAGGGTATACATCAGATAGTAGGAGACATTACTGTGATCCCCATGTAGAAAGTGATTTATGAATCAAGGGTGGTTAGCATTCAGCCATGAGTATTTGCCAGTCCAAGTGAAAATCCTTACCACTTGCTCAAATACTTGCCTTCATAGTTCAAGGATATACTATTTTGGTAATCCAAACCATGTCAACTACATACTAGGTTGCCAAAAAAATATTTACATGAAATATCCCACATTGAAATTCTTTTATGTCTGGTATCTGGTGTAAGGGATATTGGTAACCTTTGCAATGTATTCCTCTATGATTGGTATTACTAGTCTGCACATCCTTATGACACCATCCTCCATAGAGGTTGTAAATTCTTGCATTGCTACTAAATTCTAATCTTGGATGACTAGGTAGAAATCATATACCCACCCGAAAACCATGAACTATTCTTGAACGAACCTAGTTATGCTCTAAAGATATATCTAGGCTCATACTTCTTCACGACATGATTGCTTGAAAGTCCTCCCATGGCATCATTTGCTCTATTTTTTTTATGGTTTTTCTCTAGTTGAAAATAGATACTTTTCATTATTTTTAAACATGCCTAAGAATGCGACTATATCTATGCATACATGGCTCATATATTCCCATAATTAGTACTAATTATGGAATCTACATAATCAATTCTTAATTTGTGTGCCACATTTAGGTGGATACAGTCATAACCTTCTTCCTTGCGATTGATTGGTGCCACATGGCAAATTGTATATTTGGGTATTGTATGATTAGATAATAGTTTTGTGGGACATGTGTTGGCACATTACATAGAAATATTTTTCTATGATAATTATGCATACATGTAATAGAAAAATCAGTACATACCTTGGTATTTTTTCATGAATCATGATACATAAATGCCTAGTTGTGCAACTGGATTTGATCAAAGCATGATGATAGTGAACTAAGTTAAATAAATGGCGTGCATTTCTCTGTGTAGGGAAATCATGTAAAAATAAATTTAGTGGGTACTACATTTTTATTAGTCTCGAGGTCTCGTGCAAAAATAAAAGTATTATTATTTTATTTTATTATGGGATGATACACATCCCCCTTGGAAACTGCTTTATTTATGTCTTGAGAGTATGCATGTGTTACCAATGAGAAGACATGGACTCTAATGGTCAAAGACCAGGAAGAAAATGGATTCCATCATCAAAAAAATAGGTATACTTTGTTCCATGAAAAGGTTGGCTTTGTTAACTATGCATGGATATTGGCACCTTTGCTAGAATATAGGTGCTCGCTGATTCTAGATACAAGCACCTACTACTTTTTGAATATAGGTACCTACTGCTTCTAGAATATAGGCACCTACTACTTCTAGAATATAGGCACATACTACTTCTAGAATATATGTGTCTTTTCTTTGTTCTTTTGGATACAGGTACCCATTGGCTTTGGAATACAAGTGTCTTTTCTGCATTGTGCATACAAGTACCTATTGTATATTTGAATATAGGTGCCTTATATGAAATATAGGTACCCTCTCAATTTTGTTATTATATGCTCCTTCTGTAGTTTGGAATATAGGCTCCTTATTTGTGTTGAAGATAGACACTCGTTGTTGTAGGGATACAACACCTAAAAATACTTTTTTTTATTATTTATTATATTTGGAACCACCAATTTATTTTGACCTAAATATAGGTGTGTTCTTTTTAGTAGGAAATGGACACCTATACAAAATTTTAGTCATAGATGATGCATGTCCAATGGAATGTTGACACCCTCTCTACACTTCCCACATAGAAAACAAGGAGCAACATGGTTTGTGCCTAATATATCTAGTTTGACCCAACTGCCTATAGATTGCATCTGAATCCATATAAATTGCAAAAAATAAATACACAAAAAAAAGTAAAATGAAAAATAGGGATCATGGCATCGTGCCTGATAGGCCTAGTTGCTCAGATGCCTACAAATTGCATTTGATGCCATGTAACCCTACACAAATAGAAAAATAAAAGAAAGAAAAACCTCTGCTAATATTAGGAAAATACTATAAATAATAATAATGTTTTTTATGAACACATAAGCATTCGTCAAACTACTAAAATTTTTATATCAAATAGGGTCTCTCCCATGCCTACATCTGAACTGATCACATGGATTGGGGGTACATGATATGGCTATAAGTGGTGTCCATTGACTATTAAAGTGATATCACTGCCATCAATGGTTTTGATATGGACAACACCTTTATTAATGACCTCAACCACTTCATACAGGCCCATCCACCTCTGCATGAGTTTTCCATTGCACTCTTGGAACTAGGAATTATAAAGTAGTGCCCAATATCCTTCCTTCAATTATTTTGGTCATATGTGGTGATCATGTCACATGGACCTCTACTTCTACATAATTTTAGTGCATTACAATGCATCCAACCGATATTCATCCAGCTATTTCAGTTGGTGAATCCATTCCTTTTGTGTAACATCTAGATTCAGTTTCATCTCTATTGTAGTCCATAGGGTTTTAATTTTAAACTTGATCAACATCATGGTATTATTTCCATACACTAATTGAAATGGTGTAAAACCCATAGTGGTTTTCTAGGTGGTGTAATATGACCATACTACTTTCGGTCAGCAAATTTCCTATTTATTTTTGTGTTTTCTACACTATTTTGGTGAGAATTTTCTCCAACTCTCTATTTGTGATCTCCACCTATCCATTTTCTTGTGGATGATAAGGGGTGGTTTTGTTGTGGTAGATTTGATACTGCTTTATAAACTCCTATATCATCTTCAAGGTGAACTGGTCCCCTGGTCAGTGGTAATTTTCCTAGGTTTACCAAACTTGGTGAGGATGCATTCATACATGAAGTTTGTTATGGTGTTCTCATTTCTGTTTCATAGTGCCTACACTTCAACCCACTTAGTCACATAATGAGTAAAAACTAAGATATACCTTTTTTCTTGATTGTGGATTAATTGGCCCAATGAAATCCATTCTCCATTTATTGAATGGTTCAATATGCACATGGGGCTGAAGTGGCATCTCATATCATAGAGTTTGTCTACCCACCCTCTAACATTGATCACACTGGCTAACATATTTTGTTGCATCTTTAAATAAAGAGGACCGGTAATAACTAGCTTGTAAAATTTTAAATGCAGTTCTCTTCCCTACAAAATATCCACTGTGTGGTTCATCATGACAAGCCTTTATAATTTCTATGGTTTCATGTTCTACAACATACCTATGCTTTATTTTATCAGGCCTTATTTTAAATAGGCAACCATCAATCCATGAGAAGGCTACTCTCTTCTTAATTAAAGTTTGAGCTTCTCAAGGTAAGAGTGTAGGAGATATTTTTCTAGTGGCTAATTAATTAGCCATATCTATGTACCATGTTATTTTTCCATCCAGAGAAAAGAGATGCTCATCCGAAAATTAGTCTTCAATGGTATTGTAGTTATGAGAGATTAACCTGGAGAGAAATTCTGCAATAACATTATCCATATTGGATTTATTAACAATGGTTACATTAAATTCTTATGGTTGTAAAATCAATATGATAATTCTACCACTCACCATAGGCTTATTCATCAAATATCTAATGATTGTATGATATATGTGCTCAAATATTTTATAACCTGTGATATAGTGGCAAAAATTATTTATAGCATGAACTACTGCAAGGAATACTTTTTTCATGATAGTGTAGTTGAACTTAGCATCCATGAGATGTTTACTAACATAATAGATGGTATAAAATTCATCTCCATCCTTTTGACCTAGTGTTTCCCCAATAGCATTATTAGACACATCAACGTAAATATGAAATGGGAGGTTTCAATTGGGACCTATCAACACAGGAGCAATTGTCAAATTTTCCTTTAAAATCTAGAATGCTTCCTCACACTCACTGGTCCAAAAAAAATTAGTATTTTTTGTCAACAATATTTGCAGTGGTTTGGCAGTTTTGATAAAATCTTGGATAAACCACCTATAATACCCAACAGAACCTAGAAAACTACAAACATATCTCTGTGTTTCGGAAATGGGTATATTTTCATTCACTTCAATTTTCTATTTGTCTACCTTAATCCCTTTAGTAGATATATGGTGTCCTAACACTATCCCTTCTTACATTAACATGAAATGTTTTTCATTACTAAGATACAGGTTTATTTTGTGACAATGCTAGAGTACTTTCTCCAAATAAGCTATAGCTTAAAAATTTTCACCATAAATGGTGAAATCATCCATATATACTTCTATAGTCTCTTCAACCATGTATAAAAAGATTTTAAGCACCACATATTGCAAAGTGGTAAGTGTGTTACATAACCCAAATGATAAGACTCAGTAAACAAAAATATCCCAAGGACAGGTAAAACTGTTTTTGTCCTGGTCTTCATCCCCTATTTGAATTTGATTATATCCACTAAACCCATCAAGGAATGAAAAATATTTCCATCCTGCTAATGTGTCGAGGACTTGGTTAATGAATGGTAGGGGAAAATGGTATTTTCTAGTGGATTTATTTAACAAACTGTAGTCCACACAAATCTGAAACTTACTATTTTTCATGATACTACCACTAAAGGTGATACCCATTGACTATATGATATAGGATAAATAAATCTAGCTGACAAATGTTTTTGTAATTTAGCTTTGACTATTTCTTTCATTGTTGGATTCATTCTCCTTTGAGGTTGTCTTATCAGTCTTACGTCATCTTCCAAATAGACTTTGTGCATGTAGAATTTGAGTGCAATCCCCCTCATATCTTTGTAGTACCATGCAAAAGCAGTTTGATATTTGACTAGTATTTCTTTCAACTTGTCCTCTTGAATAGTTGATAACTCATTATCAATGTTCAACATTCTTCCAGGTGCTACCTCTATTTTTTTGACATTATTTTCCTTGATACCTACAAGTGTATATTCTATCGAAGGATGTGAAGATTCTCCTTGTAAAAAGTGTGTTATGACTTGATTTTCATCGGTGTCATCCTATATCTCATATAGGGCCATTACTTGTTGAAGCATTGGAAAGGCATCAATATTTTAGACTTCATAATTTTGTTCTACCAACACATGAGTGGACTGTATAGGTGGATAAATGACTAATTTGTTGATATTTTATCCATTAGAGATTGTTATTTTTTCTATCCTACAACTTTTATAAGTGTCATCTATGGCCAACCAAGGATGGCCTAATATAAGTGGATAACCACCCAATCTAGATGTAGATTGCAAGACTAGAAAATCTGCTGGATACTCTCACGCATCTACTGTTACAATAACATCTTCCAACTTTCCCTTCGATAGTATTGTAGATTGATCATCCAATCAAAGAACTATTTTGGTTGGCCTCATATTTGTGAGTTGTTATTTTTGCATTGTTTCTTGGGACATGACGTTTATAGTAGCTCCTAGATCCACTAATATTTTGGATAAACGTAATCCTACAATTTGAACTATCAAACCTAATCTTCTTAGATCAGAGTACTTGGGGTGGTATGTGTTTTCTAACATTAAATCAATCAACTAACCTACCATATTAACTGATTTTAATGGTTTCCTTATTGGTTTCGTAAGACATAAATATCTAATGGACTTTGTGTAGATTGAAATATATTTTATGGCCTGATAGAGGGGAATCATGACTGCCAGGTTTTTCAACCCTTCTATGATATCATATTTGAATTGCTTTGGATTTTTGTGTTCTTGTAATCTCTTGGGGAAGAGTGGAACCCCTTCATTTTTGTGTTTCTCAGTAGATACAATCTCCTCCACAGCCTCTACCAAAGGTGGTTGCTCTTCTACTTCTTGTTCTACATCCTCTTCCTCCACTACTAGAGATGTTGGATCTACTCCCAAATATCTACCTGATCTAAGTTGTATAGGATTACAATCTACTCTAATATGATACATAGGAAACATCTTCGTATCTACTTAATATATGGGCTGATTTGATAGGGATCATGTTGTATTGCATTTAATACTCACATGGATCATGCGTATTAAATATTGATTGTAAAGGTAGACATGCCTATAAATATATTTTGTATTAATATAATTGGAAGCTTTCATTCGTGTCATTTATTAAGAGTGTTTCATTTGTGTCATTTATTAAGAGTGTTTTCCACATCATATTTATAGGCATGTCTGCCTTTACAGTTGATATTTAATACACATGATCCGTGTGAGTATTAAATGCAATACAACATGATCCCTATCATTCCTCCCCACTAAGGAAGCATTGGTCTCCAATGCGTAATGGGTAGCTGAAGAGTGTCGGGTACAATTGAAAATACACTCTTGTTACAAAAAGAAGACCCAAAATGGTGAAGTTAAATAGGTCTTCATAAAACCAAAATCTAGCATTAGATCTGAGTCTAGCTCAAAAAACACTCTCCAATAACTGTAAATACTGCTATACTGACGAACAACTAAAATGTGTCTCAAAAATTAGTAGAAGAATGTAGCAACTGAAATGTTGGAGAAGATGCAGTAGAAGATGCCTCGAACCACTTGCCAAATGGAAAATTTAATGGTTGAGGTATTTAAGACAAGCGAGCATCCATTGAGTTGGTTGAGCTGAGCATTAATGGTTATGGAAAATATTAAATTAAATTAAAATATATATTTAATTTAATTTAATTAATTCATGGTTAATTGTGGGTCGCTTGCATTAAATTATTGGTGACCAGGACAACGATCAAGACTGAAGGTGGGGTGATATGCATTTAATGGGTGGAGAAAAATTAAATTATATTAAAAATAATATAATTTAATTTATGGTTGAAAATTGAATGTGGGTTTTAATGGAGTGGGTCAAGGGTGGAGAAAAATTAAATTATATTAAAAAATAATATAATTTAATTTTATGGTTGAAAATGGAATGTGGGTTTTAATGGAGTGGTGCAAGGGTGGAGAAAAATTAAATTATATTAAAAAATAATATAATTTAATTTATGGTCGTTGGAGGATGGAAGAGAAAAAATTAAAAATGGGTATTTAAAAATTAAATTAAATTAAAATTTAATTTAATTTAATTTATGGAATGGTGGAGGTCATGGTGGATCATGAGTATGCAGAATCAAGCAACAAAAATGAAAATGGCATGAGAGGCAGTGAGAATGCTAGGATGATGGTAACTTTGGCAGAGGATGCACATCAACAAGATGGAGATTGTTAGAAACACGTGATCTGTAGCAATGATGCACAAGAGGAGCTAGTAAATCAACTATGAATAAAATGATATTTACGACAACAACTTCGGATGATAAACATGAAGCGGTGAAGCAGTAGATGGAAATCATAGCCAAAAGATTGCATTGATTTTTGTGATGAAGTGTAGCCACCAAGGATGATGGCATGAAAACCATAGGCAATGAATCAACATCCAAAAGAAGGATATCAAAACTCCTAGGCTAAAAATATGTAGGAATGATAGGAACTATGGCAAATGGTGAAACATCTTCTGTCTCAGCAACAGGAGCTTCAACAGAAATTGAATCTACATCAGGAGCTTTAATGGAAATTGGATATGCATCATGAACAACCGAAGCCACATCATCTAATGGAAATATGCTAGGAATATTACCTAGAGACCCTAGTTAGAATACAAGTGTGGCTATAAATTCTTCAATTTTTGGATCGGGGATGAAATCCTGATCTTCTTCCATGATTTCTTCATTAGCAGCGGTAATCATTTTCTTGAAGCTACTGAAAATTGGCTTTCATTTTAGCATAGAATTATTGAAATTCCACGATGAAGTTGATAAGTGAAATGGTTGATATTATGAATGATGGTTAGAAGCTAAATGTCAAAGTTAGAGGGACCCAACAAGCTGAGGTTCAGAGTCAAAGGGACCCCAGCTAATATTTTTCACAAATGGAAGTGCTCAAATATGTCTATGGAAGGAAAGAATGTTTACCCAAAGCCAAGATCCGTTGGTGGTTTTCTTGTTCCTCTTTTGAACCAGACTAGCCTAGAGGAAGAGGATACTCACCTCCAATGCTTGGATTTGATACCAATGATGTGGGAAACACTCTTAATAGATGACACGAAATGGCACAAATGAAAACTTCCAATTACATTAATCAAAAACATATTTATAGGCATGTATGCCTTTATAATAGGCATTTAATATGCATGTTACGTGTGAGGATTAAATGTAATACAATATGATCCCTATCATGATTTTTCTTACTGTTTGTATTTGGAGTTGGTTGTGTAGGTAGTTGATTTGGCCTAGAATTAGGAGGTGTCAATAAACTAGGTTGTAGTGGGGTTTGCATTGTGGTTTGTGGAGGTGAAGTCCATGCATTGTAATTTTACCACTGTGGTCTAGTTTGTTGGTATGGCATCTATGGATACAAGGTGTAAGGATTAGATCTTTGGGTGGCATTCATCCAAGGTTCTTGAACCCACCATCCCATATTAGATGGTTGATTTTACCCTTGGTTCATAAAATTGGATCCCTCATAGGGTGGTCCTCATCCTAACATAATGATTCTCGTAGGAAACTGTTCTAGTTTCTCCTATTACCCGTAAAATAAGTTTTTTATACTATAGGTTCTTCTTTTATATTTTCTATTTGTGGGTACAATCTTATTTTGTGATCCTTTTGGCAAATGGCACACACTCACTTTATTTTCTAGACACTCATTCTTGGGGTGTTTTCTTCTACATCTTGGGTAAAAGAAGGTCAATGTTGCTTCAATTTCTTTCTTATTTTTCTAAATCAAGAGTGTGTCTAGTTGAAGTTCAAGATATGATAACATATCACTCTTCATGTCCTCCAACATATTGCCTATTTCTACCTTGGTTATAAAGGTTGTGGTTTTTGTGACTTGGTTGGTGGGTTTACCTTTTCTTCTTTAATAATTTCAATACAATTATAGAATATATGGCATTTGATATTGGTAAATATAACCTTCCAATTAAAATTTAAAGCTTCTAAGGATTCATTTGTGATCCCCTTAAGAATATGCTTCTCAAGGATTTCTCACCCAGTTTTGTGTGGGGTGATTTTTGAAGATTGAAATTAAATCTATCCCAATAATCTTCCAATAAATCTTCCTATCTTTTAGAACATATCAAGGAATTCTTCCCTAGAATCTCATGCCCTACCAAAGTCTTGGTATTTTTCTAGGAATATTTTTTTCATATCCTCCTAGGTAGCAATGTGTTTGTTCCCCAAACTGATGAACCAGCGTAATGCTGAATCATTTAGTGTAGAGATGAATATTTTTAGTTTTTGGGCATTATATTTGTAGTCCACTAATCGACAAAGTACATCAAATTCAAAAAGTAATATATTAGGGTCCTCAGTTGGTAATCCTCTAAAATTAGGAAGATGTGCAAGAGAGATGTGTTTCATTTTGGTATCTCCTCTTGATTCTTCAATTGGAAAATCAAAATTGGTTGAAGCCTCTTCAATTTTAACCATATTTTTAGGTGATGTAGGGTCTACTCTGGATGATTCTAAGGTAGCTAACAAGTCACCACACTCATTTTTCTTGTCTTCTAACAATAATCCTAAATTTGAATGTGAAATAGTTTTATCTTCAACTATCTTCCATTGTTGGATAGTCAATAAATCCCTCTCAGCTATTTGATTTTCTAACAAAGATCCTAAATCAAAACTTGAAGCAAACCCCTCTTTGAGATATTTCCCCCTTATATTAGTTTGAAAGGAAGTTTTTTTAGCTATTGGATTATTATGCCAAGGTGTCTCAAATGGTGCAACTTCAAGAAGTGTTTCAAATTCTTCAAAAGGAATATTAGAAGATATTTGAGGTATTTCTAGAGTGATTGCTATATTTTTAATAAATCATTCATCTAGTCCTCTTGGTCTTGGATGACTCATGCACTCTCAGGTAGAGGATCTATGGGTAAGCTAATTTGAACTATGGTTTTAGGTTTGACTAAACTATAGATCTTAAATACTATAGTTGGCACTCCCCAGTAATGGTGCCAAAATAGTGAGCAAAAAAAGGTGTTTTTGAATATAGTTATTTTACTTCCATTTAATTTTATCAATATGAGAGTTTGTAAACTTGCTGAGTACCAGTGCAAAATATTGTTTGTTGTAAATTGGGAGATGTATCCTATGTGTCATTTGATTTGGTGGAGGTGTGTTTTTCATGTACTTTAAGTTTATACAAACCAACAATAATTAAGTTTAAGAAAATAAAAACTAACTAAAACTACAAGAAAAATAAATTAAACTATCATTATCAAACACATGATTGAAAGGAAATTTGCATAAAAGTAAGCACACAACTGAAATGAAATTACAAAAAATAAAACACACTTACAAAAATAAATAAAGTAGGAAATTCCAAGAATTAAACACACTTACAAAGATGAATGAAATAGGAAAATAAATAGCATAAATAATGAAAGCATAAACATGGGAGGAATATTGCGTAGAGTGGACCTAGGCTCCTACAGATGTCCACCTAGCTAATTCACACAATCACTCTTATGAACACGTAAATTAAAGAACACTCAAGAATTTTATTAAAAAAATATGTCAAAATAATATTCAGGTTTGGGATCCTTCACTTCAAGGGTGGTGTTCATTTCATACAAAATACGGTCATCCTCTGTTATAAAATTAGACTATTCTAAAATTAATCAATTGATGTGAATTGGTACGATTGGTTCATGCATAAATTTAATTAATATCTAATAAAAGAGTGTCCATGCTAAAATTAATCTTTTTAAGATAACAATAGTGCACCATAAATATGTACAACAATATATGTCTAAATTTGTACACAGTATTCAATTCAAACAATCAACATGCACTTTATTTCATCAGAGATAAGCGCTTGTTGGTTTTTCATTCGAATACAAGAATCTTTCTAGCCTATTGTCAAGATAATGGCATTGCATATAGACATTTTTTGTTTCTTCGAGATTTATTATCCTTTTTTGTCATCGAAAGTTAGGCATGCTCTCTATCATCAGAGGATAGGCACATTCCAGCCTATAGCTAGAATATAGACACTTGTTCTACCACTAGAAGACAAGTGCCTTCTAGTTTATTATCAAAAGTTAGACACTTGTTCTATCGTTAGAAGATAGGTGCTTCCCAACCTGTTGCTAGAAGTTAGGTGCTTGTTTTATCACTGGAATATAGGCACTTTCATTTTTATGGGATGATAGGCACCTTCTAGCCTATGGCTGAGATACAAGCACCATATCTTAGCGAAATTAGATAACTTTTTCCAACACTGCTATCTTTGTCAAGCCTCACATTTTTTCATAAGCACAGTTACACGTGTCATCCAATTCTAGGTCCATGTGGGACCTTGACTAAAAGGTGAGAAAAAAGTAACAAAGTATTGCATATACATACATTATCCACTAAAAATACCTGTTAAGTATAATATGCCAATTTCTATCAAATGCATGCAACATTTTCACAAAAATACTTTTCTAATACTAATAATGACACACAAAACACCATTAAAACATGTACAACAAATGAGCAATTTTGGTGCTCATAAATTTACTCCATTCTAACCAACACATTTCTCTTTAGAAACCAATCACTCCATGCTATCAAGTGCTTCTCTCTTTAGGAGCCAACCATACAACTTTGAGAAAATTCTATTTCTAACCAGAAATTTGTGAAACTGGGTTTTTGGAGGCTCTAATTGATTGATTTGAGGATTTTACAAATTTTTAAACTGTAGGAGACCCTAAGGTAGTAATAGGGTTACTATAGTTCCCTTAAAATTTGAGATAAAATATATCAAGAATTTTCATTCGATAAGCCCCCATAACATGAATTATAAGATAATTTTAAAAATTATGAAAACTAATTATATACATATTCCAGATCATGTTATTTCAAAGTAATAATATGATAATATTTGTTGTGTGTGGTCATAATTCTCTTCAATACACGAGAAAACACTTAATGCTTATAAATTAGATATGAAAAAAGCATATTGTAGGGTTCCCTAGATTTTATTATACAACATTTTCAAAAAAAAAAATTGATCAATGTTGGTGTCAATGGATTAGATGTTGTTTCAAAACTTCAAAATATTCTTATTTTGATCAATGGATCATCAGATTAATACTTTGAATCGTCTCATAAACTTCATTGATGTCTTGCCAAGGCATTAAATAAAGCTCTCTAAACGGAAAAAACTAGAAGATAAATTGAAAGGATTTCATGTTGTAAAGAATAGTCCCCTTGAATCTCATATCTAGTTTGTTTATGATACTTTTATTTTAGGTTATCCTTCTAAATAATATCATGTAAATTTAGTAATTCAAATCATCCTATAATAAGGTTGTTTTGATGGTTAATATAACAAATTTTAGATCTTATTTATCAATGCTTTCTTTTATTAACAATATATATATATATATATTGGTAGATAAGATACTATAGCATTAATACAAGGTTTTACAGGTTGACCCAAAACCTTTTACAAAAATCATCCCAGGACTGTTGATGAACATATCCTTACTAAAGATCCTATATATGTAAAATCTACATGCCTCCAAAGCCATTACATCCGGTAAGGCACATATCCTATTATCAAAAAGAAACTTCCCATACAACATTTTGGGTATACCCCGAGAAAACACACATGCATCATAATTACAAAAAATAAACAGACACGGATCCCTTCCTTGAGACAATGGAGAAAAAAAAGCTATAGACACACATAGCAGAGTACTAAAAAAACTCCCACAAACTCTGTATTGACAATTACTCTTAATAATCCTTTGGTAATTGCTTTCTTTCGTATATGACATGCTTTGGTACCACATACTATCTTGGCCAATCAGCCTTGGAGAAGTGAACCTACTGGCTATATTTATGGCGGTGGCTATCTGGTGGTCCACATGGCTTTGGTTCGAAGTCTTATATTGTCGTTTCTTTCCTTCCCTGTGATTATCAACCAACCTCAAATTACTAATATGACTAGGAGCCATGTTATCTGACATGTGACTATCTCCATTATTCTTTGTGGTATTTCCAAGCATCATCCATGAATACTGACAGCTCAAATAATTTTTATTGTGAGTCCAATTCAAAAAAGATATGGGAATACTCCTAGCCTTCGAACTTACAATGCCTTCCCTATTGGTAAATTTGACTATCATTTTTGGCATTCTTATTGAATAAGCTCCTCTACTTCACTTGGGACACCGTGTTCCCATTTTAAAATTTTGTCACCATCGACACCCAAATTGTCTAGCTTATCAGCAATTTTGCTAGCTTCCCGAAAGACATGTTGGGCTTTTCTGTCCTGTCTTCCCTAGAAAAGGATTCTAGCCTCTTCAACAATTGTTTTAATCCTCCAAGGAGGTGTTTTTCAATTATTGAGGAGATTTATAACATGCATAGAGTCTCCTTCTACGATCAAATTGTCTTCTAAGTCTTGAGTCATTTGAAGGCCTCTCCACATAGCTCTAGCTTTAGCTTCATTGTTTGTCCTTGTTCCCAAATATTTATAAAATACAAGCATCATATTCCTATTATGATCTCACACAATGCCACTAGTGCCTACTCTACCAGGATTTTCCTTAGCTACTCCATAAAAATTAATCTTAAACCAACCCATAGGAGGTGGAGACCACTTAACATTGGCTCTAGGGTTGACTACCCTAGGAACAAACTCATCTAACAAGGTTAAGCTTAAAGCTTTAGCAATCGTGGTCTCCTGTAGATGAGGTTTACAACTATCAAAAGGGATAATGTTCATATTCTTGCTGGCAATGGATAGGATCCTGGCAATGATATTTTGATGATCATTGATAGACTCATTAAATACTCTATGGTTCCTTTCTAACCACACCTTCCAAAGATAGTGATTGAGACAAATTTTTCACATGTATCTAAGTATTTGGCTTGAAAATGGGTAAGGCCACTAGAAGAACAAATCAAGTATGGTGGATAGTTTAACCCATGAAATATTGAAGGCCTGAAAAACCCCACTTAGGACAGTCAAGGAAAAAGGGCACTCAAGAAAAATGTGATAAATGGTCTCCCAATTAGCCCTCCACATATAACAATGATTAGTGATACAAATACCTTTACGCATCATATTATCAATGGTTAGAATTCTTCCTTGGATAACCAACCATGAAAATACTGGAATTTTTGGAATTAAATTTTTTATCCAAACTAAGTCCTTTTGGAGGACAAAATCCTCATCATCAAGTAGAAGCTTGTAAGCTGATTTAACAGTGAACTGTCCATTTTTCGTAGGAGCCCAAGTCACTTGATCTTCCTTGGGTCTCATGGGGATAAAATGTTGCCCGAGAATGTTACAAAGATCATTTGATTCTTCTTGAAATCCCTGAATTCTTATTTGTTTCCACTTCATTCTACCTCTGTCCTCAACCATATAATCAGAGACTTTTCTACCAATGAGTTCTTCTATGATATATCTGATTCGGGCTAAGTTAGAATATTACATCAGTGGTTCGTCCTTAGCCCACCTATCATTCCAGTAATTTATCCTCTATATATTATTATAAATATTGTAAAGTTTAAATTTGGAAAAATGCCAAATGAAAATATCTAGACATTATTTGTTCAATGAATTAATGAAAAAGGTTCTATAGGACTAAATGTTGAATAGAATAAAATATTTTATTAGATGGCTATAAAGGAAAAATTTTAAAAATAGATGGAAGCTTTTGAATCATAAAAGTTACATTGTAATATATCCTTATATATATGATGTCACTTTCATTATTACTCTTAGGTATACCTTCTAAAATTGATAAAAATTAAAAATTGTACTTGCAAAGGATATGAGGAGAAGTTTAGTTTTTTACTTTGTAAATGGGATAGGGTTTATAGAGGGAATATTATAAGATGTTCAAGCTTGTAAAATTACAAATTTATGAGTTTGGAACAATAGGAAAAACATATTTAGATATCATTCAAAGTTGAAGAAGAGAGTTGGCAAAAATATTACTTCAAAAAATATGGTCTCTTTATATGGAGCAAAATTATGAAAAAATGATGTTTAAATAGGGTAGAAATGACATGGAAGTTCATATCATAGAGTATTTTTATTCAAGAAATACATTAGGTAGTCATTTAATGAGAGGAATTTTTTGAATTTCTAGTTTTGTGCTTGGTTGAAACCCTGTATTCTTATTTGTGATGCAAAATAGAAAACCTTGGTTCATGTATCTTTGGTTTATATAGTTTAAAACATAAAATTTTTATTGATATGAACAAAATTCTAGATATTATATTTTTATTAGCACTCAAGTTGAGAGGAAGGTCCTTAAATAAGTATCGAGAGAGTTTCATACTATTTTCCCATGGAAGAAATCTTGGTTATATGATTCCATCTCTAAAGCTTCAATGTTCCTTTGGTTAGTAGTCTAAAATAAAAATGTGTTATGTATGATAGTTTATAATGAAAAATATATCATGGACCTTTTAGGTATAATTTATGTAAGGAAGAGAAAGGAGTATTTAATCATCTATTTCATTGGCATTTTGCTTCCATAATTTTGACTTGTTTTTTAATAATTTGATTATCCATGAGGATACTTCTTTAAAACTAGAAGAGTTGATGAAATATTAAATTAATTATTTTAAAATTAAAGTACTAATCATTATATGAATATAGTTCTTCCATTATATTCTAAAATATATAACTTAAAAAATGGTAATTAATTTTTTTAAAATAAAACTCAAAGCCATTTTTAAAAAGAAAATTTTTAATAATTTTCTCCTTAGGGAGTGGTTATAGACATGGTGGTCATAATTATAAGTCTTAGATGTAGAACAATTTGCTATCATATTATTTTTATTATTTGAATATACATGTAGGGTTGTCACAAAGGATTTGTAGCAATCCATGGTAAAATAGAAACATATAAAAGTTAGATCCATAAAATTGAATCTTGATGGTACCTTCAAAAGAAGCATTGCGGTAGCTGGCAATGATGGGTTTTTTTAAATAATAAATGGTTGACCTAGGGAATTATGCTTATTTCTAATTTAGTATTTGCACCCTAATTCTATTTTTTTTTAAATAGAAGGAAGTGCCAATGGATCCTCCCAACCTCTAGATTTATGTTGATTCCCCACTATCCTCATAGAATATTCCTACATTAATCTATACTAACTACATAAAAACTAAAGTACAAAAAATAAAATGCATGAAAGTTTAAGGGTGCAAGTGATTTAAAGAAAATATGGTTTTGAACCATACTGAGGAAAGTGTGTTAACAATAAACACATGAAAATGTGAATAATATCATTGTCCACCCATTCATTAGATATAAAATTGGTAAGTGAATGACAACATGGGTTAAAAGGGCAATGTCACAATCATACACTTAGCAAACATTGCTAATTTCTAAAAATATCATGAGTTTTAAGAATAATGTGGGTTTCATAGAATGTAACTCTAAATTATCATGGATAAAAAATGAATACAATAGATCTCTAGTCTTGTATTTATATTAGAAGTTTATCCCTAAGTTACCTAGGGTGAGAAACAATTACTCCTAGTAAAAGTAAATATTTGGGGGCTTATTTGAAAAACTGGTGCACCAAAAAATATTACATAGCTCTATTTATCCCTTTAACATGCTTATAAGGCTTCCAAAATGTCATAGAAAGTGAGAGCACATGCCAAGTATCACTTTCAAAAGATTCACCTCAAGATCCATGCCTTCAAATTTTCCTCATGACATGTTGAGAAATTCACTCCTTTTAGCAAGCAATTTGTCCACTTTTGCATCTGAATCACTTGCTACCTTAAGATAAATGCTTCCTAGAGCCTATTGGATCATTTTTCTAGTCAATCACTCCTTGGAACCAATTGGCCTCTTTTCCAAGCAAATCAACACTTGTGATAGACTTAGACAAATTTTGAAAGGTTTTATGAGGCACTTGTTGTCTAATTTCCATGTTTCATGGTCCTTAAAAGATTTTAAATCCCAAGGTGGTACCAAGCCACTAATTTTAGGTTACTTCAAGGAGTTCCAAGCTCCATTGGCATGATATCATAGATCTTACCTTTATTATTGGGTATAGAATCTATAAATTGGGAACTCTATGAAAAATAGTCAAAATTTTGGTGCTCCTTATCTAATATTCTAAGGAAAAATAGCTACATTTTTTCATTCTTTGTTGCTTAGAAATTGGACTTAGGTGAGGTCCTTTTATTTCCCTATTATATCTTCAAAGGGATGTTTAGATAGTTCTTACTATTTCCTAATCAAATCTTATAGGTTGGCATTTATATGCTCCAACTTCTTGTATATTAAAACTACATCCTCTTGATTGGATTGGTCTTTTTATTCTCCAAATATATCATTAATCATGCCATCATCTATGATGTTAATTTTTGGATCAAATATCAGGCATTCTAGCAATAACTAACCCCTGATGTTTTTTGCTCATTTTCTATGCTTAGGCCTTTAGAAATATCAGGTTATCTTTGCATGCTTGGATGTTTCTTTGAACGTATAGAATATTTTTTAACTTCTTGACTAGGTCCTTTTGGCCCTTCCCAAGTTATTATTTCTATGAAGGATAATTTTAAGGATGTCTTATATTCATACCTTTTATATAGTCATCCTTATCCGTGATCAATTATTTTTGCTGCCTTTTCTAAAATTTGTTCTATGAAGGAGGCCAAGCAAAAGTATTCATAGGCATTCTTTACTTCCTCATTGATCTTGTCCTAGAGGGACTTGACTCATTGGATACCTTATGTCACATTGGGGTCTATAATGTCTCCACATATATTGAGGTTGTTAACGTTGCAATCTATTGATCTTTTTCTTGTAGTTCCCCTTGGATTTGTTCTATCTAATATTTCCCTTATGTGATTTGTTATATGAGGTCTTCTATCTATTGTTAGTTCTTGTTAGCCTTAATGATCTAGAATTTAAGATCCTTTACTTTCTTCTTCAAATATTAATTTTCTAATATATATCCTCTCAAAGACTCATTATATTTCAAGGGTTTGTCTCTTCATAATTTCAATTGCACCACTTATACTTTGATCTCGTAATATTCCTTTGGATTACTTCATCTTGAACCACTAGGTGGCCAAATTTTATTGCTATGCCAAGAGTGAGATGATTCATAAGATAGACTATTTGGTATGGTTTCATTATATTTGGGTCTAGTTCAAACACTTTGGCAATAAAGTCCATATAAACTATTGCCACTTTGGAGGGTAAAATTATATGTCCTCAATTATATATATTGTGTTCCCTCTCCTTGCCAACTACGACTCTATTAGAATAGATACCTTAGAGATATTTTTTCTTGAGTCATCTATTCTCTTTCTTCAATTTTTTTCTCTAGTAGAAAGTATATCAAATTATTTTATGACATCTATATTCTCAGGCTTTTATAGTATTTTCCATGCAAAGTCCATGTTTTACCTAGAATTTGAGCCAGCTTGAGGAGATGTTCATGTAGACTTAGCCCCTTGGCCTAGGGATATGGGTATCATTTTATATAGGAGGATATAATTTTCCTAATATGATGGATAAGGAAAACATGTGAAAGTTGAAGGTGGAGCAAGTGGACTATGCTTCACAAGGTCTATAGACCTATGCATCACAAGGTCTATGCATGCAATATAGGACAAAGGTAGTTACAAGTTTGATTAGAGGTTTGTTATACATAAAATTATCATTCTATGTATTTAAAAACCTATCATTTCATAATTTAAAATCATCAAGGTATTGCATTATAACATGTGGTATCAAAGTAGGTAGAAGAAAAAAATATCCTTTTGATCCTCCTCTAGCTTTGACATAGAGAAGTTGTAAAGAGAAATTTGTTTAAGAAAAAGCTTTCAAGGGAAAAATTACCTTGTATAAGATTGTTTAAGGAAACCCTTAAAAGAGAGGTAATAATCACCATGAAACAAAATTCCACAGTGGATTCAAATGTCTCAAGGTGAAAAATCCTTGTCAAATACTAGAGTGGCAAAAAGCCTTCAAGCAGTAAAAAGGGTCTCAACCCTATCAAAAATACTAGTAATATCATAGTTTACAAACAACAACAAATTCAAGTTCAACAAGAAAATAACGAGGTAATAATATCCCCTATAGAATAAAATTTCCCCTTTGAAGGTACCAAGTAAACCATTGAATCTTCTTAAAAATTGTAAGAAACTCACTTAGATGCAAGAAAATAGCATTGAAGAAATCAAGTTGCTGAAGAAATATGTTAAGGCAAAACAAAAACAAAGGAAGCTCCTAAAAGAGACATCATTCAATAATTTCAAAGAGGCAATGTGGATAAGTAAATTCAGAAAGCCCAAAAATTGAACTACTCACATCTCATTCAAAACCATACAAACAAAGATATACAACACCAACAAGGGCTTGCAAGTCCTTGTTGCCAATGTCATGATTGCAATTGTGACTCTAAAATTGACAAGAAAAGACTCCCATGGTATTGGGAGTGGAATAGTTTTTAATTCAAACTCCAAATTTCTATTTTGGTTGAGGCATAAGATGGAATTTTTTAATATAATCTTAGCACTATTAATAATAAACAAGGAAAGATACTTGTGATTGAAGAAATAAGAAAAGAAAAAAGTGCTTCAAGAAGATCAATTTAAAAATAAAAAGGATAACATGATGTTCTAACAATAGAACATTAGTTAATAACACTAAAGTGCAGGATTTACATCAATTTAACAAATTTCTAAGCTTGAAAATTATAGACTCGACAAAATCTTGTGTGGGCAACAAGGAATTCAACCTTGTATACAATATAAGGATCCACTTTTTTTAGATAATACAAGTAGCTAATTGATAGACCTCCTCATATAAATTTCATCACCATTAAAGAAGCCCAAAATGTTACATCCAAAAGGAGACTTCATACTGAAGAAGCAATAGAAAATACTTTAGTAGAAAGGAATTTTATATAGAAGCTTACAAAGTGCAAATAGAAGTCCATGTTGGAATTTATCATTCCATTAGGTGAACACAAAATCAAAGAAGAATCATAAAACAGATCATCAAAAGGTTTTTATAGGAGATAGAAGGATCAATTTAAAAACAAGTCACTAATGAAGAAAAATTGGCATCCATTAAACGTTCAATCTAAATATGGCCCAAATTATTTAGGCACCTTAAGTCACAACTTTGTTTGAAGACATTCTAAAAAAAGGCCCAAATTATTTAATTAGCAGTTTTGACCGAGCAATTTATATACAAGTAGCTTTGGTTTGGACTTTGACACATGGGCATATAAATTAGAATCCAACTTGGCCATATACAAAAGATATCAATTGTACGACATTGATAGTGGGTAAACCAAGTAAAAGCCATAAAATGTGTTTTTTTTCATTGTTTAATTGTAAGAAATAGAAATGTGTTTATAAAGGTTTCAAGAAATAAAAATATTTTAAAAAATAATCTTCAAAGATTCAAATGGGAGAATGAAACTCTACCCATAATACTTTTTTCTTTATGAGATGCTAAATTTTGCAATTTGAGAAAACTATGAAAACATGAGTATAGGCTTATATATACTCTTTGAAAAGCATTTTTTGAAGCTTATTCAGTGAAAGAAAAATATTCAAATTTTGTGAAAGTTTATTATGGCTAGTGGAACATCGAATTTCTTGTTTCCTAATTCCCAACTATTAAGGGGAAATAATTATAAGACCTAGAAAAACAATCTCAAGACACAACTCAAGTTTGAAAATGGCTATTAGATGGAACCATCAATTGTCCTACTATACAAGGTAAAGATTATACAAATTTTTACATGGTAGATAGAAATACAAGATTAATCATCATTTTCAAAGTAGTAGATGAAGTACAAGCATACATTTGGGATTGAACCATGGCCAAATATGCATGGGAGAAGCTAAAAAAAGTAATTTAAGCAAAGAACCAAAATCAAATTCTATTTCTTTAGAGTCAACTCCATTGCTTGAAGATGAAGAGTGGAGAGAAACTAGAATATTTCATGAGAATAATTGCTAAGTTATGAGCATAATTACAAGCATTGGGAAACCAGGTATCTAACAAAATATTAGTTCCAATTATTTTGAGATCTCTCCCATCAAAATACAATATTTTTGTGACAACATTAAATATCATTAAACAAACACCAAGCTTTGAAAATCTAGTGAACCTACTTCAAAAAGTAGAAGCCTTACATACAACAGATGAAGAAGAACAATTAATTCTTTCAAATTAGAAATGGAAACATCCATTCAAAAGAAGCATAAAACCTCTACAATGCTTCTAACAAAAAAATATCAAGGATATCAAAGAAATTATTCTCAAAGAAATATTTTTCACACACAAAATATGTGTTAATATTATGGTGAAAATGATCATACAATGAAAAAATATTGGCATAATCCATTAAAAAATGGATATCTTTTATGAGATATGAACCAACAACAAGAAAAATCATCTTTAGACAAGCAAAATCAAATTTGGAGAAAAGCACAATAAAGTAATGTATCCAAGGAAAATCAAGATAAAGGAGAAAAATATCAAGAAAAATAACATGTGTTTGTTGCACAAGCACAACTAAGACATCATAAAAATATTTTGTATAACTCCAAAGCAACCAAAAAAATAATAGGTCAATAAATTTGGATCCATCTAAATGGTTATACAAAATGTGTTGTATCAGTTGATCACTCCAAGCTAAGGAACCAGTAGGAAGGAACACTATTTAGATACAAAGGAAATCGTTACAAGCACAAGTTATGGGATACCTCTAAGGCCAAGTAGTTCATTACCTTCTAGAATAAAGATGATACTTTCAAAGTTAATTCTTTTCCCACTCATTTTTCTAGGTATAGATAAAAACATTTATAGGATGAGTGGTTTATCATGAGTAAATATTTAAAGAAGAGTGGTATATCTTGAAAACTCAATCTTACTAAAAGAATATATATTTTTACAACTTAAATAATAAATTCATACATAATTATCAAATCTCAAGATCTCATAAAACCCTTATCAAGAAGTGTAACAGTACTATAAGCAATCAAGATACTAAATGATAAGATGCATTGTGATATCATCAATATTGATAACATAATATGAGATAAAGGGAGATTTTTTAGATAGTGTTAGTAGTTGTTTGGTACCAATGGTTCAACTCTAAATTCTATAGAGCACTTGACAGGTTTCTATATTCTTGTTCAAGGAAAAATTATGGTAGTTATGGGATCATTCAAAGGGCTAAAACAAGTATGCAAAATTGCTAAATATTGCATTCAAAATATACATCCCATTTATCATATCAAATAACTTATGATAAAAGGAGAAATTACAAGAATTCAGTACTTGAACACAAAGGAAGAAATTAAAATTAGAAGAAAGTAAAGTAGAAAAATAAGCCTTACACGACCTTCTTTCTATCACATGCAAGACAAAAATTGATGACCAATCAATTCAATAAGCGACACTGGATACATGATAACACTTGCTTCACTTGAATAATGTGAATAATTTATGCATTCAATTCTATAACTATTAGAAAATATTGAATGAGTATTTGTAAAAAATGTTTTTATAGATTTCATGATCGATGGGACCCAACACTCCAAAGTACAGTCTACATTAAGAGGGGGGTTTCTCTCTCAAATTCCAACATCACCCTAGAAATTTCATCAAGTTAGAAACCTAGATAGAACTATGATTATGATGTAATAATATGGGGTATGTTATGTGTTATTATATCATAGTCCATTTGAAGTGGTAAATGGTATAACCACCCATCACAAGTTCTATGCATACACTATAGGAAAAAGGTAGTTATAAGTTTGGTCAGGGGTTTGTTATGCCTAAAATGGGTATTTTATGTATTTAAATACCTATCATTTCATAATGTAAATCATCGAAGCATTGTGTTCTAATATAATAGATAGATAAAGAATGAGAGATATGGATAGTGGTAGGTATGTGAATATGGTTATAGTAGTGGCCATAATATTTGCCATTCTCAACTTGGGAGGATATCTTCCTTGAGGGATTTCCTCTCCTCAAGTTGGGTTGTCTACTTTTGTTGTTCCTGTGCCATTGTAACCTGATCAATAATGGACCCATACCTCTTAAAACCCCTTTATACCTTGATTACAATATTCCTTACCTCCATATTGACTACTACTAGTATTTTAGATGTAGTAGAGATGTTAATTTTGGGCATTAACCTCTTTTTTGGCCTCTAGGAAATTGATGGATTGACCTTTTATTTAGTGATAATTTTGGCCCTTTTATACTTTTATATGCCTCCTATTTTAAATGGTGGATAATTTTCCATTAAATAGGTCATATCTAGTAGGATTTATGATTGTACCCAGCTTGTATCTCATCCTATACCATGCTAGGACCTTCCTATTTATACATCCTAATTTGCATTGTGTCCATGGATTTTGATGGTTTATTTTTGTTTGGATCAAATCCATCCTTATATTTGGTATAGTAGGCATGTAATCTACTGGGTTATTATACCACCTATGAATTTCATCTTCATACCCATGGTTGTTTCCCATAATGGAAAATGCTAACTCTTCATTGGGGATAGCCTCCTTTTAAATGATATATCTCTTCTCATGTGTGAAGAATGTGTCTGCATTATTGATCCATAGTGCCTTCGTAAATATCTCTTGTAAATAATAGAACCAATGATCTCTTAGCTAGTGCACTCCCATTTATCTCAACCTCACCTATGCTACTTGGTAAAACCCATGCAGTTTTGGTGTGATCTTCATAATTGGCTACTTGAGTGGGTAGAAGGTGGTTTTATTATACCTTATAAAATACTTTAGTTCCATGTCATTAAGTTGTTGTATGTACTTTAGATAGAACATGTAGTTAGAAAAAAATATAGGAAACTCAAAAGGTATGCCTAAAAAACTATAGAAGGGGATGTATGATTAGGTCTTTCCTAGATACAAATCTACACTTGGCCATTCCCTTGACCTCATGAGATGTTAATTATATAATAGCCTTGGTTATTTTCCCTACATAATTCCATTATTACTTCATACACCTTGTCATAGAAGTGATAGAATTTCTTTTCCACTTCTTGGTAGAGTATGTCTGAGCATTCAACCATTGAAAGGGCTTGCCATATTCTCCTACTTGGTCTAGTTGGAGGGTTGGAAATAAATGTTTCTTCTATTATATAAAAGCTAGACCAAGTAATATGTCTACTTGAATTTTATTTCTTCCCCAAATATCTTTAGCTATATTCCATTTGATCTATTATGTACTAGATTCAATCAATCATTTATGAATGCCTAGGATATGACTATATAATGTAAAGGAGAACAATATGCTCTTTACAAAACTTCGAATCATTCCTTTCTTATATGACTATAGATATTATAGATAATATCATATGCATATGATTATTAAGGATTCCTAAATCTAGTGGGATGCTAAAGTTAATTGGAAGGTTGGGATTTTATAGGTAAGGGATTAAGAAATCCTTCCAATAAATGCTTATGCAGTTGTAGTAGAAGCCCTTTTGAATTTTAAGGTTGTAGGATACCCACATTATTAGGTCATATATTGCCTTAATAATTCTTCTTATGTATCCCTACCTTGTATAAAAGGCCTCTTCAATCCATTGAAGGAGTTTTAAGCTTTTTCCTAAAGGATCATATCTTTTAACAATTAATTCTACATGTTTGAGGTAGATCCATACTTGTAGCTCTAAGTTCATTACAAGGCATGATGTTCAAATGTGGCTTATAATCCATGAATTAGTTTGGGGCCTCAATTTGAACCTTCATAAGGCTCTATTCCTATTATTAATTGGTTGCATGTAATTCTCTCTTTGACTCTTTGGCAAGAATCATCGAAAAGTTCTTTAGGTATCATAAAGGGAGGGAATCCCTATGTCTTTCTCTTTCCTCTTCTCTTATGCTTAATTCATGACGGTTATGCCTTATTTCGATGCATTGGTATTGGTTAAGGTAGATCAAATGTGGGTGGAGTGGTGGTAGTAGAAAGAGGTGAAATGGGATGTGCTTCTAGCAATAAATGGTTGGCAAATGTAAATTTGGTATCCATGATGACTCAAGGTGAAAATGGAGGCAATTATGAAATTTAAAAAAAAATGAAAATTATATTGCCCTATCAAACACAGTGATTCTCTCACAATTTAGAGAGATTCGCATGCAAAAATATAACAATTTACTTGCAAAAATGGAATGTTTTTATCACTTTTGAGGAACATAGAAAATATAACTTTTGGATTAATTTGATTGCAAGTGCAATGGATTCACTTGCTAAAGCAACTTATTAACTTTTTTCAAAGGTTCTTGGAGGATTTTGAGGCAAATCAAGCAATTTTATTACTAACTTGAACAATTTTCTCTTCAAAGGACTTGAAAATTTATACACAGTCTAGTTCATCCAAAAGGTAACAAGTAATTTGCTTTATTTTTATAACAAAACCTCTAGTATGAGGAATTATAATATTTTGTGTTAACTAGAGTGCTTTTTGGGCTCCTATAGGGTTTTACTATTAGGAACCTACTATTAAAATAAAGCTCACTCACATAAAATACTAAAAAAATAACTAAAATGCATCAAATAATAGAATAACACTATGTAAAAAGTAATTGCAGAATTGAAACAATCTCACAAATAACTCAAAATCACATGCCTCTTTAAGGGGACAACCTCCTTCAATATTTCATTAACTTATAAAAATATACATTCATTTATGCCTCCATGTCTTTTAAATACAAAGCTTCATGTAACCCTACCTAAAGGCTCAAGAGTTGACTTACATGCAAAATGCCACTTGAGCTAGAATCTTCTACCAAACATCTGTTACAATCTTGATAGCAGTTACATGAGATGGAACCACTTGGCTTGGTGCCTTACTTGCCACATACATTAAAAAGTATTACAAAATAACATTATAACAAAATCCCCCATGTTGGAAGTGGGTCATTACATAAGCAAATGATAAATACAAAATAATGTTAGGATGGGATCCTAGCATGTCCTTTTCCTTCAAAAATATTTTTCCTCAAAGCTAAATATGAGGAAACTAATGCTAGAGCTAGTGGAGAGACTCCCATGTAGCATATTTTGGCTGAAGTCCACACCATTGAACAAGGATCTCAATAATGGTACGGTGCAGAGAGTGTGATCTAGGAGTGCAGATTGAACCTATACCTGAGTGCCCATAATATTTTTGAGAGAAAATAGGAAGGATCTTGGAGGTAGGTGGGAGGGCCAATTTGTAATTTGTGGCACCAATCCGTTGTAAAACCTGGTAGGGCCTATAGTATTTAGTAACAAGTTTTTGGCACCTCCAAATCCTCAGGGATGATTGTTTGTATGGCTACAAGTGAAGGAAAACCATATCATCCACATCAAAGCTATGCTTGCAATGATGTTGGTCAGCTTGCTGGTGCATTCTATTCTTAGTCGTATCCAAATTCAGCTTCATTTGGTGGAGGACATCGATGCATTGACTAAGAGTAGTATCGATTGCATGGACCTTGGAGCTACATGGAATGTAAGAGGAAGGCATGAGTGGAGGGCACCCATAAACTACCTCAAAAGAGGTAACATTGGTTGTTGTGTGATAGGAAGTTTTGTACCACCATTTGGCCAAAGGAAGCCACTTCACCCATTAAGTAGGATGATCAGATAAAAAGCAACGAAAGTATGTCTCTAAATATTTGTTGATAATATCAGTCTAGACATCTGTTTGTGGTTGATAGGCTAAACTCATTTTGAATTGAGTTCCTTGTAAATTAAATAATTCTTACTAGAAATGACTATTAAAGGTTAGGTCACGATTAGACATGATCGAGGTAGGAATACTATGAAGGTGGAAGATAGAATCAAGGAAATTTTGGGCAACAATGGAGGTTGTGTAAGGATGGGAGAGGGAACAAAAGTGAGCATAATTCAAAAGACGATCCACTACCAAAAAGATAACAGATTTTCCTCTGAACTTAGGTAATCCTTCAATAAAATCCATGGAAATAAGAGTACCTAGAGAATGCACTGCTTCACCTTTCATCTATTGATAGGTATCACAAGCTGCCACAAAATATTGAATGTTCTTTTTCATACCCTTCCAAAAAAAGTGTGCTTAAGTCGTTCATATGTTTTGATAAATCTTGAATGGCCTGCATATGGGGTGGCATGTAGTTCTTTCATGAGAAGTTCCCAAAGTGGAGAAGTGTGGGGAACAACGAGGTGTTAGTGGTAACATAAATCATGGTCATACCAAATGTAGCCCAAGCATGAAGTAGACTTAGTGTGGGAGGCAGCCAAATTTTGCAACTCAGAATCTTGAAGTACCTCCTGGCATAAGGAATCGATCCATTGGGGAATATGTGATGAAATGGCATACAACCTACTGAGAGCCTCATATTGGAAACAGAGAGCATCAACAACAATATTCTCCTTGCCCTTCTTATAGGTGATATTATAATCATAACTCATGAGTTTAGAGACCCATTTTTGTTGTTTGAGGGTGATAACATGTTGCTCCAAAAAGTATTTGAGACTCTGATGGTCAACTTTAATGGAGAAATTATTCCCAATGAGATACTATTTCCAATGGTTTACCGCATGTAGAATTACCATTATCTCCTTGGCATAAGTGAATTTTACCAAATTATGACTGGAGAGAGCTTTACTAGTTAAAGCCAAGGGTCGTCCTTGCATCAAAACTTCACCAATACCATGACCAGAAGCATCATTTTTAATGACAAAATATTTGGATAAATCTGGCATGGCTAGGATGAGAGTAGTGGTTAAAGCATGCTTCAATTCTATGAAAGTCTGTTCAGTGGGTCCCAACCAAGTAAAATAGTCCTTATTTAACATAGAAGTGAGGGGAGTTGCAATTTTACCATAATTACAAATAAATTTTAAATAGTATCCTGTAAGCCCTAGAAAATTGTGGAGTCCTTTGAGAGTGTGAGGTTTCAGCCAGTCTTGGACCACCTGTATCTTCTTGGGATAAACTTTGATGCCATATTTAGTTAAAATGTGTCAAAAATACTCCACTTTCATCAAACCAAAGGAACACTTGGATAGCTTAGCAAAACATTGATGTTGTACCAATAGCTGTAAAGTTTAATCCACATGGGTGAGGTGCTCTTCCCATGAACGACTATAAACCAAAATTTTATAAAAGAAAACTAGGATAACTTTTTTAAGAAATGGGTGAAATATGTTTTTCATAAGGCCTTGAAATGTGGAAGAAGCATTATTCAAGCCAAAGGGCATCACCAAGAACTCGTAGTGACCTTCATGAGTATAGAAAGTAGTCTTAGGAATATCTTCATCCTTAAGCCTAATCTGATGATGCCCAGAGCAAAGGTCTAATTTGGAGAAGTACATAGTGCCATGTAGTTCATCTAGTAATTCATCCATGACTAGAATAGGAAACTTATCCTTGATGATGAGCTTATTGAGCTCTCGATAGTCTATACACAATCGCAAAGATCCATATTTATTTCATACCAGTAATACTGGAGAAGAGTAAGGACTGTAACTTGGTCGAATAACACTGGCTTTCAATAATTCCTATAATAACTTCTTAATTTTTTACTTAAGAGCATGAGGATACCGGTATAGTCTGATGTTGTATGGTGCACCACCAGGAAACAATGGAATAGCATGGTCATGTAAGTGTCGAGGCAAAAATTCTAAAGGTTCAACAAAAATAGAATCATGTTTAGCCAAAATAAGTTGCAAATCGATGGGAATGAACTCCACCTCAGAAGTGTGAGGTTGGACCACAAATATCTTAACTATGATACCTCAAGATGTTTTTAATAACTTCTCCATATGACTTGAATTGATAATTTTTGGAGGCTCATATTTTGAGGCATGGAGAGTGTGGGACTATCCATTTTGTGAAAATTGCATCCAAAGCTCAATAAATTTCCATAAGATGGTTCCCAATGTGCCCAACCATTGAGCTCCCAACACGATATCACATACCCTAGTTGAAGTGCAAACATATATTTTTTGAGCTCATAGTCCTCAATTTTTACCTTAACATTATGACATTTACCTTTGTAAGGTAAGGTCCCACCATTGGCTATCATAACCTCAAAGGAATTACATGTATGTACATAACATTTTTTATGATTGGCAATGCAAGGATTAATAAAGTTATGTGTACTTCCAGAATCAATCAGGATGGTAATATGTAGGCCTTTGAAGTAACCTACAACTTTCATGGTTTTGGGAGTAGTAATACCAACAAGATCATGAACAAAAAGCTCAGCCTATGGTTCATCATTGTTTTCTTCCTCTAGTTTGGGTGGTTCCTCTAATGATTCCATGTCATCATCACTATGGTCATTGTTTTTAGGCTCATCAGCATCTATGAGGAACTTCTTTTGGGTGCACCTATACCCACAAGAAAAATTTTCATCATAATTGTAGCACAACCCTTGGGCGCATCACGCATCCATTTCAGTAGTGGTTAGACATTTAGGTGCAGCAGAGGGTGCAATAATTTTTTTTCATTCTAATTTTGGAATCTAGGAGGAAAATAGGGTCTAGCCTATGAAAATTTAGATAGTCACCTCTAAGCTAAAATTTTGGATTCGTCCAAATGAGCCAACTTGATATCCTGCATCATGGATTGTGGTTTAAACATTGTGACTTCAGCTTGGAGATATTCCCTTAAACCACTAAAACAAAAACTCATAAATAACCATTCCCTTAGTTTTTTTGGCCAATTTCTCAAATTGTATTTGGTAATCATAAACTATCGAGGTTTTTTTCAACTTTGTCAATTATCCTATAAAATCATCATACTCACAAGGGACAAAGCAAGTGAGTAATTAAGACTCAAATTCTTCCCAAGAAGGATCAAGGGTAGTGTTCTTCAACTATTGGTAACACTGTAAAGCTTTAGATTCCAAGTTGAAGGAAGCCATTTGAACTCAATAATATATGGGGACATCGTGGAGTTTAAAAAATTGAGCAACACAACATAACCACCCATCCACATCCTTCCCATTAAACTTAGGAAAGTATAATTTAGGCATCTTAAATGTAGGATCATGATCATAGTGAGGATGAGAGTCATATGTTGCCCTTCCTTTACATCTATTATAATGTGAGTGTTCATTACAGTACTCAAACTTGCATTGACCACCTTGCAATTTGGACTCAACTTCTGCAAGTTGTTCTTCTATGCGGGTTCTGGAGGTAGTGTAATCATCTCTAAAATTTTAAAGCTCTATCATCACATATTGATTTGAGATTTATATGCTATCAATGATGTTTTGGAGGGTTTCCAAAAATGAGGTGACCTGATCTATCTCTTTTTGATGTCCATGAGTGCCACCAACCATTTTGGATAGTCTTGAACCTCTTTTACTGAATTACTAAAAATAGAAGTATATTTATAGGAGTTACTGTTTTTAGTAAGGAATCCAAAAAAGTGTTTGGATATTATATATCAAATAATAAGCTCAAAAATATGTTCACAATGAGCTATATTCCACAACACTAATTTTGGACACCCCAAACTTTTTTTCCTCTATTTTGATGAGTCTATTGGTGTGGTCAATTTTTATTTAGATATATGGTTCAAAAGTTGGGTACTGGATCAACTATTTTAGACCTATGTGTTCTATCAATTGACCACCTTATCTCTATCATGTCTCTGTACCTATCACCTATGCAACAGTTACTAAAATTGTTCACATCACTAACCCTAGGATCCTTTGTAATGTGTAGTTACTAACACTGACAATTTTATTTTTGATCCTAACCACTTGTAATTTATGACTACTAAAAATAACAGTTACTATCACTATTGACTTGACTGTTACTATCACTAAACCAACTATTACTGTCACTGACCCAACTGTTACTACCATTGAACCGAATGTTACTATCACTGACTCAAATGTTACTGCCAATGACCCGAATGGTACTGGAATATTTCATATTGTGATAGAAACTTCTAGAATCTATCTTGATTATTTGGTGCATGTAAGTTTGTGCTTCAATGATAGTAAAGTCCTTTGTATGTTTAATTTTTGGGATCATGAATGCAGGTTTAGTAGACAGAAAGGTGTTGTTTTATAGGTTGAAATTTGTAACAAAACCAGGGTACGCTAGGCAAAGGAGTATGTAACACCTATAAGCCCTATGTTATACCATAGTGCTGAACAATAGTGCTCAGAATAATATTTCATACCACTATCCAAGGAGGATTCCAAACATACCCTTGAGCATACTATATGCCTCTCTAATAGTATGGGAGGATAATCATCCAGGATGTTGTGTCCCATGGACTATGGATGATACAAGGCCGAAAAGCTTCCTACTGGATAAAATTTTGTTTAAGCCTAAAATGGTCTCTCGATACACCCAAAGATATGTGGGATCTCAATTCCATGCGTGAGTGCTATCTAAGGCCTAAGTATTGGAGCCCGGTCACTCCTCACTTCACTAGATACTTTAAGGTCTATTCATATTAGCCAATAATTATGGATCCTTCATGATATTTTAAAATTCTTAGCATAGGGTTTCTAGCCTACTCAACTACTAAAAATATTTTTTTTTTGTTTTTTTTTTTTTTGCTGATTTTTTTGGGTTTTTTTAAATAAAGGAAAATAGAATGAAAAAAACATAGGAAAATTATATCTAACAAGTGGAAATGGTTGAGAAAGAATTATTGTAGTCACAGCAGAACTCGGCCGTGGAAAGTGCTCTGGTACCACTTGTTATGAATCTACTATTAAAATAAAGCTCACTCACACAAAATACTAAAAAAATAATTGAAATGCATCAAACAATAGAATAAAACTATGTAGAAAGTAATTGTAGAATTGAAACAATCTCACAAATAACTTAGAATTGTAGGCCTCTTTAAGGAGGCAACCTCCTTCAATATTTCATTAACTTATAAAAAGATACATTCGTATATGCCTCCATGTATTTTAAAGAGAAAGATTCATGCAACCCTACCTAAAGGTTCAAGATTTGGCTTACATGAAAAATGCCACTCAAGCTAGAATATTCTACCAAATATTTCTTACAATCTTGATAATTGTTACATGAGATGGCACCACTTGGCTAGGTGCCTTACTTGCCACATGCATTACAAATTATTATAAAATAACATTATAATGAAATCCCCCACCTTGGAAGTGGGTCATTACATAAGCAAATGAGAAATACAAAATTACATTAGGATGTGATCCTAAAATTTACTAAGCAATCTGCTTAGTATAATGGTCGACCCAAGGAGGAGCTTAGATGGAGCTCAACTTCGCAAACCTTCACTCCAATGAAGGAGCAAATTGCTAATCATGGATGAGTTATCATTCATATAGTTTATTAGTAATGATTAGATAGATATTTTATAAAGTGGGGGCCCACATCGCATTAAAATATTTTATAGCCCTCAATTTACTTGTTCCATCACTTAACTTTCTCTATATTCCATGTAGACTCATTTGGGTAGGGAATTTGGTTTTAAGGGGGGTGATTTTCTCCCTACATGGTTTTTCTATGATAAGGTGCCTTGGTGGTGAGTGGATCACTCTCTTTTTATGAGTTATTTCTTCATGAAAGTGAGTAATTAGATCTCATTTGACACTTGGAATTTCTAACATTAATGATACAATGATGAAAGGAGAGATAAAAAAGGAAAAACAAGGTAATATGATGCAAAAACATTTACAAGGGAAATAGTTGAAGCAATATTTATAGAGGAAAAGGGAGAATAATTACCAAAATAATATCTTCTATGAATATATGCATATACTTGCATAGCCATTTTCTTGAAGTTGTAAGATTGCATAATGGTGTTGTCTATTTATGAAAATGGCAGTGCTCTCCCATCTATAGTGTCTAGTTTATAGCTATTTGGGTCCATGATTTTATAATTTTAATAGGGACTACTTCCTAAGGAGTCAAATTTATAGTGTTCTCTTAGTTTTTTAGTCTTCATACCATTTGAATTTGAGATCTTATTTATAACCCATTTTTATGGCTCATTTGTTGAACCACATTTTGATGACCTCTTAGTATTGCATTATTATTTTGAAAGCATTATCTACATCTTACTCTAGGTCTAAAAATACATTCAACCTTACTTGCTTAATTTTGATGTTAATATCTTCTAATTCAAGTTGTTGATAGATTTGGAAGGAAGTTCTAAATTAATTGATAATATGAATTTTTTTCCATAAACTAACTTGTAAGAGAATTATCTATTACATGTTTTAAGTGGCATTCGATCTACCCATAATTATTTATGCAAACTTGGTATTTCAGTCCCTTTTGTGATTGGAAAATGGTTTTCTTAATGATCCTCATGATATTCTTGTTAGTTTATTTATCTAACCTATTTCCCTAGTAATATTCATTGAAATATGTTTTAAGCAATAACTTGTATTATAAGGAAAAATATCACCTTGGATCCTTTGAATTATGTAGCATTACTTATGATTATGATGGTAGAAGCCCTAAATCCAGTAAGGATATCTTATAATAATTAGACCATTGTCTCCTGGTTAGACGGTTTGGTTAGGTTTGCTTAAAACCCATTAAGTGAAGTGATATATAACAATAAGGATCCATCCATACCTTGCACTTGACAATAGATTTATTTTCTTATGAATTTTACACCCCATTATTGAAATGGTTCATTCATGATGAAGGGTTTTCAAGGGCATTGGAATTTTTTGTTCCTTGCATTAAATATGCAACATGATCTACAATCCTTGTACCACTAGTAGAAATTAGCAAATATGATAGGCCAATAATATTCATCTCTTAATTTTTATGAGTCATTGTTGACATTGATTATTATCCTCCATAATGATACTATTTTATTGAGACCTTTATCCTTTTCTCTTTAATGCAGTGTAACAAAACATCATCATATAATATTCTAAACAATATTCCATTAAGCCAATAATAATTTGTTTCTCTCTTTTAGCTTTCTCTTTGTTTGTCAATATTTCTAGTGCCTATCCTATGGCCATATATCTACACATATCATCCATCCAATTTATTTTATCATCCACATCATTTTCTTCTACTAGAGCAATACGATCTTTGGAAATTGTTATTGCTAGGATTTCATATAAGGTCATTCCCTTGATAATATTGGTGGGTTTTAATTTTATGTAAAATTATTGACTTTTATTGATCCATCCAATCCTCTTATCCTAACTTGCCATGAAATATGGCAAGTTGGATATTAGGGTGTACTATGAAGGCAATGATTTTACCCTACAACAGATAGTACCTAAATTTCTTAAGAGCATTTATCAAGGCAAATACCTATTTTCAAAAGGGTTGTATCTCCCTTTATAGTTATGAAGGGTCTAATTCATAAACAATGTGGGATGATCCACCTATTTAAAATTCTTTTTTATAAATATAGTAGTAATACTTTCATTTGTATGAAATACATATAGCCTAAAATATTTGGAGAAATCTCAATTGATCAAGATTGAGGATCTAGTGATGGCATATTTAATGTCTTGGAAATCCTTCTTATCTTCATCAGTCCATTATCTGGTTTAATATTTTGGTTATAGGTCTAACCATCTAAGCAGAATTTGTAATGAATTTAGTGATAAACTAGATTTGACCTAGGAACAACCTGATTCTATTTATGAAAGAGGGCAATGGGAGATCTTGGATGGATCTTATTTTATTTGGATTTATGGCCAAACCTTTTTTTGAGACCATGTGGCCTAGAAATTTTCCTTTTTTGACCATGAAAATAGACTTATTGGAATTAAGAGAGATACCAAATTCTCTACACCATTGGAAGACTAACTTGAGATGTTTAATATGTTTACTTCTATCTATAGAAAATATAGTTAGGTAATCAAGGTATATGATAATTGTTTCACCTACATGTATGAAAAATTCTATGGTTGTATCCCTTTAGGAGGTTTTCTTCATGTTTGATAGACTGAATGGCATTCTTTGATATGCAAAGGTTCCCAGGTGGTGAAAATTATCTTATGTTGGTCATTATCTTTGACCCAAACCTAATTATATCCCAAGAAACCATCAAGAATAGACAAAATTTATGATCCTACTACCTTTTGTATAATATGATCTATGGTAGAAAAAATATAGTGATCCTTAAATAAAACTTAGTTTAATTTCCTAAATCAACACATAGTTTTATATCACCATTTTTCTTGTGCATAGGAACAAAATTGGTGATCCAAGTGGAGCATTTGATTGGCAATATTATTTGGACCTATATGAGCTTTATGATCCTACTAAATTTATGACAACATACATTTATGAAAACCAATTTGTGATCCTATTACCTTCTGTATAATCTGATCTATGGTAGACAAAGGATAGTGATCCTTCATTGA
The DNA here is from genome assembly GCA_028583015.1 of Wollemia nobilis. NCBI lineage: Eukaryota > Viridiplantae > Streptophyta > Pinopsida > Araucariales > Araucariaceae > Wollemia > Wollemia nobilis. The sequence continues at coordinate 505,620 of JAQPPZ010002892.1, read as the reverse complement.
AACTTAGTTTAATTTCCTAAATCAACACATAGTTTTATATCACCATTTTTCTTGTGCATAGGAACAAAATTGGTGATCCAAGTGGAGTGTTTTATTGGGAATATTATTTTGACCTATAGGAGATTTAAAATTTTCTTTTTCATCACTACCTTGATTTTAGGGTTCACTAGTCATTAGTTTTGTCTAAAATGCCTAGCACCTGGCCTCAACTCAATGGTGTGTTCTTTGATCTTGTAATTGTAGAATTTGAAAGCTTTATATGACCATGCAATTATGTCCTTAGAATTACTATAGAGATATTTGAAAAATCCCATTTCCTCTTGAGAGCAATATTTTTCATGTAGTAGATTCTTCTCTTCAACCACTTTGATATATGATATGAGGAAAGTTTTAGTTTGAGGCTCATTTTTATTACACTATCCTCAAGGTTAAATAGGATTTCTAAAGTGATCAAACCCTTTGGATATTGATTCATTTTTTGTTATATGAATCCATCCTTTATGTCATCCCTCATCTTCTCTTTAGCATATTGGGCTTCTTTGAACAAGAATTCTATGATATTTTTATCATTTTTGAAGACCTGCTAATGATTAGAATTATCAAATATGGATGGTCTATATATTACCTCTAATTCTTTAGGTTTATCTCATATATCATTGTTAGGGTTGAAACTATATACCACACCTACCAACTCACATGTATTGACATTCAATTATCTAGGAATTTCTTTGATTTTATGTCAAAATTGTCTAGAAAATCCCATACACGTTGCTTATATAACTTCAAATGCTTGTGCTTTGTGGAACATTGATAATTAACCTAATTTATAATTAATTTAGATCCTTAATATATTCCTAGATATTTTATTCATAACTCCATAGTGTTTCTCAAGTTGGTACAAAGTGCCTCATACTCTACTATATTATTGGTATAACTAAATAATAATCTATAGGTAAAATGAGTTTGTACACCCTCTAGGTCAATGAATTGCATACCAACACCTAGCCCAATTTTTTTAAGAACCATCAAAGTACATTGAGCAAGTTTTGTCAGCTCCTCAACTTATCAAGGCTAGGAGTTTAGACTATGGTTTTATGATGAGATAGTTACCCAATTAAGTATCCTCATAGTCAACCTTTAAATATTTGTTACCTTATAGTATGTTAATTATCATATCAACTCTTGAGCTATAGTCATCCTTAAAAAAACTTATCATTTTCCATGAATTCTAGGAGTTCATTCCAATTTATATTACCTTTTTCATCTAGGTTATGCAATCAGTAGTTGCAAGTTGATTCATTTTTAATATTGATAACCCTTTCAATTTTAGGTATGTTTAAATGGATAAAATCCATTGTTACATAACATTTTACTAACAACATGCATGTCCATTCTCTATATAGCAACATATCGAAGTACAAAGGGAGGTTAACCATTATCACTTCTTACACCACTACAAACTTTGGGTATCTAGCTATGGTTATGACCAAGTCTTTGAGGACCCCCACTATACTAACCTTGGTGTCATCCATTTGGACTGAGTTCCTAGCTATTTTTGTATAAGGAAAGTCATTTATTTACAAATGGATTTAGGTATCATCATCATTATTATCCCCTAAATTAACTATGCAACTCCTTAGCATGTAGTTATTAATTTTTAGGGTCATATCAAATGGTGATATCTTCAACATCTTAAGCTTTGTGGAATTCAATATATTAGTAATATAGACTCGAATATTTATTGGATGCTCTACTATCAAATTTCATTGATTGGCTATATCCAATGGGAGTAAGTTTTGGTATTTTTTCCTAGTATATGTCCTCACTCCTTTAGAGACTCCTAGAGTAAATCTTGTTGCCTAGGTAGATATAATTATTCTATCATACTTACTTTAGAAGGATTCTTTTTCATTTCTTCCACCATGTTAGGCTTGAATTCTACAAAGGTACTCTCACTTTGTGTTGTAACATTTTGATATTGCCTTGTAGATATTGCATGACCTTTACAAAGGAGATTGCTAATTTAGTCATTGTTTGAGCTCTATATGAAGCTAACATCTTTACCTATTAATTTTTCTTTATGAATTCTTATTTGTTCCTCCTCTATTTCATATATTTATTTTAGAATATTTTCCTTCATATATTTATTTGTTCCCATTGGTTTGTGTTTGTTCTTTTCCTTCTAATATGTGTAGATTAAAAATACAACGCCAAAAAAAAGATAAAACCACAATAATGGAATACAGGAAAGTTGCACAAAACAAATGATTATTATTAATCAGTGGAGTTTAAAAACTCCTTTTGAGTACAACAGGGCCTGTAACCCTTTATTCGTGATACATAGTTACAAGTTATGCTAGGGTTCTCCAAAACCCTAGCTGGCACAAATGGTGGCACTTCCGAAGAATGTATCTTCAATCCCAACAGAGTGAGTGGGCTTTGTTGTATCCCTTGCTTGGACCACTCCAGCTTAATCAGCGCCATCAATAAATTGGATCTGCTATCAAAAACCTGCACACATTAACACTATCAAGGAGTTAAAAATTAATAAGAGGGCTCCACTGTGTGAGCCCTCAGAAACAATCTAAAACCCTAGAAAAATAGAATTCAGGAATTCAACAACAGATCAATAAAATAAAAGAAGTTACTTGCTTTAAACTAATTTATACATGTTCTCTGTTAACGTAGCTAGACCAGGCGACACCTGGAAGTAATGTGGCTGTTAAATCAGCTGCAGAAGGTGCCCTGGTGCACTCGCTGAACGCCCGCGTGCTTCTGGATTAAGGTTTCAGACGCCGGTCTGAGTCTGTGGCTGTGGGTAAACACCCGCGGGCACTTGGTAAATGCCTGTGGGCACTTGGTAAACACCCGTGGGCACTTGGTAAAGGGGTAAATGCCCGTGGGAACTTGCGACAAGAATGGGGGATTCTGCAGAATGCTGTAGAAGAGATGGCGACAAAAGCAGCGACGGAAGCGGCGATGGATGCGGCGATGGATGCGACGAAAAGGTAGCAGAAGAGAGATAGAGGGGATCAGAAAAGGAGATAGAAGAAGTTAAGAAGATAGAAAAGATCCAGGATAGAAGTAGCAAAAGACATTCGGTTTGAGCCATCAATGTGACTCAATTTATAATCTACTCTTAGGGCACACTTTAGGGTTTTAACGACACTTTGAACGTGTGGCTAAGATTAAAGTGGATCTAAGGGTAGAGAATAAATCTAGGTTGTGAAATGGATTAAGATGGATGGACGGATGAGATTAAATGAAGGACGGACGGCTCAGATTAAATCACTTAAACTATTATTTAAATATATATATTAAAATATTAAAATATATATATAAATATTAATTTAAATAAATTTGGGGATGAAAAATGGCGGGAAAGGTGAAATTGGGCCAAATAATGGCGGGAAAGTGTGGATTTGGGCCAAATAATGGCGGGAAGGTGGATGACCGACACATGGTTGACAGGAAGGTATAGATGACTTGCAAGTGGTCTGGATTTTGGTGTCTACGAGATGCCCCTTTTTGAGCCGCTTTGTGTGAAGACACAATGCAGCACAAAAACTTAGGACACCTGAAAAGCTGGATCAGATGCAACTCTCTCTCAAGACTAAAGCACAACTTTGAAGACCAAAGAATAAAAGAATATTTAGAATTTATCATCTTACCCCCTCAATTGGTGAGCGAGAATGGTTCTCACGAGCCAATTGGAAGAAATTCGAAAGAAAATGAACCGTTTTTGCCCCAACGGTGAAAAAGGGGTTTGTGTATGAACCATCTGTTTATGTCCCAATAGAAAAGGGGTTGGTGTACAAACCAGAAAATAATATGATTGAAGACGATATGAGTGATGTGAAAGATGAACCGTTTCTGCCCCAATGGTTAGAAAGGGATTTTTGCCAAATTTTAAATTCCATGATCATGTAAGATGAATTCTACTATTAGGAAAGTTAAAAATTGATAACGGATGCCCCAACTCCTGTGGGTGAATCCATACTGTTGATGAAATTGCCTTGTTGACGCCATTGATATGCAGAGATGCAATATGAAAGAGTCCAGAACTTTAGATATGCTCCTAGTGACTGTATGGATAATTCCTCGGGTTGGAACCAATCAACCTAGGTAGCCTTAATCTCTAGAAAGACTCAAAATAATGATGATATTGAAGATTGTCCACGTTTAAGGCCCCATGAACTAGGCCATCAATGACAACTGTTGAGAAAATTAATCTTGGTATGAGGTCACTTGAAAAGTAGGATACCCAAAATTGATTTCCAATTTTCAAACAGTGAAATAATTGATGATGATAAATGGTAAGTGTCCTTATGGTGGTTTAATCCTCTTACTGAATTGCATGGATGCAAATCGCTGCAATCGCCAAGGTTATAGAATATACCACTAGATACGAGGTTTACTTTAATTTAATTTGGCAAAAATATGCATGATGAAAGAAGAATGAATGAAATTGACGATAGATCAGAAGAATTGATGAATGTTGTTAATTTTGTGAAGGTTTTGAATGTTTTTAACCCAATTTGTAAATCAATGATGAATGAGGCACTTTTTGAGCAAAATGAAAAAATTTGTTTCCAAAATTGTTGTAACCTTCACAAAATGTTTTATTATGATAAGAATAATGGATGGATGCAATTTGATGAAATTTGGAGGAGGTAAGCTTCAATTTTGTAAGTTTTGTTCTTTTATTCAATACTGACACCAAACGCCGGTATGCATTTGGAGGTGGCAGAAACGCCCATAGGTGTTTGAATGCATCATGAAACGCCCCACTGCGTCTGAATGCGCCATGAAATGCCCCTCTACATTTCAGGGTGCCAAAACTAGCTATTTAAACAGTTTCAGCGAGAATTTCGCTCATTTGTGCGTTCGAGCTTGAGAGAAGTGTGTCTGAGGGAGTGGAATGAAGTGAAGTGAAGTGAAGTGAAGTGAAAGGTTGTGTGGGAGAGTGAAGCATGCGGGAGCTATGGAAGAGATGGGAGCGGATGCACCAGTGCAGCCAGCTGAGGTATTTGTTTATTTAAGCAAGTAATTTTATTTGTTTTTTTTTTTTTTTTGTGCAGTTTTTTTTTTTTTTGAAAAAAATTTGTAACCAATTTTTGTTTTGTTGTTTTGCAGCTTAGGGTGTTAGAGGCACGACACCGATTCTCCCCTATAATTCCTGGGATGAGGAGGTCATTATCCTAGGCATACTGGGAGATATTGGAGGCAGTAGGGCTAGCAGAGGCAGCCCGGTTGGAGGTAGTTCAAGCAGATGATGGGTACCTCTCGGCTTTGGCCGAGAGGTGGGATCCAGATCGGGGGACGTTCCAGCTCCCGATCGGAGAGATGACGGTGACACTTGAGGATGTATACCGCATCCTCAAGGTGCCCGTGGAGGGGGCACGGGTGGAGGTTGGACGAGATAGGGCCACAGAGATGGCCAAGTTGTTTTGGGATGACTGGAGGGAGATCCAGACGGAGAGCGGGGGGATTCCTTACTTGGCCATGTATATGGCCAAGGAGTTGGTAGCGGTGGAGGCTCTGATGATGTTCGTATTGGCCAACATTGTGGCCCCGAACAACACCAGGTGCAAGTTTCCATGGAACCTGATGGGTGTAGTGAGCGAGATGCTCACTAATAGGGTAGTGTATGCCTGGGCGCCCGCTTTATTAGCGCAGGTGTACCGGGAGTTGTATGAGGTTCGGAGATGGGGCTGAAAGGGCCTAGGCTACAGTTTGGTTCTCCAGTGCTGGGGCTGGGAGCACTTCAGAGTGGCCCGACTGGAGGGGTTGCCATGTGCTTATTGGGACATGAGCCAGGCTTCGCCAGGTCGGATTGAGACAGGATGTCCCCGGTGAGCCAGTGCCCTACCGGAGGCATAAATCAGAGGGGGATTTGCCATGTGCCAAGTCGTGGAGGGAGGCGGCAGAGGACGATGAGGACATGGAGATCCTCGACATGGACGACATCGAGGTGACAGCTGAGTATGCAGCATGGATGGCCGCAGAGCCGAGGTGGGAGCCACCATTGGTGGCTATTGGAGCTGGAGAGGACGATGGAACCGCAGAGGTTCCCAAGTGCAGGGAGGGTCCCCGTATTCGATCTGACAGTCGAAGGCAAAATGGGAAGATGGCACGGCAGGCACCAAGGAGCGGAGATGACGAGGAGGATGATGGCGAGGGCCTAGGAGAGGCCGTAGGAGAGACTATGGAGGTACCCCCTAGCGGGCACGAGGATGATCTGGCGTAGCTGCAACAGCAAATAGCAGAGCACGATGCTATGCTAGCTATCTGGGATGAGAGGATAGTTCGGCTGGAGTAACAGGTTGTAGAGCAGGATGCCCTAATAGCTATTCAGGAGGATAGGATGGCCCAGATGCAGGCGGACTTAGATGGAGCGACTAGGGTGCCCTAGGATGACAGGGTGACGAGACTCCAGGCAGAGCTAGCGGAGCGAGAGCGACGACACGGGATAGACATATCTAGACTTAGGTCTAGGACTCGTTATATTGAGGCTCTAGAGGACACATTGTTTAGGCATCACATTGTGTTGCCTGATCCTCCATCCTCCTCTGTCTCTAGGCATAGTGAGTCTAGGCACACCACTAGGTCTAGGGCTCCTACTAGGTCACAGGGATCCTCTTTTGATGGTTAGCTTAGTGCTTAGATGCACTCTTTATGAGCCTTGGTGCTCTATTGTATTTTGTAGCCTTTTGGCATTCACTGTATGTTTTGATCTTTATACATATATATACATGGCTTTTATTTTTAGTGTTTTACTTTCTTTTGTGTGAATGCCTATGTTTTTGTGATGCATGTTTTTATATGTTTTAATGCATATGTGATGGAATGGAATGCAAAGTTATAGATGATTAATGCGAGACTAAGCAAATGAAATATGCACTAAGAAGCACTCATATTTTTAGATAGTTAGATTTAGCCAACTGTTATCATAATTGTTTAATCAGGGGCACCGAACTTGGTGGCTTGTGAATGGATGACGTATGGAATGACATGAATATGGAAGAAGATATGGAGGACGATATGGAAGAAGATATGGAGGAAGACTGTTTTACAAAGACTCAAACATGCTAGTGGTATCAAACAAACTTACTAATACTGCCTAATTCAACTAGGACCAAATGTGTGTGCATGTGAGTTCATTAACCAAATCAGAAGTATGGTAGTGACTCTAGGCAATCAAAAACTCGTGTGTGTGCAAGTGTGTTCATTAACCTCATCTTGCATAAATTAGGTAAACTTGTTATGGAGAAGACCCCGAAGCTAGTTTTTCCGTATGAGCATTCAGAGGTCTCTTTTTGAGGAGAGACATGTCGCCACGCAATGAGTATACTCCACTTGCCCGATCAAGCGTCTATAGCCCCGGTGAAGATTAACTCCATAGTCCATGTTGTTTTTTACCTTTGTAAGCCTTGGGGATGACTACCTATCCATCTGATTGGACAAGTAGTACGATCCTTACAACTTATTTGGGATCAGTGGTGTGTGAAAAATGTTCATTTCCTTAGAGCTTTGGGGAATCGAATTCTCAACCGAAGTATGATGAGAATTTTACCCTATCCTTACTACTCTGTTTATATTTATATTTTGTGATTGCTTGTGATAGTTGTAAGAACCACTGTTTTATGGACTATGTTTGCATGATAGGACAAACGAGGATTACCCTTTTCACTTCAAAGCACAACCCAAGGATGGTGTTATCTCTCTTTGACACAAGATGTTTTTAAGATGTGAAAATGTGATAGGTTCAAGACCGCTTTTGAAATAATTTCCCAATACTCAAGATTTTATTTAGTGTAATTTGTGATATGGCCCTAGAGAACTTTGACATGCATTTCAAATTTTGCTTAAAACACTAGGAATGGTCGAGTGACTCGAAAACATTTTGGCAATGTAAATATGTGCAAATGGAAAATGGATGTACGAATGACAATTCGGTTTGATGGATTTTATGAAGGTGCCCTTGATTAAGGCAACATGACTTTTGCTTGACCAAATTTTATATCCAAAAGATAGAATGGTCTCTAACATGATATGCAACTATGGCTGAAAATGAAATGTTATGGTTTTCAATGAGATGTATGCACATGAAATGCAATGTTTTTGAATGAGATGTATGCAACTAACAATGAAATGCAAATTCTTTTTATTTTATTTGTTTTTTTTTTTTTTTTTTTACAAGCCATGTATATATGTACATATAAAATTCAAACTATGCGTAAAATGCCCTCAATTGTATAATATTAAGTGGTTCGAGTTCTTCCTCTCCCTCTAAACTGGCAAGTCTATAAGTTCCATTACCCACTCTTTCAGTGACCATATATGGACCTAACCAATTAGCCGCAAATTTATCTCGAAGATGCGGCAATGCATTGGTGTTTTGTTGATTCTCTTTAAGGACAAGATCCCCTACTTGAAATTCTCTTAGATGAACTTTGGCATTGTAAGCACGTTTCAATCGGTCTTGATAAACTCGCAAATGCTCTAAAGCATTGATTCGTTTTTCATCTATGAGTGTGAGTTGATCAAGACGTGCTTGTCTAGCAGTATCATCATTGATAAATTCCTACAAAGAAATTCGCAAGGAAGGGATCTCGAGCTCAAGAGGCATGATTGCTTCGACTCCATAGACCAAAGAAAATGGCATTGCCCCAAAGGGAGTTCTGATGCTTGTTCCGTAAGCCCATAATGCCAAGGGGATTTGTGTATGCCAATATTTATGATTTTCTTTAACAAGTTTCTTAAGAATAGCAATTATGGTCTTATTTGAAGCTTCAACTTGTCCATTGGCTTGTGGGTAGTAAGGAGTTGAGAAACTATGTTGGATATTATACTTTTCGCAAAGAGCTCGAACATCCTTATTCTTAAAAGACTTACCGTTATCAGAAATGATTTTAGAGGGAATACCAAAATGACAAATGATATGGTGAAGTATAAACTCCACAATTCTAGGACCTGTCAGATCTTGGTTAGAGGAATAGCTTCAACCCACTTTGTGAAGTATTCGATGGGTTGTAATGATGAAAGTATGTTGTCCTGAAGAGGTAGGTGAAATCTTGCCAATTAAATCGAGACCCCATTGTGAGAAGGGCCAAAGGCTTTGGATGGGCTGTAAAGCTTGTGATGGTATATGGATTAAATTAGCGTGTTCTTGACACTTTTTACATTGTTTAACATATTTGCAACAATCTTGTTCTATAGTGGGCCAATAATACCCCATACGTAAAATACGCTTCACAATGGCCATTCCACTAAAATTACCACCACAAGTACCATCATGGGCTTCAACAATAGCTCTATGTGTTTCACCTACTTTTAGACAGCGGAGGAGTACTCCATCATATCCACGTTTATACAACACATCCCCCAAAAGAACAAAACGAGCTGCCTTTTGCTTAAAACAGCGACGGGCAGTTTGAGACAAATCGAGTGGAAGTGTTCCAAACTTGAGGAAGGCTACTATCTCACTAGACCAAGGCTCATATGGATCCGAATGGATAAAGCAAACATCTTTTTCATCTTTAGACTCAAGCACGGACAATTGCAGACTTAGAGATTGTGGAAATTATTAGGGGTTGTACCTCTCCAAGGGAGTCCTTTGGAATCAATGATCCAAGAGAGGCCATGGCATCCACAAATCTATTAGTCGAACGAGGCAAACTAGTGATCTCATACCAATCAAACTTAGAGAGCAACTTCATTGCTACATCACGATAAAGCTTAATGGTAGGTTCTTTGGCTTGGTATTCTCCTGTAATTTTTTTAACCATGAGTTGAGAATCCCCAAATATCCGAATACGCTTAATGCTCATAGCTATGGCTGATTGAAGACCTAAAATTAAGGCTTCATACTCTATTGTATTATTGGTGCATTGGAAGTCTAATTTGAATGATAAAGGGATGGGAATCCCTTGAGGTGTATGAAATACAACTCCAGCACCCTGACCTTTCACGCACTTAGAGCCATCAAAGAATAACATGATGTCAACATCTTCCTCCGGAATGATGTCCTCTTCTTGTTCAGTGATAGCAAATACCGAATCATCTGGGAGCTCAATAATCAAAGGATGATCACTAGGTAGTGGAGCTTCCGCAAGTTGATCAGCTATAACTTGACCTTTAACGTATTTTTGGCTAATGAATTCAAGATCGAATTCGGTAAGCAACATTATCCATTTAGCGGTACGAGTGTTATTATAAGTGCGAGACATCATATAACGCAGAGGGTTTTATCTAGCTATGACATATGTTGTATGGCTAAGAATATAATGACGAAGTTTCTTAGTGGCAAAAACCACTGCTAAGCACAACTTTTCCACATAAGCATATCGGGTTTCATAGCTTACCAATGTTCGACTAATATAATAGATAGCTTGCTCACGATTTTGTTCATTCTTTTGTGCAAGCATTGTCCCTAAGGCAAAGTCCGTTGCTGAGATATAAAGGTTGAAAGGGACCCCTGAACGAGGCGAAGCTAAGACTGGCAGAGATGCTAAGTACTGCTTGATGTCATCAAAGGCTTTCTGACATTCATCTATCCATGAAAATTGTACCCCCTTTTGTAGTAGGTGGCAAAATGGCCTACATTTATCAGAAAGTTGTGCAATAAAGCGAAGGATTGAATTAATCTTTCCTTGCAAACTACGCAACTCCTTCAAATTAGTTGGGGGACACATTTCCATAATGGCTTTGACCTTGTTTGGGTCCACCTCAATACCTCGTTTAGAAATAATAAAACCTAGGAGTTTGCCTGAGGTAACACCAAAAACACATTTCTTAGGGTTCAACCTTACTTTATGCTCTAGAAGTCTATCAAAAACTTTTTCCAATACATCAAAATGCTCTTGTCGAGTTTTAGATTTTGCCAATAAATCATCCACATAATATTCGATAATCTTATGCATATAATCGTGGAAAATATAAGTCATGGCTCGTTGATAGGTTGCACCTATGTTCTTAAGGCCAAAGGGCATCACCCTATAACAAAAAGTTCCCCAAGGTGTGGTAAATGCTATTTTGTGTTGATCTTCAGGGTTTATTCGAATCTGGTTGTATCCTAAAAATCCATCCATGAACGAAAGCATTTCATGACCAGCACAGGTGTCGACAAGAGTATCAATGTTTGGAAGAGGAAAGTCATCCTTAGGACACACTTTATTTAGATCTCGAAAATCGGTGCAAACACGTATCCCCCCGTTAGGCTTGCGCACGGGTACCATGTTAGAAAGCCACTCAGGATAATCAATCGAGACGACAAATTTAACATCCAAAAGTTTTTGAATCTTCGATTTAACTATGAGGGCCACGGTAGGATGCATTTTACTAAGTTTCTATTTGACAGGTTTAGCATCTTTTTGTAAGGTGAGGTTATGGACAACCAAATTAGGGTCTAGGCCTGGCATGTCTTTGTAAGACCATGCAAATATCTCCTTCTTTCGCTTGAGTAGAGCAATCATTTGCTCTTGTTCCTCTGATGATAGAATTTTAGCCAGTTTCATAATTTGGGTGCCATCTTGGTCTGGACTAAGGTCTACATCGATAGTTTGTTCAATAGACATGTGGGAACCTTCCTCAAGCCGATGGGGAGTAGGGATCAGATTTATGTCATCTAAAATGTCATCAAGCTCCTGTGCCTTGCTCTCGTCTATGTCTACCTGGAAAACCTCTGGCTTAGAAGATGAAGGTGAATGTGGAGGTGAAGGAGGAATGTAGTTGGCGAAAGCCCTTAACAATTCCTCGAAAAGGATGAACTTTGAAATAGATGGAGGGAATGAAATCTGATCCATGTCAATCAAGCTTGGGTTGATCGGGATTGACTTATCCGGATCATATGGATTATGGAGCAGGGTGAATAAGTCTTTAAAATTCATTATCAAATTATGGAAGAAAGTATGGGCGGAATGGAAAGGAACACCGGTGAAGACCTCGGAAGACCTGAAGTGCAAAACAACATAGTTTTTCAGTTTTTTTTTTTTTTTTTTTTGGTTTGAGTTTTTTTTTTTTTTTTTTTTTGTAGTGGTGAAAACCACTATTACACACATACATACAGCAATAAAGTATTTTTTTTATATATATTTTGATTTTTTTTTTTGGAATTTTCTAATTTTTTTGTTTTTGGTAGTGGTGAAAACCACTATTTTAGTATATACATATAATACAGGTTTGGATTATGGCTTATGGATGTGGCGGGGGTGGTGCTTCATCTCGTTCTTGTGGAAGAAGCAAGCGAAGGATGGCCTCTTGGAGAGGAAACAATTGGAGATAAAACTCGTCTTGTTTAGTGAGGGGAACAATGGGCGCCGACTCTTCTTCAGATTCATCACCATTTGACATGACGTCAAATTCTTCATAGGATTCATCTTCGGATTCATCGGGGTGGAGGATTTCTTCTTCTGAATTAAGATTAATGCTTTGAAAAGCTCATTCAAAAGAAGAAATGGATGGAAGTGGTTGGTAGCCCAGACCAAAACGCTCAGTGGGTCTCTGATATGGCATATCGATGCGTTCAGTTACCCCTTGCTCGTATCGACCTAGGCCAAATTGCTACCAATTATGTCTCGTGGAAATAGCGAGATGGAAAACCCTCCATCCTTTCGATATTGGCGGGGACCTGGATGCTTAGGTTCTAGTATGGTGGTAGGACTATAAGATGACTCTATTCCCCCATATACAAAATTAATGGAATTTGGCATAGAACCCATGTTATAAACCGATCCAATGGATAAATGTTGGTCATGTGGACGACCAAAATCTTTAACTTGTTTGCACATTGAACGGTGTGATGTGGACATCTTGGATGGCATACTCACCAATACCTGCATCAATGAGATGGACCTTGACTTGGGAGGGAGATGGACTTGATGATGGAATAGAAGAATGTGGGATAGAAGAATTGGAAGGATTTGGTTGGGTTGATGCTTCACTAACTTGTGAAACATCGGTTGGTGATGGTTGGGAAGATGGAGGAATAATAGGTGATGTTGAAGAAGGTGTAGAAGAAGGGGGTAATGACGTGGAAAGAGATGATTGGTCATGGCCACATGTGCATGTGGTCACTGATGAAGAAGAAGGAAGATTAGTTGATGAAGAAAGTGGTGAATGATATGGAATAGCGGAAGAGGAAGATGGTTGCGATATGATGGGTAGCTCCTCAGGAATGGGAGCTTTAGAAGAAGATGGTATAGAAGAAGTAGATGGGGTCAAGAAAAGATGAGTGGATGGCAACACAATCTCATAAGGATTTGAGACATAGTTGCAATGTTTGAAGGGTTCAATGTCAGCAGGTACACAATGAACTCGTCCCTCATATACATACTTGAGACATTGATGCCAGTATAGAAGGGACACATCTCATCTCCCTAAGCCAAGGCCATCCAAGCAATACATTGTATGCCATGGTCCCTTCCAAGATGTGAAACAAGGTATGCAAAGTTTGGGCCCCTACCTCAATGGGCAAGATAACTGTGCCAACCGTGGAAGATAAAGCATCATTGAATGCTTTAAGAGTAAAAGTCGACTTTGTGATAAGGGATGGCGACGACTTTATATGACTCAACGCTCGATGTTGTAATGATATTGATTGAGGAACCGGTGTCAATTAAGACTCTCTTGAATGGCTTGTTATCGATCTTGGCCATGATATGTAGTGGAGGATCTATACTTTCTGTTGACATAGGTTTGATTTCAAAATCATAGAAAGTGATGGAGGGCTCCATGCATGTTTGAATACTCCCCACAAAGTTGTTGAAGGCATTAGTATCTTGAGTTTGAAGCTCAATTGACTTTAATATTTCCATTAATGCCTCTCTATGCGGGGAGATTGTTGAATGAGGTCATAGATCGATAACTTGGCAAAGCCATTTTTAAAACTGGTAGTTAACCGACTACTTAATGACATGATGGGTCGTTGGCATTGAGTAGAATGATTTAGCGGTTGTTGAGAAGTACTAGCACATCGTTGGGTCACTGTTACCTGAGGTGGACTGGGGGTTTGTACAGGTGGCTGTGGTTCAGCTTGATTTGGTTGGTTCACCCTTTGACCCCGGGTTACTACGTTAATAGTACCCACAAAACCTTGGTATTGTTGTACATGGTTGACTTGATTAGGAGGAGTTACCTGAGTTACTCCCCTTGAAGTTGTTGGAGCTTCCTCTCGATGTGGAAGGGGTGTTTGAAATATACCAAGATTTTGATTTTGTTGGGCTAAGGGGCTATCCAATTTAATGGCTCCAATCTCAATAATATCTTGGATCACATGTTTGAAAGCTGTACAATTATTGATATCGTGCCCATTTTGCCTATGATAAGGACAAAATAGGTACTCCTTGTAATACTTCCCCCTTCTAGATGGTTCTAAAGGTTTAAACTCAGGTAAAGTTAACTGATTAGTGTTATATAACTTATTGAATATGACCGCATATGGTTCATCTAAAGGTGTGAATTGTCGCTTGGGACGATTGTTTTGCCAAGGTCGAGTTTCCATGGTTGGCCCAGTATTGGGAGTTGGTTGAGTAGGGGTGGGTACCGCATGATAAGCAATTGTTTGCGGTTGAATTTGCATTACTTGTTGTTGTTGAGCCATTACGGGCTGACTCGCCACCACTTGATTAACTTGGTTAACATTTGAGGCTGTACTAGCCTGTGCTTGTTTGTTTTGGCCATAATTATTATTTCGTTGTTGGCCCTTTTGTTGCCATTATTTTCTATGGGGTTTTAAAACACCCTCTTGGACTTTAATGTCTTCTATGATACTTGCTTGGGCCAAAGCCTCTTCAAAAGTCCTGTATTGTTGTAATTGGAGTAACCAAGAGATAGGTTTTAGACAACTTTGGGTGAACATTTTGGTTAACTCCTCCATTGGTAGGGAGAATGGCAGTTTATTAATGATAGCCCTCCAATGGTTTCCAAAGTCATAAACAGTCTCATCGTCATGTTGCTTGAGCTTGTATAAGTCGGACAATGAGATTTTATTTTGTACATTTAGGGAGAATCGTTCTAAAAACAGATTAATCAATTGCTCGTAAGCATAAATGCTATGGTGAGCTAAATGATTATACCATTGTACAGCATCTCCCCCTAATGTCTGAGGAAAAGTTCTAAGCATAAGAGCATCATTATTTTGGATTCTAAAGCAGGCATGCATGAATGAGCTCACATGTTCATGAGGATCTTCAGTTCCTAAAAATTTGTCAAACTTCGGTAATGTGAAATCAATCGGATATGGCGGTGAAGGTACCGAAGGATGAATTGGTTGATTGATCAACGACCTTAGCATAGGTTTATGACTAGATGAGCCAGGCATTTTGAGCATAAGGTTGTCAATCTGTTGTTGCATAGCATGGAGTCGAGAATCTTCATGAAAATTTTGATTCGTTTGATGATTATGATGATGCAATGGAGGAGTGGAAAAATGATGAGATGGGATGAAATTGCCTGGATTATGCGGTGTGGAATGGACAGGTTGTTGGTATGGATGATATCGAAAAGAAGGTGATTGGGGTGAATGATGAACTGGACTAGGTTGGGAGAAAGGTGGGGTAGGAATGGACACCACCGAAGATTGGGGTACCCAGGTGGGGCTTGAGCTAAGAAAAGTTGGATGGGTAGAAATTGGTTGGGGTGTAGGATTTACTACGACAGGTGGTTGGGCATTTTGTTGCTGTTGTTGCTGAAGCAACTTGTCGAGGTACTCCATAACCTTATTAATTTCTAACCCAAGGGATATGGGATGATTGGATGAAGGTGGAGGGCAGGCTGCCATGGTAGTCATAGGAGACTGCGTAGCGAGGGCAATGAAGGTGGCTGAAGTAGGCGGTACACGGGAAGAAACGATGGATCGTGCCCCGGGTAGGGTGAAACCATAAATGGTTTGGGAAGAAGAGGGTTGAAATTGGTCATGGCTAGAGGAGGTTCCACCGGCCTCATAGAGAGAATTGGTGTACAACCGGGTAAATGGAGGAGAAAGTGGTCGGGAAGACACTACATTTGTCTCCAAAGGAGGACAATTGAGCATCCGGGAAGATGTTGGAGATGAAGCCGATCGAGCGGATACAACATTAGCCTCAAAAAAAGGGTTAGTGTAGACTCGAGTGAAACCAGCGGAGCACGGTTGATGCAATATCCTACCGAAAAATAGAATCTTGCATAGGGGAATCTTGGATTGGCTCAAGGACATAGCCAATGCCATTTCTTAAGTGAGTTTGCACTTGGGCCATATCAATGTGGGTAATATGACCAGGAATTGTCTTCCTCCATGGGCATGGCCATGTGATAGACGGTAGAAGGACGTGAAAGACCTGTAGGCGAACCTGCCTGAAATTCACTAGGATAAGTGGCTATGTTGGTGGTGGGGATGTTTTGTGAATTACCCATTTGATTATTTAGATTTAACATTTTATATTGATTCCTTGTTAAGACCATGAAGCAATAAATCTAAACAAATTCAGAAAAGAAGAATGCAAAACTTGAATGATAAATTTACACTAAAGAAATTATCAGAAAACAGTCACAACTTAAGTTTCAAACAATGTGTCTAACCTACGGTTAATTAATTATTTTCTGATCTTAATCTGTAGTAAATTTTAAGTGTCCGATTTATGAGTTTTGCATGTGATATAATCTTGAATTATTCACAAAAAAGGTAAAAACTATGGGTAGGAAAGGACAACGAGATTCTTACTGGTGATGAAATCCAGCAAGTTTGCTCGGGGGTGACCTATGGTGTCTAAGGCAGAATTTTAATGGATGGAGATGAATTCCACCGTCACTAAACTTCAAGCAAT
The DNA here is from genome assembly GCA_028583015.1 of Wollemia nobilis. Taxonomy (NCBI): domain Eukaryota; kingdom Viridiplantae; phylum Streptophyta; class Pinopsida; order Araucariales; family Araucariaceae; genus Wollemia; species Wollemia nobilis. The sequence goes on along the minus strand of JAQPPZ010002892.1, from coordinate 488,818 downwards.
ACCTGGTGATGAAATCTAGATATTACTGTTTAAAATGCAATATGAAATGTAGTGAATTTTATTTTAAGTGTTTTAATTGTCTAATGTATACATACAAAGCTATAAATCAAAAGTTCTAATGATCTAAGCAAGAGGCTACTGAAAACATGCCATTTCCTATGAAGAAGTGGAGTACACCGTTTAAAACCCCCTGCCTACCAATGATATCAGATATCAAAGGAGCAACCGGAAGGTTCGTCCACTTCTCTGCCTGGAATCACCCAATGGCAGGAGTACTATTGACATCCAATCAATAGTCCTACTTAGATAACTAAAATAGATAATTCGTAGCTATTCTAATATGCAGCTAGGTATGCAAAAAAAAAAAAAAAAATTATGCAAGCAACAACCAATAATGCAATGCAGAAAAATGTAACTAAAAATAACTATTCTTTTCCAGATTACTTAGTTTTCGTTCATTTTAAAGCAATGATCTGAAAAAGAAACAAAATACGACAGAAAAACCAAAAACATAAAAAGTATAGTTTAACAAAGAAATAAAAACGCACTTACTCGGAAGCCTATGCTTTTCTGTAAAACTACCTTCAAATGCCCATGGGAGTCTGCACAGGCTGAAATGCACCTCTGCGTTTTGTATTGGACTTCCAGACGCTGCTCTGCATCTGCTGCGTTTTCTGCAAGCTCAGAAACCCTAGTTCGCTGTAACAGCGAATTTTGCGATTTCTGGAACCTGCAAAATAAAACAAAAACAAGAATAGATCAGTAAAGCAAGTATTAAAAACATGAAACCCTAGGGGGTCCCACCGTGATCGCCATTTGTATATTAAATATACAATGCCAAAAAAAATATAAAGAAATCACGATAAAAAGTAATGCAGAACACAGTTGTACAAAACAAACAATTTTTATTAATCAACGGAGTTTAAAAACTCCTTTTGAGTACAACAGGGCCTGTAACCCTTTTCGTGATACAATATTACAATTTTTGCTAGGGTTCTCCGAAACCCTAGCTGGCACAATGGGTGGCATCTCCGAAGAATATATCTTTAACCCCAACAAGGTGAGTGGGCTTTGTTGTATCCTGTAGCTCGGACCACTCCAGCTTAAACAGCTGCTATCAACACACCAGATCTGCCATTAAAATCTTGCACACATTAACACTATCAAGGAGTTAGAAATTAATAAGAGGGCTCCACTGTGTGAGCCCTCATAAACAATTTAAAACCCTAGAAAAATAGAATGCAGGAGTTCAACAACGGATTAATAAAAGAAAAGAAGTTACTTGCTTTAAACTAATTTATACTGTTCTCTCGTTACGTGACTAGACCAGGCGACACCTGGAAGTAATTTTGCTGTCAAATCGGCTGCGGAAGGTGCCCTGATGCACTCGTTGAACGCCCGCATGCTTCTGGATTAAGGTTTCAGACGTCGGTCTAAGTCTGTGGCTGTGGGTAAATGCCCGCAGGCACTTGGTAAATGCCCATGGGCACTTGGTAAACACCTGTGGGCACTTGGTAAAGGGGTAAACGCCCACGGGCACTTGCGACAAGAATGGGGGATTCTACAGAATGCTGCAGAAGAGATGGCGACGAAAGCGATGACGGAAGCGACGATGGATGTGACGATGGATGCGACGAAAAGGTAGCAGAAGAGAGATAGAGGGGATCAAAAAAGGAGATAGAAGAAGTTAAGAAGATAGAAAAGATCTAGGATAGAAGTAGCAAAAGACATCCGGTTTGAGCCATCAAGGTGACTCAATTTATAATCTACTCTTAGGGCACACTTTAGGGTTTTAACGACACTTTGAACGTGTGGCTAAGATTAAAGTGGATCTAAGGGTAGAGAATAAATCTAGGTTGTGAAATGGATTAAGATGGATGGACAGATGAGATTAAATGAAGGACGGACGGCTCAGATTAAATCACTTAAACTATTATTTAAATATATATATTAAAATATTAAAATATATATATATAAATATTAATTTAAATAAATTTGGGGATGAAAAATGGCGGGAAAGGTGAAATTGGGCCAAATAATGGCGGGAAAGTGTGGATTTGGGCCAAATAATGGCGGGAAGGTGGATGACCGACACGTGGCTGATAGGAAGGTATAGATGACTTGCAAGTGGCTAGATTTTGGTGTCTACAATATGTACTTGTAATCTTCTTTTTTGCACTCTCATTTTTCTTTATTTTTCCTATTGTGCTGCTATAAATCCTTTGTATTTTACATGCAATAGTAAAATTTATCTCTCGATCATTATCATACCTTTATTTACTTCAGTATTTGTTTTAGTTGGTTACTCTTTAGAAGCTTTTCTCTTAACCCCTAGTCTCAACCCCTTATTGGCTAATGCATATAGCATCATCTTCAAATGTTGGTTCTTCATATATTTATATAGTTTTATAATTGTCCAAGATACCATTATTGGATTTTGATAAAGCAGGGACTAATTATTGAATTTGAGGTTGTTGGTACATAGGTTGATTTGCTATGAAGACCAATTGACCTAAGATGATGGCCTATTAAGATTGGCATTGTTGATTATATTAGACCATTTTAGAATGCATGATAGCTATGATACATTTTTTAGGATCATACCTATAATTACATAGGATACACCATGTCATAGTTACCTCTGAATTAGTATTTATCATATGGTTGTGAGTTTTTTTTCTCCTTGCTTAGAGCTTTTCCAAGGTACCTAATTTTTCCTAATATATGGGGTCTTTTGAGGTTGCTATTTTTTGGTTTTTGGCATTGTTTCCTCTCAATATTATTTTAGTTTATCAATTTGTTTATCACTTCTACCTTATCCCTTATTACAAAGTTATTACTTGATTCATTGTTTGAGTTGGATAAAATACAATAAGCTATAAGTTGTAGTTGAAAGGATATGATGGATGATGTGCTCTAGGAAGTATGAGTAATGATGTATAGTTATGGAGAGGATTAGTAGAATTATTTGGTTGAGGAATAGGAAAGGGAAAAATGGTAGGTATAGAACTAGAAATTTATAGGTTCTAGGTGATATGGGTTGCATAGGCCATTGGTGGAGAAAGAGATGATTTTCCTACCCTGATCAGAATGTCTACTCTCTTGGCTACCTCTTTAAAAAATTTATCTAGTGTATGATGGTGAGAATTACATACCACTAGAGCTAAAATAAAATTATAAACCCTTGATGTAGTATGGTAATGCTTGTTCTTTTTTGACCTAAAATTTTGTGGGATTAAATTTAAGGTTCTTAAGAATCTAGCATTAAAATCATGTATATTTCTTGAGGGTGCCTTTGAATTGTATTCAATTTTAAAAAAATAGAATAACAATTTCCCATGCTACCAAATCTATGCATAAAATATTCTACAATTGATGCTCAAGTTGTAACCAAATTATCTAGTAATTCCTTATACCATAAAGTAGCATTATCATGAAGTGAGAAAATTAGAAAATGTACCTTTATATATTTATCCTAGATGTGATGCATCAATTTGAGTGCTGATAGTTTGTTGAGGTGATTGGATTCCATATTGGTCCTATTTCCATCAAAGGTAGAAAATGCTTTCATAATTACTAGAGGAATAGGAAAATAGGCCCCTAAATTTAATTTTTGTTGGTAGGACCAATCAATATGTTGACTCTATGGCTTGGGAGGCCCCCCCAAGTTATTTGGTTGAGGATGAGGATGGTCATATTACTACTATGGAAATAGATAAGGATATATCATATGCCCATGATGTGGTTATGGAGGGTATCATAGATATGGTATAGAGGATAATAAGGTAGAAGACATTGAGATGTGGATTTCAATAACCCTATTATTGATTTGGAAGAAGATGCATATTCTAATGTGGAGGAGGGTAATGTAGATCTTATTGTCGGACTTGTTAATTTAAAGTAGGTAGGCCTTACACATTTTATTATGCCTAACTATCTAGAGGTAGTGTCGGCCCCTAAGTGTTTCCCTAGGAAACTTCTAACCCTATTTTCCCAATCGATACTTTAGCATTTTAAGCAAGATCTTGGTATAAATTTAGCCTAGAGGGTCCTACATTGGGATCCATAGACTAACCTAGTGGAACATTAAACAAATTTGATAATTTATATCTGGGTGGGTTCTATGTCAATAAAGTGATTATAGGAGGGAAGATTTTGGAACTTGAGGTAGGTGATGGATTTGTGTTACTAGTATAGAAATAACTCTCAAAAAGAGGATTTTTTGTGAGGATATTTACATTGACAGGCACACCATAAAGGGGATTTTTATGTGTTAAGGTCAAACCTTTATTGGACCAAGTCTAAATTGCTAAAGTGTATGATAAAATCATATATTGTCCTAAGAAACCTATTTTAATGGGTGTGAAGCTTTTATTGACAGGGTTGGCCTTGGATCCTTTTCCTTTTAAGGTAATGAGATTAGATGTTATAATCACCTCAAACTTGTCATCTAGATCCACTCATGTGATAGTTTTTTTTTTTTTTTTTGTGTTTCTTTGATGGTACATAATGATATTCATTTATTGATGTTATTTTCCCATATTATAAGTCTTTTATTGTGTGTTCATAAGCTTACACATATAGACTTGCATGGATGGACTTTTAAGTTTAAAATATATAAAATATCAAAAACATTCCTATAAAGTGATTTTTTTATAAATTGGATTGATTCACAAGCAATTTCACATGATTTGTTAGTAGAAAAATGAATTAGAAATTTTTTTCTCATGTAGCACTTTGCCTACAAAGTGGAACAATTTGAGCTTACAATTTTAGGTGATTTTCTCACAAATTCTGAACTTAGAAAAATTTAGATGAAAATGGATTCACGTGAATTACTCCAAGTGAATCACTTTCAAACCTAGAGAAAATATCCTCCCTATAAGGTATGGAGGAAGAATCTTGTCTTTCCTAGTGACTTACTTCTCATATTTAAAGCAAACCACTTGTTGAATCTAACTTGGTGAGATTTTACTATTTTTGGAGTGAATCACTTGTTGATTTAAGTTAATCACTTCTAAATTTAGCTTTAAGAAAAATGGCTCAAAATATACTTTGAATGCCTTTTGTCTATGACAAATGCATATTTGATATTTGATGATGTTGTTTGAGTTTTTTTTATGAACATTTTAAAATTTTGGAGCTTGTATCAAAGTTGCAATTCACAAAGGACCTACAAGCATTGAGCACAAGAAATGTGAAATGATGAATTTTTAGAGTCCATTTGAGACTAGGACTAATAAATCAAATTCCTAGCATTAATAAATTATTCTAGATTTAGCTTATGAAAGTGTAGAAAATTTAGAGTAAATTACTCATAATGCAACAAATTGCTCCAAAATTTGGATTAAAACACTCCCTAAAACTAGACTCAACAAAATTTTACTCAATTTTAATCTAATCACTTTGTATGTGATGAATGCAAATTTGGTACAAAAAATAGAGAAATTTTAGTCAAATTAAGTGAAATTTGAGGATAATTAAGGTTTGTCCCATTGGGCTTGCCAGAAACTATGTTGAACTAGGGAATAATCCTAACTTATAATTTAGTATTTGTAACCCAATTATAGTTCAACAAAATTATAAGGGGATGCCAATGGCTTCTCCCAACCTATAGATTCAGGTTGGCCCCCTATTATATTTATGGAATACTCGTATGCTAGCGTACACTAACTACATGAAAAATAAAGTGAAAAAGGTAAATTATGGAAAATTAAATACATGAAAGTTGATGGGTGTGAGTGATTCAAAACAAATATAAGTTTAGACCATTGCAATAAAGTATGTAATCAAACAACACATAAAAATTTGAGTAGCATCAATGTCCACCTATTCATTATATAATTGATAAGAGAAATGACAAGATGGGCTAAAAGGGCAATGCCACATTTGTTGTGCACTTAGAAAACCAAGAGCCTGGTGACATTGATGCGATGCATAAGGAATTTTTAATTTCTTACAATATTATAAGATCCAAGCACACAATGTGGATTTCATAGAGTGTAGCTATGAATTCTCATGGCCAAAACATGAATACAATGGATCTTTATGATGCTAATTATAGTAATATTTTTATCCATGAGTTACCTGGGGTGAGAAATAATTATTCCTAGTAAAAGTAAATATTTGGGGAAATCTTTGACAAAATGATACATCACGTAATATTACATACCTCTAATTACTCTAATAGGATTAGAAGTCTTCCAAAATGACTTTGCATGCCACAAAATATCAAAATATCACACTCAAATGACTCACCTTGGTATTTGCATCTTCAAATTTATCTACTTACAACATGTCAAATAATTTGCTTACTTTTACAAGTAAATCATTTATTAACCTTAAGTGGATTGCTTAGATCTTGCTAGTGAATCACTCCTTTGAAATAATAAAACTTTGTTGCAAATTAATAGACACGTGTGATAGACTTAAACAAATTTTGGAGGATTTTTAGGCATCCATTGTATGCTTTTCCTATTTCATGTTCCTTAAAAATTTATAAATTCTAAGGTGGTTCCAAGGCACTCCATGAAGGTAAAATTCTCCTTACTCAAAATCATATGAAGCTTCAACAAACAACTATGTACAAGACATGGAAAAATATTACCAACAAAAAAAATATGGAGATATATTTCAACTAATGGGATTTGTAAAATCTAGAGATTAGATAAAAAAAAAAAAAATTTAGAAATATATTATATTCTATTATTTGGGTTATGTAAATGTATCTTCCAAGGTACATACTTAGGACATTAAATTACTTTAGGGGGAGGTTATCTAGTTACTTCATGCAATGTAATAAATGCACAAGTGGATGCCACTTTTATAGCTAGATAGAGTGTTGGTCAAGTATCGTATTTTGCCTATATAAGGAAGGCATCATTGTTGGATAGATATAGAACATTGAGAGTCAGTGACACAGTAGCTTACAACATATTTGTAGGTAGTACAATTCTGTGTGGATCACCATCCAATGGTGATGGGTGCAATGTAGTCCAGTACCGTTATTAATGGAGTGTTCACTTCCTCCATAGCTACATTGTATTCATTTATATCATTTGTTTTTATTGCATATCTTAGTCATCTAGAAAATTTACTTTCTTTCATATTATTATGCATCTCGTGATTATTATCTCCCTTTTCATATTATATAAAAATATAACAATAATATTATTCTTGATGTCTGTCAATTATTGATGAAGATAATATCTTTAAAATATCATCATTACTTTAGATAAAATACTAAAATGATAGATAATGTAGATAATCATATTATTCATCTACACCTTGGTGAAATTCAAGTTTTATAAGGTAATTATATGAGGAATATTTTATCTCTTTTTATTTTGGTAGAGTAAAAGGGGTTGTACTCGAGTCCCACACCCTTGTAAAATCACAAATCTCCTCTTTAGGGATTTGAAAGTTTACAAACATATTTAATTCTCTATATTAATTCAGATGCTATAGCTAGACACCTACATCATTTTTCATAGAAAGTATGAATTCTTGATATTCATTTTTTGGATCTTCTTCAATTTTTTTATAAATACAAATATTCAACTTCCTTCTTGACATTTTCCTATAGTGAAATAGTAATTTTAAAGTTAAAAATCCCTCTAGAGTGAAAATCATATGAGTCATTTTTCCATATATATAAACCAAAAAAATAGCATTCCTTTGTTGTCTCTCCACCCTAAAGTCTTATGATTCACTTTTACATATAAACTAGAGAAATTCATAAAAAGGACATCCCCTCCCTTTGAAAAACTTGTTGAGTCACTTTTCCATATATATATACTAGAGTTTTTGAAATCCATTTAAACATTTGACTTGCAAAATCATATGAGTTGCTTATGTATGTGTGTGTGTGTGTGTGTGTGTGTGTGCATGTGTGCATGCACGCATGCAACAAAAAAATAATATTCCTATAAATAATTTTAGAGTGAAAATCTATTGAGCCACTTTTCCATATATGAACCAGAAGAATAGCATTCCATGCTCATAGAGAGGAATATAAAATCAAGTCACTAAAGAATTAAAGCAGTCTTCATAATACCAAAATTCCACCTCTACTATCTATGCACTATATCTCAGTAGAGTAATATTTAGTTTCCTTGTTGAAGCATAAGTGTAACCACAAGAATTCTAATAAATAGATTAGCAATCTCAAAAATTTGAAAGTTCCAATCCATGATCTATCCCATAATCCAATCAACAACTCAAGTAATCCATTCAACCATGATGTCGATATGATGTCATCTCCTTTTGCTTTAGCATAAAAAACTTCTACTTACTTCAAAAAATCATAGTCCAATTTACCATATATAAATTATTTGTTCTTCCAATACATTGATCTATAAATGGGCAATCATTTTTTAGTCATTTGGAATATTATTTTAAATTTTCTCCTCTCAGCTTTTTCTTGTTAGCTTTAGATAAACTTACTACTTCCTTTAACCATGGACAAGAAGATTTAACTTCATGATCCTCTATTACAACCCCTCTATTGGCTAGCCTTATTGCACTTTTGTTCACTTCCCTTAATGTATGTGTAAACCTAGTTTCTTCAAACTCTATAGCAAGGTCTTGTATTTCCACATTGATCTCTTTTATGTTCCATGGAGACTTTTCTTTCTTCAAAATTTCATTTATTACTATTAATAAATTCCATTCCATCCATACTTTATTCTATTTCATTTATATGAATATTTTAATCCTTCTAAATCTGCCCAAGCTTTAGTTTCATTATGTTTTAAATCCACTACTAAAAATTTATTGTGACAAAATATCACCCCTATTATTTTTTATTATTCCTCTTACTACTACTACTCCTGGGTTTCCTATAGATGCTCCATAAAAATTTAATTTGATCAAATCTATCTCCAAGGGTTTCCACTTTATATTCTTTATATTTATTTTATTTCTCTTGTACCCAACATCATAATTTCATTTGATTACTTGACTCTATCTATCAAGGATCTCTACTTCAAGATTAGGGATTAGGTGAGTTGATAAGGCCAATTTAGACTTAGCTATGGCTAAATAAGTATTCTATAAATTGCTTTTCTTTCCTTTAAATATTCTTTATTCCTTTCTAACCATATAGTCTAAAGTATTGTATCTTTTGATGTATCCCAGATTGTATGTAATGCCTCACTTTTAAAAGTGCTCTACCATTTCTTTAACCATTCTTAAATTTTTTCATTCATCACCATGTATTTACCAAAAATATTAAGAATACATTACCATAGTTCCAAAAAAATTAAGAAGTGTCCTAAGAGATGGTCTATACATAAAACACATTATGAAGGGCCATGAAAAACCCTTTTCATTGGGTTATCCTAGTAAAAATTTCTTGACCTATGAGCCATACAGACATTTTGACATTTCGAATGCTTGAGTTATACCAAATATCTCTTCATATCCTTATTGTATTCCTATTTTATCATTGCTTTACATTATATCCACTTCTTATTATGTATTATCCTAAGCTATTAACTCCTAAATCAACTCATCCTTGGCTCCCTTTGAAACTATCATTTTTGTTATGTTTCTACTCAACTACCTCCTAGCAACAATACCTATAATACTTGTAAAAAAATCTTATTTCCATTTGTATATTTCTTCACAATACTTGTACATGATGTTTGAAACCCTATCACCATATTTATCTTGAAGTAATCACATCCATGGTTTAAAAATTGGATCTAAATTAAGTGTGTTTTATCACACCAAAAATCCATCCAAATAAAAAATTTTCTCCACTCTCCACCACACATATTAGACTTTTAATCACAAGATCATTTGAATTTTTACATAGTGTAGAACCATTTGGTAGTGAGAATGTAGTAAATATTAAGCTTAGGTAATTGGTGTAGCACCCTAAAATTGGCACAGTTAAACCATCAGTAAAAAGATAGAAATTTGAATTTTAACCTCGAAACCACCCGTTAACCGCTCACCCCATTTTTCATGCCATTTTTAGGAGTTGTTTTGACCGTTGGACGATATCATCGCCGATCAGACAAAATCATCCCAGATCGAACAAATTCGTTTGGAACAGAACATCTAGACGATTTCGCCCCAAAACCAAATTTTCATAATTAGCTTATGTTTCAACAGCCTCTCCAACTTGGGCAAAAGCGTGTCTGCATAGTTGGAGATTCCTCCACTGAGGATCTCCTAGATTGGGATGATCCCCAACCTCCTAACCTCCCCCTAATCCTATATAAACTAGGATTTTCTTAGTTTATCCCCCTGGTTGGTTGATCCCATGATTCCCTGATTGATTTTCCCTACCATTTAGTTTTTCTGTGTCAAGACGTCCTATCCACCATTGTTTGCACTCGTAGTTTTAAGTTTTCATTACAGGTTTTCATTGTGCTTCAGTTGGAGGAAGCTCGGATCGTCGCAAGCGATTCCAGATGATTTCGGATGATCCTATCGTAGATTGGTGATAATCTCATACTATTGGAGGCGATCTCGACTGTAGTTTAGATTGGGGGCAACAAGAGCCCTGAGTTTGCATTCCTCATTTGTCTCCTTTATTTTACTATGCATTAGCTTGATTTATTTTCATTCTACATCCTGGAGTTCACATCATCCAGCATAAATGCATGATAAAGTTAAAATAAGTTATTAAAATAATGTATTTCCTTTAATTTTCTATCTATATTTATCAATTAGGCATTTATACTATCATTTCTATTATTTTGCATTATTCTTGCAATAGCATTTTCGTTTTTTGGTGTCTATTTTTGTGATTGCAGGTTTCTGACGAATTTGTCTAATGAATTCGTCAGATCGACGATGATCTTGTCTGATCTCAGATGATCACCTGTGATCTGGGATGATTCTGTACAATTGCAGATGATCCTATCATATTAAGGATGATCTGGACTCCTACAAGCTTTAGAATATTCATCAGACATCTAGAATCAGGTGCATTCTTTCTCATTTCGTATAATATTTACATTTAGGATTCATTCCTGCTTTATGTATTCATATAAATCAACATTTTCATATAGAATAGCTTAGATTCATTCTGGAAAACCTAGGATTATGAATGATTAAAGTACAAAATGAACACATCAAACCCATTCTCAACCTAGGCATGGAAACTACCACTCAAAGTTTCCTGGTGAACCCCACCATCCATCAAAAATTCACCCTTATACCCCTCCCCCGAGAGGCGCAACCTTCAAAGGGCCTCTCAGTCTAAGGTATTGTTCCATCCTTCTTGCATCCCCCTTCCAGGAATGGATCCTATAGCCTGAAGGTAAGGGTGCAAAAAAATTGGAGCGATACATTTTTGGTGAACCCGACGTGAAACTAAAACCTTTTGAAAACAATCCAAAAAAAAATTATTATTAAAACATCTAGAATCATTAGACAAACAATTAAAGTTGCATATCATATTTAGATGGTAGATTATAATAAAAGATGAGTTGTCACCATAAATGTTGAAAATCAATTAACAACCATAGAGATTATGTCTGTGCTTAGAGTACCTCAAACGAATAGAGTCCAACCTTTATGGGACGAACTTGATAGGAGATTGGATATTATTTCATCTAGATCAACCGAACTTAGGCAAATCAAGAGGTTTGTCCTAGATAGAATCTTGGATCCTAATCAAGTAACCTTATATCATGAACTTTAGAGAGCTTGCCATAGGTGGTTAGCAGATAAAAGAGCACTTGTGTCTTCAGAATTGTACACCTTTGAAGAATACCTTGAGAATGCAGTTGTAGTACATAAGTTTCTATCTCGTATAGAGGATCAAGAAGTCATTCTTATGAATAGAAAAATATGGAATAGAGTTCCTAGAGATGTGTTATATCGAGAGTATTGCCATGAAATTTATCTCTACAAGTTCGAGTATGAAGCAGATCATATTACTATAGCACACTTTGTCAAATTTTTGAAAAACCATTTCCCATTTTGAAGAGGAACATTTCATGACTCTTGATGAACTTGATCCCATCAATGATATCCATAAATTATTTATAGAAAATTAAGTCATTCTTTTATTATTTTTATTCCTTTTGCAACTAGAATGTTATTTGTTATCTTTATAATAATATTATAAAACACAAAAAAAATATAAAAACGAAACAAAAAATCAAAACATTTCCCTTTTTATAGTAGGTATATAATTAAAATATATACCTCTCAAACCTATCGCATATATATATATATATATATATATATATATATATATATATATATATATATATATTTGCTGAAATCTAAGTTTAAGCACAATGCCTAGACTTAGGAATGGAAAATAGATTGAAGAAGAAGAAGATTGGTTAGGAAAACCATTAAATAACCCAGATGTCCTTCCTGAAGATCAAGTTCAGGAAGAAGAAATCCTAGATTAGCAAGAAGAAGAGCTTGTTGTAGGAAATGAATAAGAAGAAACTATTAGAGAGGAAGGATCCTCATCCCCTAAAATGTCTCCGGGAGGAGCTGTCACTTTTGAAAACATGGAACAATTCTAGAAGTTCATTAATACTAATATTGGTGTTCTTAATAGAGAAGTCCATATGGATAAGGATCAAATTAGTGACACTCAAGCAACTCTAGAAGATGTATTTCACACACGCACTAATCCCTTGTCCTTTATTGAACAAGAGAGTGATCAAGCTGGACCATCCAATTTGGATATGGCAGCTATAATCCAGAACATGCAACAACAACAGGTTACCCAACCATCTAAAGTTCCTATTAGCAAGCCTAGGGTCATTCCCGCACAAAATAAACCATCATTTACTTCTCTATTTTGCCAAGCTATTGAGCAATATACCTCAAATCAGCAAAAACCCAAAACAAAACCAAACACCAATTACCAACAATCCGGGATACAACATAATACTACTACAAATCCTCTTCATAATACTCTTCCTACCAATGCTTTGCATAATAGCAATATAGCATCTAATCCTTATGTCACACCGTCATACACTCATAAATCCCATACCTATGTCCCACCAAACCAATATGGTGGACAAACTAGTAATCTTGAAACCATGGTGAAACAGTTAGTTTTCCGCATGGATTAGATAGATCCCTATCATCCCTCGTACAATTATCGAGAGATGTGTAGTCAACCTCTAGATCCTATAGTTGTAGCACAATCGTATCCTAAACATTTTCCTATGCCTGTCTTGCCCATATATAAAGGAACCGAAGATCCCATAGAGCATCTTCATATGTTTAGGATAGCATGTCATGATATATCACATGATGACTTATTATTGCTAAAAATGTTCCCAAAAAGTTTAGGAGGAATGGCATTAGAGTGGTATTATCAATTACCCACTAATTCTTTGAGGAACTTTGAAGAGACTGCTAAGTCTTTTGTGCATCAATTTAGTGCCTAAATCGAAAGGCATGTGACCATTAAAGACTTGTACAACTTAAAACAAGACAAAGATGAATGTTTTGCTGATTTCCTAGCTAGGTGGAGATAGTTGATAGGAAAATTGCACTTTGTGTTACCTTATAGGGAGATGTTGGACATCTTTATTAATAATTTACAAGACCAACTATCTTATGAATTGTCAACTGCTACCTTGACCACCTTCGATCAGGCTATAGACTTAGCCCGAAGAGTGGAAGATGCTCTCATTAGGAGAGGTCAATTTAAAAATAAAGATGATGAGAAAACATCCAAAAATCAATATAAAAATAAACAAGTTGTGGGTGATGGAGTCACTGATAGTAGAAATATTGCTACTGTTAATGCTGCGAAGACAATGGAGAAGTTTATACTAAAACCTCCCGATAAACCTCCTCGAGAATTTACTAGATTAAATCAACCTTTATCAACCATTCTCCCACAATTATTAGAACGAGGTTTGATTCAATTACCAACTATCCAGGAACCTGATCCAACTATACCCGGATACGAGAGTTGATTTACACTTGTGACTTCCATAGAGGACCTGGACACACTACCAACTCTTGTAAAATATTAAAACATAAAATACAGGACCTGATTGATAACAATGAGATGGAGGTACAAGCCTTTCAACCTAAGCAAAATCCTCCTAATAATACTCAAAAGAACATTCCTCAAAACCAGAATCAGAATTCCAATCAGTCATTGGACATATTTCAACATCCTTTACCAAAGCATGGCAAGGAAGTGACTAATCAAATTGAACATCATAATGTTCCCCCTCCTACCCGATATGTAGGGACTATTAGTGGGCATTTACCTACTCATGATTTGGAAATATTTGACACAACTTTATCCGTAGTTACAACCAGGCCTCTACATAATATTCAGACACCTGATCTTAGTGATACAGAATATGAGACTAAGAGTGATATGGAAATCACCTCAAATCAATCGAATAGCTCTGAAGATGAATCGGATCCTATTCTCCCTATCACAAGTCATATGGTCCCAGAAGAACCATTTCCAAGAAGAGTCACTACTCGACCATCGTCTCACCAATTAATTTCTAATGAGCAAGCCATAAATGCTAGACCAAGACCCATTCATCATCCGCAGAATAATATTGTGGGTACCATCGGAGTTGTTACTAGACAACAGGCTCAAAACTCTCAACAAGATCAAATGCAAAATTATGGATCAACTCCATTTGTTTTGAAAGTTCCTAATAAAGGGAATCAGGCACCTAATGTTCAACCTAAACCTCCTTATAATATTAATGAGCAACTATCAAACATTACAACTAGAATTTCCCTTTTGGACCTTTTAAGATCCTCTCCTACACATAGAGATGAATTAATGCTCACATTAATCCAGATGATGGTACCACAAGACATTCAACCTGAAGCCATGGCTAATACTATAATAACTCGTGAAGTTGATTGTATTGACTTTCGAGATAGAGACATACCTCAACATAGTTTACATAAGGATAACCCCTTATATATTATTGCCTTAATTGGAGATGTAGCAGTTAAATGAGTCTTGATTGATAATGGTTCATATTTAAACATCTACACTTTTGAATTCTACCAAATATTTGGGTTTAGAAGTGATGAAATGAAAAGAACTGATATGATCATAAAAGCCTTCAATGATGAAACACAAGAAACATGTGGAGTTATTACCATTCCATTGCAGGTTGGTCCGAGAACCTTGGATATGACTATGTTTATTGTACATTGCCCTGCATCGTACAATATACTCTTGGGTCACCCTTGGATCAATGCAATGTGAGCCATTCCCTCAACTTTACATCAATGTGTTAAATTCAAATTTAAGAATCAGTTGGTTACCATCCATGGTGATCCTAGACCCTTTGATATGTGTGCTTTGGTAGAACCTATTGGAGTTCAATTTTGCCCTGCTTTATCATCCACACATCCTAATTCTCATTATCCATCTAAACATGTGAAACACACACCCACAACGCCATCTACTCCTTCTACATCAGTTCCACCCCTTCATACAACTCAACCATCCTCTAAACAAACTACATTAGGACCTCAAAAAAATCCTAATCCCACAACCAAGGCTTCTTGTTCTACTCCTATAACTTCTATACCTATAATAGAATCATCCATCGACATCTCTACAACATCTACATCCACCAAAGGCATAGTTTCCGCATTAGAAGATGTAGGAAATGTTCCTTCTACCTCTTATGCTCTTACTGACGAGCTCTTACCCGATTTATCTAAAATTCTTATATCAGAGCAAACGATATGTCTGGGATAGAATACCTAGAAACATCAAGACTCATTATGATGGATATGCTCGATGTTATTTTACTAATGAGTATATTAAAGCAAAATCTATAATGCTTAAATTGGGATATAAAGGGAAAGGTTTAGGACCTTTCCAAAATGGCATAAAAGAGCCCTTTGAGGTAGAAGCATGGCCGATGTGGTGTGGGCCTATTTCCTAGTAAAGGTCAGCCCTTCCCATTTGAGGATGATGACCATCTCATATGTTACCAAGATTATTTAGATCAACGTGATGCTTTGCGTTAATGAATAAGCCACTTACATGTAATATGCTATCTATAGCCTACCCTGAGATGATCGCCGAATTCGACGATGATTTGGAGGGAGATATCTTCCATGATGTCTCCATTGAGGAATTATTACATCATGAATTTTATTTTGATGGCTCTATACCTAGTATAGCCTAGCTTGAGGCCACGAATCCTCAAGACGAATTATCCAAACTAACCTTGGAAGAATTACAAGAATTGGGCGTTTCACCCGCCCCACCTAATTTTGAGAAAAATCTACACATGGAAGTAGAAAATGTCATAAAAATTAACATTGGAGCTGAGGATAATCCTCACATAATCAACATTGGATCATAATTGAGTCA
Source organism: Wollemia nobilis (assembly GCA_028583015.1). Lineage (NCBI taxonomy): Eukaryota > Viridiplantae > Streptophyta > Pinopsida > Araucariales > Araucariaceae > Wollemia > Wollemia nobilis. Next base: position 472,488 of record JAQPPZ010002892.1, on the reverse strand, counting down.
AGAAAAATAGGATAAATACATTGCATTTCTTAAAGAATATGAAGATGTCTTTGCTTGGACATATGAAGATATGCCAGGTTTAGACCCTTCTATAGTTATGCATCACCTAGTAGTCCATCCGGATGCTAAACCTGTTAAAAAAAAACTTAGAAAAATGCATCCTAAAGTGGCCTTAATGGTCAAAGGTGAGTTGTAAAAACTCTTGAGTGTCATTTTTATACAATCCATTGATTATACTGAATGGATCTCGAATGTAGTTCTAGTAACTAAGAAAGAAGCTACCAAGGTTAGGGTTTGCACAGACTTTAGAGATATTAATGTTGCATGCCCTAAAGATGATTTTCCTCTTCCCAATATGGATCAGATCATTGATTTTACTGCTGGGAGTGGAATGATATCCTTAATGGATGGATTTTTTGGTTATAATCAGATCAGGATAGCTCCTGAATATTAGGCTAAAACAACCTTTATTACCCCTTGGGGAACCTTTTGTTGGAAAGTGATGCCATTCGGTTTAAAGAATGCAGGTGCAACCTATCAACGAGCCATGACTTACATATTTCATGATATGATGCATGATATACTACATGATTATGTAGACGACATTATAGCTCATTCTACTGAAGAAGATGACCATTTAGATGATTTGAGAAAAGTATTTAATCGGTTAAGGGAATATCTTATCCGATTGAATCCAGCTAAATGTATATTCGGAGTTAAGTCCGGTAAATTATTGGGGGTTATAGTTTCTTTATGTGGCATCGAAATTGACCCTCTCAAGATTGCGGCTATCATTGATATGCCCGCACCCACAAATATATCAAAATTATGAAGTTTACAAGGTAAGCTTCAAGCTATCCGTCGCTTCATCGATAAGTTAGTGGATAAAACCGGACCCTTTCTTAAGATTCTTAAGAAGGATGTATTTTTCCATTGGGACTACGAATGTTAGCAAGCATTTGAACTCCTCAAACAATATCTTCTTAACCCACCTGTGCTTTTGCCACCTAGACCTGATCACCCATTTATCTTGTATATTTTTGCTTTAGATCTTGCCTTAGGAGCTATGTTAGCTCAACTTGATGATGAGAAGAAAGAATGTGCTAATTATTATATCAGTAGAACATTAATCAGTTATGAAACCCGCTACACAACATTAGAAAAATTATGTCTAGAAGTCATATTTTCTACACAAAAATTACGCCATTATATGCTCAGTCAAAAAACCTATGTTATTGCTAAATCCGATCCTTTGCGGTATCTCATGAGTCGACCTTATTTATCTGGTCACACAACAAAGTGGGTTCTTGCCCTAAGCGAGTTTGAACTCACGTTTATAGGACAAAAATTTGTTAAGGGTCAAATCATAGCAGATCAATTAGTTGTTGCACCCTTAGATTCTACCCATCCCCTCATCATTGAGTTTCTTGATGAATGCCTTAAACTAGAGGCAGACCATCCAGAGCAATGGTCCTTATACTTTGATGGAGCCCGATGCATGAGTGGGGCTGGTGCAGGTATTATTTTAATATCTCCATAGAAACATCTTATACCTCTGTCCTTTAAATTAATGTTTTCTTGTACTAATAACACTGCTGAGTATGAGGCTCTAATCCTTGGCTTACAAGCTGCCTTGGCACTAAAAATTAAAAATCTATTAGTTTTCAGTGATTCTCAACTTGTCATAAATCAAATTAATGATGTTTATCATACCAGAGATGATAAATTGCATCCATATAAATCATATGTATTACAATTAATATCTTTATTTGATCAAGTTACCTTGGAAGCTATTCCTCGAACTAGCAATCGTGCGGCTGATGCTATGGCTGCAGCTGCATCTCTTTTACCCTTGGAGTTAGAGGATGAATATGCTACCATCATTATTCATCAACTCCAGGAACCCGCTTCAAATAAATCATGCTTAGAACCTTTGGATGTGTTTCTAATCAATGAAACTACTCTTGAAATTTGGTACACTGATATATTCAATTTTCTTCAAAATGGGACCTTCCCTGAAGGTTTTAACATAAACCAACATCGGTTATTACGTAGACAAGCAAGTCACTTCGTAATAATTGGCAATACGTTATATAGGAGATCTTTTAAAGGTATCCTATTGAGATGTTTGAATCTAGAAGAATCTAGATCAGCTTTGAGTGAAGCCCACGATGGATCTTGTGGGGGACACTTTAGTGGTAGTGCCATTGCTAAGAAGCTCCTTAGGATAGGATATTTTTGGCCTACCATGGAGAATGATGCACATGATTATGTGCACCATTGCAAAAAGTGCCAAAAACATGTTGACCTTGTCCATGCACCTGCACAAGAGCTACAGGCTATTTCATCCCCTTGGCCCTTTTCAAAATGGGGCTTAGACATCATTGGAAAAATCAACCTTGTGTCATCTGATGGACACAAATTCATCATAATCGCCACCAAGTATTTCACGAAGTGGGTTGAAGCTATGCCCTTAGCTTCTTGCACTGGAACCCAAGTTTCCAAATTTATTTTTAATCAAATTATTTGTAGGTTCAAAATTCCTGCAAATCTCATCTCAGATAATGGAACTTGTTTCAAAAATAAAGATGTCAAGAAATTATGTCAAAAATATAAAATTCAACATCGTTGGTCCACTCCCTATTATCCTCAGGGTAATGGCCAAGCAAAAGCATCTAATAAAACATTAATTAAAATCCTCAAAATACTGGTCAATAAATTTGGTCGAGATTGGCACATTCAACTATATCCTGCTTTGTGGGCTTATCGAACTAGCATTCGTACCCCCACAGGAACTTCACCTTTTGTTTTGGTTTATGGCATTGAAGCAATTTTTCCCTTTGAATTAGAAGTTCCTTCTTTGGCTCTGCTACTTCAAGATACTAAAGTAGGAGATGAATATCATGCTGGTAGATTTAGTCAACTAGAACTCCTAGATGAGAAGTGCATCAATGCTTTGGAGCATCTTCGAGCCTACCAGAACAAGCTCAAACGAGCATACCTCAAGAAATTTCATCATTGATCCTTTGAGATCGGTGACCTTGTCTTGAAAGAAAATAAAAAAAATACTAATGCAACTAAAGATCTTAAAGGTAAATTTGAGCCCAACTGGCTTGGACCATATATCATCACTACTAAATTTGGATCGGGAGCATACCAATTAGCTACCTTAGATGGTAAAGATCTTAAAGAACCTATGAACATTATGCATCTTAAGTGCTATTATGCATAATTTTGGTCATTTCATCATTGTATATATTGTTATTTTGCATATTGTTTCATTTTAGTCATTCATATAAAAATTTCAAAAAAAATCACATTGTGTATCTTCTCAATTCATCAATCAAAATCAAAATATCAAAATATCAAAATCATCAAAATCTTCAAAAACATCTTTTATTTTTACACCTGTCAATTCTTGAAGTATTGCGGTTATATTTTCGATTATTTTGGATAAATTAGCATTTATTTGGAATCCCGCACTTTCACACTCACATGAATAAATATCTTGATTTTATTTGGTATGATTATTAATCTCTCTTATATCAAAGTCCATAGTTGAATTAAATAAAGTTTTGAGCATAGATAATTGATCTTGTTATTTACTTGAACCAAGTATATCTCTTCACATTAAAATGATTTCATTGCAAATTCAATATGATGCTCATAGTAGAAGTGGTTTCTTGAGCGAAAAGTTTCCCCCTATCCTATCATGCACATGGTCTAGAATCTTTGAGAATTGACAAAAGGACAAGCTCACCCCTGCCCGGAATAAAAATCCCTTGCTCTACAGACCAATCCGAGCAAGTATCCCTAGTATAGGAAGAAAAATAAAAGTCAAAGAAAATGAGAAAAAGAAAAATATCATTTTGTACCATCGCAACAATATTTCAGCATTATCTCAGTTCCAAGCAAAAATACAAAAAAAAAAAAAAGAGAAAAGAAGAGAAAAGAAAAAGCAAAAAGCAATAAAATCCCTTTCCCTACCCCTTGAAAAAGAAAAGAAGGGTGAATGAGCTTGAATCCATGGAATTCTCAATTATTCAAAAATTGTGAGGTAAGCCCCATAACAGGTGGTTTGTGCCCAACCCGCTTGGCCTTGGGTAATCCCTAGCATGGTGATATGTCCGTCACATTAGCGACCTTCTTTTGTACGAGACCTATGTCTACTTATGGATCAGCTAGCTCTTGATGACCTGACTTACATAGTAGTCCGAGTACGGTTACATGCATATAAATCATGGTCAACGAACACTTATTTGGTTAATTCAAATTACTTGTATCAAATTATCTTGCTCAAAATTGGTAAATGAACAATACAATTGCACACACATTTGTATTTGAGAGATTTTGTATCATTATGATAAATCAAGATCGACAATGAACTCACATTTGCACATGAGGGTTCCTTATAAATCTACATTTTGTCTTTGAGATAATTTAAGATATTTATGCAAATCTTTTAGGAATAATTTCATCTTCTTATTTGAGAACATTTGCTTAGCATAAAAAAAATTAAATACATTGCTTTCCAAAATCCAGTAAATAGTCACATTTATATAAACTTTCAACGATAGTTCCTAAAATCTAAATTGGAATTTTATCCTGTGCAAGTCACGTTTATATATTTTTTCTATTTATCTCGAAATCAAAAACCAATTATGCAATAAAAATATTTTTTGGATTTCACGATGATGGTATAAGTCTATACCTATAAATTCTATGCCTAGCGCAAACCATTGTTCTAATTTTATTTCCCATTTATTATTATTTATAAAAACATATGGCTTATATCATTATGTTACACAATTGTGCTTTAAAAAGAACGAACACATTTTTCTATTTCATTTCATTATGTCAACATTCCATTTTGCAACCATGGTATAATTCCTAAGGAATTGTTCAAAATTTTATCACACTTAGGAATCTTATGCCTAGCAAAAATCATATTTTTAATATTTCATGCATAATATTTTTATGAAAATCTGAAAACAAATCATCACCATCATCATTTTTCATCATCACAACACAAAGTCTTAAGACAGTCTCTTAAGCACTCTTTTACTTTTAGCAATATTTCTATACTGGGATTAGCTTGACGACCTAGCGAGTGGCGACTCCATGAAATGGTCTATAACAACGACAATGTCCTTTGAAATTATTGTTAGAAGTCCCTTTATTTTTATCAAATCATACCACAAAACAACCAATTTGTTTACATCAGATTATTTCATTTAAATTTTACAACATGACATAAAATTATACTATTTCCAAATGACATAATTACATGAATAATCAATCAACAATTCAAAAATTAAAGCATCCTAAAACATGTGGACAAGTCATATCACAAAAAAATCATATATATATATATATATATATATATATATATATATATATATATATATATATATATGTGTACATCATATCACAACTAGATTGGTATGCCACAATCTATACCCTGGCATACTCAATCCTCTCAAAAATATACAATCTAGTCTATGTCGCTAGTCTCGAGAAGCCCTCGAGCTCTCAGCCTCATCTCCTCTCCCACCCTAAGGTGGAGGAGGTGGCCCCATAGGAGTCCATCCTGTGTCGTGGGTCCTCGACATCGATTATGAGGATGTCCTCGATGACCCCATCATGATCGGCTCTACAATGGGAGGCGGTGTGTAACCTCCGGCCCTCTGGAACTAGCTGGAAGTATGCTCCTTGATAGAACACGATCTGAGCAACTGACCGTGCTAGCTCTAGAATGCTTGCCCCTCCACTTTGAGCCCTGATCTATGTAGCCTCATCCTATAGAGTCTACACCTAAGCTCGTAGGTAGGAATTCTTATCCTAGAGAGTCACCATCTCATTGCTCTCCAACACCTCGATACCCTTGACCTTATCAAGCGATGCTGGCCTATCCCTCTACTGAAAAGGGAGTCCCTCATCTTTCCTCTCTACCTATCATGATCTCTATGAAGCCTGTGGCACTCTCCGACGTCTCTCCTGAGGAGACCATCATTGCTTCCTCCCCTTGTGACCCCTCATTGCATCGATAGCATCCTAGTGCCGCCTCCCCATCCATTGCACAATGGTGTGCATCGGACCCTATGCCCTCGTCATTCGAGGAGGGTGGATGCCTACGTACCAGGCATCATATCCATCTACCACCCTAGTGTCATCCCCATCCACTGGCTAAATGGGGGTATCATCCATGTCTTGACTCTAGAATCATTACATATCTGGAGCCCCGCTCAGTGTAGTACTATCCCGGATAGTCCGAGAGTACTCGTAATCCCTAAGAGAAGGGATCCCCTATTGTAGACCGAACTACCACAAAACTCGGTCATAGCGGTGGAGCTCTACCTCTCCCCACTCCATCCTCAGCCAGAAGACTCGCCTGATGCGAGCCAACTCCTGTCTATCCTCTCCCCACCCTGGATGCTCTCTCCATGGCCTCCAGGTGATCTGGTCTAGGATGAGGTCATCTAGCAACCTCCAAGACATCGATAGATCTATCCGCTATTGTGACCCTCTCTGGAGCCACCAATAGAAAACCTGGGGTCTCTCCCGGTCAACCCCTATTAGTGGAAGCCCTACCAACCTCTGCACCACAATGTGCTCCCAGCACCAAACCTGTAGTAGTGATGTCAAAACCATACATTGACCTCCCTTGTATATGACCCCATGAAGGATCCTATACAAGTGGCATAGCACAAAGCTGCCCTAAGAAAATATTTAGCCATGGTCTCTCATATCATAGACCACATCTAAGAGTAGCTAGGGTAACCTGCATTCGCTTTGGTGGCATAGTAGCAAGCCACCTACTACCCCTACCAAAACTCAAGTCAATCGAGATGCCCCATGCATCTACAGCAATGTCTCGATGTTCACCCTACCCTTCTCCAGGGTGAAGCTAGGATCTCTGCATAGGCGCATCATGGCATGGCCCTAATTGGTCATAGGAGTCATAAATCGCCCTTGTATGGGGATCCTCAAGATCCTCCATACATCCTCTAGAGTGGGAGCCATCTCCCCTATCGATAACCAAAAGTAGGATGACCCCGGATACCACCTCTCTGCTAGGCTGTCAGTAGCCCCATGTCTGTTGGTATTTGTGGCATCTCTACCACATGCTATAGTCTGACCTCCGCTAGTCGATCTCGCTCCACCTGGTCAAGCGTGGCTACATCGTCTCTATGTCCCCCGTATTTCCACTCTTGAATTTTTAGTAATCCCCTCTACAAGATAAATAATCAAACAATAAAAATCATTAATAGATAATCATTAAAATCATTACAATCATTAAAATCAATTTCATCTTATAAAATAATGATGATATCATCCACCATTGGACGATATCATCCTAAATTGAGTCAAATCGTCCTTTGTAGGATGAAATCATCTCTGATTTTGCAACTTAGGGATCACCCCTTGTTGGATGGGATTGCCCCTAAAAACAGTCGCGATTCCCCAAAACAGTCAAAATTTAAATAAAAAACCACACAAATCAAATTAAAAACATAATTCACTAGGTTTAGATCCTTACCCGCAACCCGCGCCGGACCTCTGTCGATCTGTGCGTTTTTTCTACCATTTTGCCTACAGAGCTCTAACAACAGTGAAAATGAACAATAAAAATGAATTAGGGTTTTACCCTATTTTTCTTAATTTTATTTAAAAACAACATTTTTTAAAAAAATTTGCTTTTCCACGCATTTACCTCAAACGTTCGATTTGGGTAAAAACATGGAGGGGGCACCATAGTAAGCAGTTGTACGATTCAACCTAGAATCGTCGTCTAGAAAATTGAGCAAATTTTTGCTTTCTCGTAAAATGGGAAGAACTCATCTTTAACGCATTTTCTTTGGAAAATTCGCTAAAGAGGGGGAAAAATGTAGCACCCTAAAATTGGCGTAGTTAAACCCTTGGTAAAAAGATAGAAATTTGAATTTTAACCCCGAAACCACCCGTTAACCGCTCACCCCATTTTTTGTGCCATTTTTAGGAGTTGTTTTGACCATTGGATGATATCGTCACCGATCAGAAGAAATCATCCCAGATCGGATGAATTCATCTGGAATAGAACGTCCAAACGATTTCGCCCCAAAACCAAATTTTCATAATTAGCTTATGTTTCAACAGCCTCTCCAACTTGGGAAAAAGCATGTCTGCGCAGTTGGAGATTCCTCCACTAAGGATCTCCTAGATTGGGATGATCCCCAACCTCCTAACCTCCCCCTAATCCTATATAAACTAGGATTTTATTAGTTTATCCCCCTGGTTGGCTGATCCCATGATTCCCTAATTGATTTGCCCTACCATTTAGTTTTGCTTTGTCAAGACGTCCAATCCACCATTGTTTGCACTCGTAGTTTTAAGTTTTCATTGTAGGTTTTCACTGTGCTTCAGTTGGAGAAATCTCGGATCATCGCAGGCGATTCCAGATGATTTTGTATGATCCTATCATAGATTTGCAATGATCTCGTACGATTTGAGGTGATCTCGACTACAGTTCAGATTGGGGGCAACCAGAGCCCTAAGTTTGCATTTCTCATCTTTCTCCTTTATTTTACTATGCATTAGCTTGATTTATTTTCATTCTGCATCTTGGAGTTCACCTCATTTAGCGTAAATGCATGATAAAGTAAAAATAAGTTATTAAAACAATGCATTTCTTTTAATTTGCTATCTAGATTTATCAATTAAGCATTTATACTATCATTTCTATTATTTTGCATTATTCTAGTAGTAGCATTTTCGTTTTTTGGTGTCTGTTTCTATGATTGCAAGTTTCTGATGAATTCATCAGATCGACGATGATCTTGTCTGATCTCAGATGATCGCCTATGATCTGAGATGATTATGTACAATTGTAGATGATCCTGTCATATTCGGGATGATCTAGACTCCTACAAGCTTCAGAATCTTCATCAGACATCCGAAATCAGGTGCATTCTTTCTCATTTAGTATATTCCTTACATTTAGGATTCATTCATGCTTTTTGTATTCATATAAATCGGCATTTTCATATAGAATAGCTTAGATTCATTATTGCCAACCTAGGATTATGAATGATCGAGTATAAAATGAACACACCAAAACCATTCTCAACCTAGGCGTGGAAACTGCCACTCAAAGTTTCCTGGTGAACCCCACCATCCGTCGAAAATTCACCCTTATAACCCTCCCCGGGAGGCACGACCTTCAAAGGGCCTCTTAGTCTGAGGTATTGTCCCATACTTCTCACATCCCCCTTCTGGGCACGGATTCTATAGCCTGAAGGTAAGGATGCAAAAAATTTGGAGTAGTACAATTGGGCTCAATGCACTTAGAAACTTTCTTGCCCATTGTATTTGCCTCTCTTTATATTATCTTCAAATTGCTTTTCACCTTAGAGCTCAGTTTACATCTGTAAGAGCTCTTAAATTGAGACTTCCCTTAGTTTTATCATCACATACCTTGCTCCATTTCACCAATGAAATTTTTCTTTTGTCATGTAATTTGTACCTTAAAAATGATCGCATGATATAGATTAAACTGTTTTCTACCAATTTTAACATAATATACAAGGACATATAATATGTTGGAATGACCTGTAAGATTGATTTAATTAGCTACAATATTTTTTCTAACAATAACTATCTACCTTTCCATGTTGGTAGTTTACTCTAAACTTTACTTATGACTAGATTTCACAATTCTATCCTCATTCTCCCCTTAATTAAGGGCATCCCTAGATATAGGAATATTTTATCTCTTAATAAAAATAATATAAAGTATTTTATTTAAGAAATATAGCAATACAAAAGAGCTTAAAATATATTTTATTTAAATATAATTTGAAGTGAGTGAGCAACTATTGAGGGTTTTATCTGCGTTGAGTGCAAGTGGCTCCAAAGGTTGTTTTTCGGGGCCTCCAAGACCTAACAACCAATATTTTTGTGGTTTCTACTCAAGATTTTAGCAGGATATATTGTAGTAGCTCCAATATGGTTTAGAAATATATATTTCAATAGATCTTCATGCTACAAACTTTATTGAAAATGGCTTCCAATTTGTTGCACAAAACAAAAGTGAAAATCATACCTTTTCTCGATGTCCAAGGTATGGATTAAAGAGATCTCAAAACAAGTTTCAAGTAGTTGATCAAAAAATGGTTTAGATATCAAGTGAATCTGGTGCTAAGGAGCACCCACAAAACAAATCAACTATGAAGACATCTTTCAAGGGTAAGTATTTCAAAGACTCAGCCCCAAACATGAATTTTATGGATGCCCTCTATGGTGGATAGCCTCAGCCTAATGCTAACATTAATCTTAGGGTTTCCCATAAACCTTTGAGAATACCTAATATTGATCCTAGGAAAATTGAGTTAGGATGTCTTAGGGTAGCTGATGGAACTACGATTATTAAGCTAGATATGGGTATCATTCAAAATAGCATAGAAGATTTAGAAAAAATATGACTAATTTATCATTTCTTGGGTTTTTGTTCAAGCCTATCTACTTTCAAATTTTGGGCTACAAAAAATTGGAAAATAAAAGGTGAGTTACAAATCTCTATTTATCCAAATGGTTATTTTATTATTTTATTTTCTAATAATGAATATAGAGAGAAAACATTTCAAGGGGATCCCTGGTTCTTTGGAAGGGTAGGGCTTTTCATGAAGCCTTGGCATACTAAATTTAAAGTCAAAGAAGACATACCTTATAGATGTTTGGTGTGGGTTAGACTCTTTGACCTCCTAGTTAAATTCTAGAATCCAATTATTTTATTCAATTGGAAACTCTTTGGGAAATTTTATGATGAATGTTGATTGTACACAAAAATTTGAACATATTATTTATGCTTGAATTAATGTTTTAATGGATTTTGATAAACCCCTACCTGAAAATATCTCATTACAATTTGGTAAGGACACTTGGGAGCAAGTGGTGGACTATGAGAGCAATTATTTTTGTTGTAGAATTTTCCATGAATATGGTCATTTGGCTAGTGTCTACCCAAATAAAATTCTAGATTAAAAGAAAGAGGATACAAAATTAGCAAGTTTCCAAATTCCTAAGAATAAGAACACTTAGAAAAACTAGTTATGAAGGATCAATCGAAGTTATCCATTGATATGATTGAAATTATTTTCACAAATTATGTCCTAGGTGAGAAAGATAAAATAATGGAGACTGAAATCATAGAAACATAATTTAAATATGTAGGGAAATACTCATAGATAAACCAACAAATTAAAGGTTTTAAATAGGAAAAAATGAGGAAATATACACAAGAAAAACAATATTTTAAATGTTGAGACTTCAAATAATACAGGTCCCAAGATAGACTCTATTGAACCTTCTAGTAACACTTTGGCTTTGTACATGCATTCTTCGAGGTTAGAATCCATCCCATATTCAATTGGGGTAAGTCAAGAAATAGGAAAAAAAATAAATATGGATTCCAAACAAAAGGCATATTGTAAGACCAATCAACATCATATGGTAAAAGAAGGTGAAAAGCTTATAGAGGAAGGTAAGAATAATGCCCTTACCAATGTTTTTAGCCTTGGTATTAATGAATATCATCACTTGTAATATTAAAGAACTCAAAGGGAGTCTTTCAAAAAAAAATGAAATTAGAAGAATGATTTAGACAAACCATCCACATCCTGTTTTCCTTCAGGAAATAAAGATGGCAATAGAGGAAATGGATTCAAATGCTAGTAAAATCTGGCCAACTGGAAAAGTTACTTTCCTTAGTTCCCAAGGGACTTCTTGTGGTATTGCTTTCCTTTGGGATACAAAAGAGGTAGTTATTCATAATATGGTTGGTAGTTGGCATCTTTTGGCTATAGCTATTCAAAGTAGAAATTTTAACCAAATTATGCTTTGCATAACTGTTTATGCTCTGACTGCTTTGGAGGAATAGAGAAGATAGTGGAAGTATATAACTTATATTATCTCTCATTTTATTGAATCTTAGATCATAATTGAAGGAGATTTCAATACCATCCTCTCTTTGGATGAGAAAATAGGGGGAAATTAAAATTTAGACAAAAGCACTAACCTCATGAGTGAATATATTGCAAACCTTCATCTTGTGGACATCTAGCCAGATAATGGCCTTATGACTTGGTCTAATATAAGTTAAGGCTTAGCTTGTATCATGGAGAGATTGGATAGGTTATTTTTCTTTAACAATTTATTAATCCATGGTAACATTCCTAAACTGAAGACTCTTAACAATAATGGTTTAGATCATTGACTAGTCATGGTGGAAATTTGGAAAACCATTGTGAGTTTCTTGCCTTTTCAATTTTATTTAATGTGGCTTAGAGATAGTTCCTTCAGACCCCAAGTTTAGCAATGGTGGAAGGAAGGTAAACCAAGGTATGGGACTAAGATTTTTTATTTTACCTAAAACCAAAATCAAGATTTAGAACTAGGAGTTTGGAGATATTCGATAAAAAAATATGATGTTATTTCTTAGCTTGAAATTTTGAATAAGAAAATACGTTTAGATGGCCTCACAAAGAGTAGAAGGACATATGAAATTAGACTCGTAGCTCTTTTAGATTAATGGGAAAAAGAGAACTTTTACGGAAGCAAAAATCTAGGATCTAATGGCTCAAATAAGGAGATCAAAACATAGATTTCTTCCACAAATATCTTCTAGATTGAAGATCTCACAACTTTATTTCTTCCTTGAAATTTGATTCTAGAGATGTTGTCTACACTTACGATGGTATGAAATCTATTGTTGTTAATTAATTTTCCAATCTATTTGTCGATGCACCTCTTAACTCAACTTTTCAACATAATATTCTTCAAGCAATCCCTACTCTTATCACTTCTGAGGAGAACTCTATTTTGGCTATTCTAGTTACTATCAATGAGCTTCAATGGGTGATTTTTAAAATGCAAAAAGGAAAAAACCTAGGTCCTTATGGTTTTCCCATTGAGTTCTATCAAGATTTTTGGGATATTCTTCATGTTGATTTATTAGAGGTCATGGAAGAAGCCAGGAAATCCAAATAAATTTTGAAGTTTATGAATAAAACTTACATAGATCTTATCCCAAAATCTCAAGAGGTATAGCTTTATGTAATGTTCTTAAAACAATTACAAAGATCATGGCAAAAAAGTTGAAGCATATATTGCATAATATTATTTTCCCTTAACAAAGAGGTTATGTGGAAGGTCATCAAATAGCGTATGAGATAGTTCTTACTCAGGAAGCCATCCATTCCATGGAAATACAAAAATCTCCATCTGTGTTCATTTGTTTAGAATTATCTAAAGCTTATGATAGAGTGGAATTTTTAAGGCAAATTTGCTTCTCTCAGGATTGGATGAACCAGATTATGGGATGTATCTCTTTAGTGTTCTAATTTATTATTTTCAATGTTAGACCTTCTCATTTGTTCCCTACTTCTATAGGTATTAGGTAAGGTGATCCCCTCTCCCCTTATTTATTCATAATTCTTATTGAATACTTGGGTAGGGTATAAATAAAAATAGATAAAATATAACCCTTGAGGGAGTTACCATTTCTCATGAAGCTAAGCCTATTTCTCATATTTAATTTATTGATGACTCTACTCTATTAGGTAAAGCTACAGTTAATTAAGCTTCTAAAATTAAGTAAATTATTAGTTATTTTTCTATTGCTATCAAGAAACTGATCAATGAAGACAAATCTAAAGTCATTTTCTTTCACTACTCTTTGATACAAGAATCCATGGTCTTGGATAAATTAAGATATAATAAGACCTCCATTTTGATCACTTATTTAGGCATTCATATCAATATTCAAAGACAAAAAAATGACTAGAATTGGTTTTTGGATAGAATTAAGAAGAAAATTGGAAAGTGGACCAATAGGTGGCTTTCATTTGGGGGTAGAATTACCTTGGTAAAATTAGTCCTTCAAGCTATACTGATCTATTTTTCTACTGTATTGAATATCCCAAAGGCAGTTCTTCTATAATTGGATCAAATCAATTATCGATTCCTCTAGAGTGGTACTAAGGAGAAAAGAAAATGGGCCTTGGTGAAATGGGATACTTTATGTCTTCCCAAGAATGAAGGGGGGTTAGGATTTCAGTTTTCTATTAATAACAATAAGGCTTTAGTTGCTAAACTGTATTGGAGGATTTTGCATAACCCAAATGCTCTTTGGACCAAGAATCTTCATGCTAAATATACTGAGAAAAATATTCCTGAAGACCTTGTTCGCTATCAATTGCTACCAAAGGTTCTCCCATTTCAGTAGTTCTTAATATTGGTGAGGATTTTATTAAACAAAAATTATTTTGGACTATTCATAATGGTCAAGTAAATTTTTTGATAGATTCTTGGTATGGTTGTCAGCCTTTGATAACTTAGTTTCTTGATTGGAGGCCTCAGATTGAGGAGCTTTATTGAGTTAACCAAATAAAGGTTGCTAATTACTATCAGTACCATACTGGTAATTCAAATGTTGGTAGATATTGAATCCATGTTGAGGATTGACCTATTCAAATGTCAGAAAGATAAAGAAAATACATCCAAAGCATCCTTCATATGAGATATCTCTCTTAGTCCCAAGATAAGGATTGTTTTGGATGGAAAAACACTATTAAGGGTGAGTATTCAATTGCTCAAGGTTATTTGGACTTATGCCATAATAATCCCAACCATTCATGTAATATTTTTACTCAATTGTGGGCTCAAAAGCTCTGGCCTAAGGTGAGGTTCTTTACATGGATTTTATTGCATCGTAGGGTGCTTATTGGTGAGCAACATATGAAACATGGTTTTCATGGCCTATTTAGATGTGAAATGTGTGGAGATAATGTGGAAAATATTAGCCATTTTTTTATTGAGTGTACCTTAGCATTTGAGCTATGGAGGTGAATTACCTTCTTACTTGGCTTACAATGGTCTAATTTTTTTATTTTTGAAAAACTTTGGAGGGATTGGCCTAATTAGGAGGGTGTTGATCATTTTATTAGGCAACTAGTTTGGATGGGTTCTACCATTCTACCTTGGAATATCTAGAAGGAAATAAATAACCATATTTTAAATCAAGAAAGGAATAACATTCACTATATCTAGAAAAATACCATTACCAACTTAGTTGAATAATTACAACTCCTTAAACACCCCTAGAACTCCTACCAAAGATGGGATCAAGTGATGCAAATATTGAAGATTAACTCTTTTAAGGGCAACCATCTTAAAGGGAATGTGAGTAATCAAAATATGGATAGAACAGGGAATTGATAGCCTCCTCCTAAGGACTTTGGAAAAGTCAATACCGATGGAGCCTCTAGGGGGAACCTTGAAAAAGCTAGTGCAGGAGAAATTGGTATACTTTCACACGGTTCCTTGGTTTTCATTTTTTCTAAAAATTTGGTCATCCTATCCAATAACCTTGCTAAGGTGTATGCTATCCTTAGAGGACTTCAATAGGCTACTAAGGTTGGATGGAAAAAGGTGTTGGTTGAATCCGAATCTCAAGCCATGATTAATCTATTGAAGATTCCTAAGAATCATAAGGTTGATTGAAAAACAAAAAGATTTTTTGATAAAATTCAATTAACCTAGATGGGCTTTTTGAAAGTTGAATACAATCATGTGGTCAGAGAGCAGAATAGGAGTGTTTATGCTTTAGCTAATTAGGCATTGGAAAAAAAAGATATTACTTACTACGACCACCCTCCTAAATGGTGGGATTCATAAATAAAAAAGCTCTTCTTTCTATCCTTTCTCTGGATGGCTCCAGTACTAGAGGTACCTAGTTATTTTTCTCTTTGTTTTTGCTTCTCTTTGGTTTGGTCAAGGTATTTTAGTTCCCTTGCTTAGATTGATCATTCTTATGTTTCCTCTATTGAATCTTTGCCTAAATAGCCTTTTGGCCTAGAAAGGCCAAAGTTGTTTTCTATTTTTTCCTTCTTTTTAGTTTTTCGGTGTATGTGTTGTTTTGTATTGTTTTTGTTTTGTTTTGTTTTTGTATTTTTTTTGTGTTTTGTGTTTTGTGTTTTTGTTTTTTGTGTGTTTTATTGTTGTGTTTGTGTGTTGTTTTTTTGTGTGTGTTTTGTGTTTTATTGTTGTTTGTTGTTTTTACATTTTTTAATGTTTTTTGTTTTTTTTTATGTTTATTTGTTGTTTTTGTGTTTATTGTATTTTTTGTTGTTTTTTATTATTATTTATTGTCTTTTGTTGTTTTTCTATTGTTTTTTATTATTTTATTTTTTTGTGTTATTTCTGTTTATTTGTTTATATTTTTATTATTTTTGGTATGCTCTTTGAGTGTGTCGAAGGGGGCAGTCCAAGTGTGAGGCCTGGGTATTTTTAGCAGAATAGATATCCCTGCCTCCTTGGTACTTATCCAAAAGTAGCATCCCAATTGGGGTGTTTTCCACAAACAAAAAAATATAATTTAAATTTGAGTCATTAAAATATTGCTTGAATATAATCTAGTTAACCTAATAGTATATGTGATGTTTTGATATACTAATAAGATTAACCCAACCACCCAAAATTATTAAAAAAATTATTTTTAAGCAAACATTGAATAAACTTTCATTTTAAATTAAATATTAATTGTTATTAAATCTATAAAAGACATGCCATATATATATATATATATATAATTAAACATTACCATATTTTATAACTTAAAATTAAAATAACCAAAATGATATAATGACTTCATATACTATAAATTTAGCATTCGAAAGTACAATAACATTGAATATATATTTAATAAAAATATAAGTTAAATTCATTTATTTATATTTGTATTATATATAATAATAACTTAAAATTCATAATTATATATATAGAGAAATAGATATGAAGATAGATTATATTATATATGTGGAAATATATACATTAAAAAATGCTTTTATAATATTATTTTTTACTATTCCATTAAGAAAAATGTTTTTATATTAATTAATATATATTAAACATGTTTATTATATTTAAGATAAATAATAGATAATAAAACAATTTATGCTATAAATTAAATTTCTATGTGAATTATAATATTCTAATCCATAAATTTTATGACAAGTTTTATAGCCTTTAAATCTATTAGAGTTTTTCTTTCCTTTTTTAACATAGGGAAATCGATAACACCATTGGGTGTTGCCACTATAAATCCTAGCCCATTGGGTTAGACAGAGTCAACATGACTCCCGATCCTCCAAGGCATCGAACTAGGATAGCTAACCGAAAAACACTCGACCTCTACCATCCAGTCCATCTCCTTTTGGGTATGTTGTGGTTTGAACCTTAGACCTCTCCAAAAAGAGGCTAAATCTAATAAAGAATAATTAAAACCTTGATTTTTCATGTATTATAGATAGGAATGTCATATCAACCATATATAAAAAAATTGCAACCATGTACACAACCATAGATAATATTCTTAATATATTCTTAATAAGGATTTTAGTTATTTCCCCTAAAAAGATAAATCTTGATATTAGATTTAATTGCAATATGCACAAAGTAAAGTTTTTGAAAATACTTGAGTTTATAATAATCACTATAGTGTGGCAAACATAAGAGCTACAATAGTGTTGATTTTTATTATGTTGTTCATTGTTGATGCTTTGACCTAGTTTTTGGATAAGGCCATCCTACACATTATCCTTTGCATGCCCAGATCAAGACTTTTAGTAGGCATTGTGACTATTTGTAATTTTTTATAGTTATTTATCTTAAGATATTTTGCTTCTTTCTTTGTTGGTTTCCTCCACTTTTGTTTTTGCTTTCATGGTTTGTCCATGATTTTGGTGAGGTTTTTCTCTTTTGGCTCATATTAGAGTTTGGTCACCTTCGACACCCTATCATGGTAATGGAGGTAGTGGATATCCCTCCCCCACAAACCCTCCTTTTGAGGTGCTACCATGAAAACTACCTCCATACTCAAGAACACTGACCATGGCTCATTTTCCTCGTTATCACTACCTCCTCTATTTGACCAATCAAAAATAGAAAATATGACCAAATATTTGAAGGTAAAGAGTCCAAAATAGTCTCATCCAAGTAAAAAGGGCTCTTTTATTCTTAATTTGGATGATGCTTCAATGGTGGAGATTCCTCTAGACTATATTTAGAGCTTAATCCTCACCCTAACTAAGAGAGCTTTTGCATACAATTTGATGGGTATTTGGCCTAGTCCAAAAACCATTCAAAGGTAAATTATCTTTTCTTGGGATATAAAATATCTAGCTATGAATTCATGATGGCAGAGAGAGGGCATTTTATAGTATTTTCTCTTCTATAAAATAAATATATGCAATATTTCAAGGAGGTCCTTGGTTCTTTTGATCAAGCTCTCTCTACATGACCCCCTGGTTAGTCAATTTTGACCCACAAGTGGAAGAACCAAAAGAAGTCTCAATTTAGGTAAGACTACCATTTTTACCCCTATATTTATGGAATAAACTAACTCTTGAGATGGTAGGTAACTCCATAGGTACATTTGTAGATTGGGATCCTCTCAAGGCCATTAATGTAACTTTTTCTAGGTTATGTGTTGAATTCAATCTAAAAAAAGGGCTTCTCAAAAACATAGGTATCAAAGTCTTGGACTAAATCCATATCCATCCACTAGATTATAATCACATTCCATTTAAATGTATTACCTATCATCAATATGGTCACTTCTCAAGGACCTATTCTACTAAGAAACAAAAAGAGAAAAAGAAGGGACATAAATAATTCCAAATAGTAAGAAGAAAATAAAAAAGATGTAGAATTAGGAGACCTCAACCACAACTAAAAAAACAAAATAATAATAAGTTCTCTATTTATCACAAAATGAGGAAGCTGAACATACAGGGCTATCTATAAAAGTGGGAGATCCATTAGATCCTGAATCAAAATATGAAGTGGAGGAAATTCGGGTTACCAAATAAAACCTTCAGGAAAAAGAGATTAAAGAAATAGAAGAGACTTAGTTAGTAGCAGCAATGATTCCAGGAGGTACCTCAACCACTAGATCTACTAGAGGGATAAATTTTAATCAAGAGGTAAGAACAAAACAAGAAAATATAGAGTCTCAAAAGAAATCACAGGTAACCTTAGAATTTAGCAAGGCTAAGAATCCACTTAAGAAATGAAGGTTCTATAATGGAATGGAAGGATATTGGGTAGTCTTCGAAAAAAAACTACCTAAGTCAATTAATGGCCTAGTAGAATCCAATGGTTATCTACATTCAAGAAACTAAATTGACAAAGCGATTAGAAAGAATAGAATGAAAAAATATATGGAGATCCTTAGACCTAGAACTAATATATTCATCAGGTGCTTTAGGCGGGCTTCTCCTTGCATGGGATCTGCAAGCCCTAATATGTATAAATAAAATAAGACACTTAAATTGGATAGCAGCTTCTTTCTCCTTTTCACAAGGATAAACTTGGACCATAGTCAATGTTTATGGATCAAATAACTCAATCTTAAAACAAAAGGTTTGGAAAAATCTTCAACACTAGATTCATTAGGAAAAAACCTCAAATTTAATTACATTAAGGGACTTGAATGTGACTTTAGTCCAATGGAAGTAAAAAAGGAGAGTAAGTGGGGACCACCTCATCACAAATCTCCTCGAGCTGATAAAAATAATGCTTTCAGTCAAAGAACATTCACGAACATTCCTTTGCCAACTTATGCGCCTTCCCATGTCCAAAATAAAGGCCACACCAAAGCACTTAATAACAAATGAACAAAACCATCTCTGCCATATAACTCCCCAAATCCCAAAATAAGTAAGGAAAAGACAAGCCATATAACTAGAAAAGAGATACAATTGTCCCTTATTCTTAAAAATTGCACCAAATATTCTGACAAAGCGAACTTCCACCACCCGAGACCAATTAACAAACATCATTATGAGCACAGTTGATGAGGTCTAGTGGAAAGTCCCCCTGCCAAACCCTATATCCATGAAGATTCACTCCAATATTCACCATCACATCAGTAGCAGTGTTTCCCTCCCTAAGTGTATGATAAATTTGAACATCTTCCAACTCTCAATGCAACTTTACTCCTTCATCAATAAAATTGGTGACATTCCAACTAACATGGCATTCTCCAATAAGCATATTAATAATGTTGCGAGAATCTCTCTCAATAACAACTTTTTTAAAATTGAATTTTTTTAGCAAGGCAATCCTAAGGTAAGCCACCCTCACCTCTGCCACCTACAATGAATTTACACCCAAATAATCGGTATACACTAGAAAAATATTTCCATAGTGATCCTGGATAATGCCTCCCAAGCTTGCCTTCCCCGATCATCCCTTTGCTACCCTATAAAAATTTAGTTTCACCCACCTGACAGGGGGGCACTCCATTTAATAGCATCTCTTATGTTAGGCATCGATGGTGGTCGATCTGTATTTCCAAAATCCAAAAATTATTCCAGTCTAACTTCACACTGTTTTGATGCCTCCGAAAATTCCATAGACACTACGGTGCTTTCCATGTTCTCCATCATTTTATCAATAATACTATTACTCAACAAGGTCATTGTCACCATATTCTCCCTAAATACTTTTGTGTTTCTTGCTTTCCAAACTTCCCACATCACGTGGGGGAGAAGGTACCGCCAAAAACACCTAAGGCGAGGGGAATGAAAGGGTGGTGACCACTGCAGGATACAATCATAAACTGTCTCCATGAAGACCCACTCCACACCCAAACGTCTGAGAATAGAAGGAATTATCTCCTTGAAAATACAACAATTAAGCAACAAAATGTGACCCCTCCTCCACATTTAAGCAATTATAGGCCGATTTGACCGTATATCTTTCCGAACTCTCCAACTGCCAAATCAATCGGTCTTCAACATTTGCTTGACGAATAACGCAAAGATGCAATTCCTCCCCAAAGCTATCCCTTAAACAAACATGCACCGTAGCCCAAGCAATTATATCCCTTCTGTCTTCAAGGAAGTCAACTACATACAACTTTTATCAATAGTTTTATGAAATTATAAAAGATGACCTATTGGAAGTTATATAAGAGAAAAGGATGAAAGGTAAGTTACCTGGGACAATCAACTCGACTTTCTTTGTTTAAATTCCAAAATTAAAAAGTTGTTGAAAATACCTAGGAAAATTTCAAGAAATACAAATGATAAGTGTTTGCTTTTAAAATCCACCAAAGGCATACACGCAAAATATTTAACTATTCACAATTTTATAATACTTTGAACCTTACTCCTTGCACCCACCCTTATATGAATTCAAAATTATATTATGAACATATGGGCATCCTACCATAACAAATTGAAAGAAGCAAATTGAAACCCTGAAAAGCATGGAACCCCACAAAGAAGAATTTTTTTATTTTGATTTGATTTATTTTTTGTAATATAAGGTAGAATGAAACACATGGATAGATTGAGTATGGTATAATAATCTCTTCCCTCCTTTAACATCATAAAAATACATTACTTAGTATAAAAGTGAATGTTTAAAATTAATATTAAAAAAATTGTGTATAATTCATTTTACTATAAAAATTTATTATTTAAATTTATTAATATTCTTATATAAATAATTTTTCTTATAAAATTTTAAATATTATTTAATGACATTGTCAACTAAAATATAATTAATAATTTCTAGTATTATGTTTTTTTAAAGTAATATGAAGTACAACATGTGGCACAACTGGGCCCACACTCCTCGAGAGCATAGCAACAAGGGGCATTCCTTACTGTGATTTAAACTCAGATCACCAAATTGAAACGTCACCAACATATCATTGGGGGTAGAAACAATATTATGTTATTTTAATAAAATATATTACTATATTATTTTATCATGCAAGTGTATATCATAATACAAAGATTCCTAATTAATATGTTTTCATGGGATAACATTCCATTTCTCATACATAAGTGTTTATTGCAATATAGTGATTTAGAATTAAGTTGTGATCATTCTATATATATACCAAGATTCCAGATTTTTTTTTTATTAATTGGAGTGGGTTTTGAAAGGGTTCCAAAACCTTATTTACAAAATGAAGATAAATCTAAGCAAGTCATGAAGACCGATTACAACACCTATAATTTAGAGAAGCCACCAAGACAACAAAACAAGATGAAAAACAAGAGGGTCTATAGGGGCCACTTCAACAAAAAGGAATAGGTTAGCAGATTTAACAGCAAGATGAACACAAATGTCGTAGAGACAATCCTAGGAAGGAAAAGGAAGGACACCAAGTTATTCAGCATCAGCACTATCAGTAGGCTTCACTTCCCCATTATTTTGGAGATCCTTGAGGTGGTGAAAAAACTCATCCAGGACCTTAGCAGCTTGATTGTATAACGTACATGTAGGCTTGGCTACGTTCGTAACCATGGACAAGGTCACCATAGTCCCTGCAAGTAATTAAAGAATAGTTTTCTAGAATAGATTTGCAATAATCTCACTCAAGGGCTTAGAGAAATTCATGCTGGGAAGGTCATCCTCAATCATCACTTTGACGAGCAAATTTTCCATATTTATTTGCTTGATCCTGAGAAACTTCCTGATGACATATGGACTATCTTTAAGTTTAGTCCCTACAATCTTGGTCCAAGTGGATCAACATTGAATGGCATATTGTGGAGTGGATCCAAGAGAAGGACCAAAGGGAGGCTTGCCCTATTTGGAAGAAACATGGGAATTGATCTCTAGGTCATCATCATCGCCAGCAATTTTGACATCTAGGGTTTCCTGGATTGAACTAAGGATAGGGACTGCACAAACATGATTGCAAAGATAATAACCTTTTGGGCTTGTTTGTTGTAGGCATCACGATAAATAATCAAGTGAAGGCCTTGATGGATGGGTTGGGATTAATTATTTTTCTTGAAACTTTCTATGGATATTTCTATGGAACGGTATAGGTAGTCAGTGAGATTTAAATTTAATTACTAAAAAAATATTTTCTTAATTGTATGACATTGCATGGATAAATTTAATCTATTTAAACAAGTGTTAACTTCAATTTAATGTCAATATTGAATTTCCTTAAAAAATAAAAAGATATATTTGAGAGTAGGAAATAGAATGGCAATCAATAAAAAACCAATGGATTATAGATTGAATATATCATATGTTGTTTTTAAAATGGTTGTAAAAAACAAATTGAAAATTTTATAGTAAAACAATATTATTTAGAAGTTGATACTGCACTCCTCCTAGCCTTAGCCAACAAGAGCATCAATTTCATCTTTTTAAATTTCCAAAAATCTTCCATAACTATAAATCCCAAAATCCTAAGAACTAACCACTTTTGGTTATTTTTAGTAAAATAAGATCTGCATTGGATCAAAATCTCCTAACCATATGTCTGCATTGGTTGTCCAAATTAGCTAAACATTAGATTTTCTCACTAACTCATCCAATCCTCTCATCCTTAATAGTCATACCACTATGTCATTGAACCCCTACCTCCTTCTTAGTACCCATTTTAGCCAAAAATTCTACCACTATATTCAAAGGTCTACCCACATAAATTAGGATCACATCATCCAATTCCCTCCATTAAACAAAATATAGTCTCATTAAAGTTTTGTAAAAGAAATTATTAAACAAAACTAGGCCAAATTAATAATTTTTATAAGAAAATAAACTTGTGGTCATCAAAACTAAAAAAAATGACCTCAATTAAGTTTTTTCAAAAACAATTATTAACAAAATTAAATCATATTAATGAGTATTATAAAAACTAAACTAATGAGTATTAATATCTAGTGTGTTACATGATAAGTTGGCAAGGATAAGTCAATTTACTATAAGATATTCTCAATAGCTAGTATGTTATATGATAATCTGACAATGACTTTTTTGTTGCATAGGGAATAGGTAACACCTTTTGTCCTATGTAGGACATGACTCCAAATAGTGTTGGAAATTTGATTTATTTTGTGTTGTCATTGATGTCACATGGATCACATTGTGTTTTGGTGGCAAAATCTCTTCATAAATATTCATTTATGACATTTTGGAGAGCATTGATATATATAGGGTTTTGTGGCACAAGAGGCATATAATATTTAATTTTTAAATATTATATTAATGGTTTTTATTAAAACTAACAAAAAGGTCTTTTAGTTAGACCAACGAAAAGGGTTTTTATTAAAACCATTTAAATGGGTTTTTCATTAAAACCAATGTGCTAAGACATCTTCAAAAGATGATGGATGAAAAGGTTTTTTCAATAAAACCTAATTGCAAAAAGTGTAATGGCAAAATTCAAAATAACGAAGGAGATATCTCAATTCAAAGATAAGAGCTGAATTATTAAATATTTATTTAATAATTCTAAGGTCTAAAGTTTAATTAAATTATTCGTCGACGTGCAAAGGTTAGGATGGAAAATCAAAGTTTGTCGATGTCATTCGAAGGCATTGAAAGGCATATAAATCAAAGAAGACTTTGGTTATTTTGTTGCAGAGATAGGAGAATAATTAGCGCATGAGAGAGAGTCATCGAAGGGAGGCAATGTAGAGGTAAAATAAAATATTGAAATCAAGGGCAAAGACAAAATTTAAAGCTGTCGAAACTGACATCACACTGGATAGTATAGCACAGATGGTAGGGCATCATCTTTGCACAAGATAGGTCTGTGTTCGAATCCTACCAGGAGCAAAAGTTTTTTGTGAGAGATTGATTTCGTTTTGGAAGCTGAGCACAAATATTAAAGTAAGTGTTTGGGATTAAATCCCAACGTGGGCCAGCGCTCATGTGGTAATCTCTTCACAATGTACGCAATGAGGAACAGAGTTCGACTCCTATGAAGGTGTGAAGGCACATTGATTTTTGGGCAAAATGTTGACGATTTCAAAGGTGGTGAAGGCACATTGATTTTTGGGCAAAACATTGATGATTTCAAAGGTGGTAAAGGTGCATTGATTTTTGGCAAAGACTTTAATATTTTTGAAGATTGCGGAGGCTACGAACTTCATAAAAAGGTATTTATCTCTAGTGCATGGTAATAGTTGATATTGCCAAAGTTGTGGTGCATTAAAATCATTTCTACAAAAATTAGGGAGTCATAAGGTATTTTTTGGAAATAAATTATTGTTATGTGTGCTTAGGGAGATATAAGGTGTTGAGATATTATTTTTTATTGCTATGTGTATTTATGGAGTTATAAGGTGTTGAATTAAATAATTGAAAATTATTGTGGGTACTTGTGGAGTTATAAGGTGTGAACACAAATAAATAAAAGCAAAGGTGCTTGTTGTTTATGTTAATGAATTTAGGCAGTTATAAGGTTGTAAAGTGTTGACCATGTATATGTCCTAGTGCATGGTTTGATTATGTAATTAAACTAGGAACTTGAGACCTATTTAATTGCTATCTTGAGTTATAAGACATGCACATGAATTAGGGTTTGAAGTTGAAGACAAATTTCTTGATTATGTGCCTTGACTATTGATAGGAAGAGGATGGATTAGAAAATAAATCTTATGGATAAAATTGATGCTTGAGTTCATAATTTCTTTAGTGGATCTCATTGAGAGTATTGCCACTATTGAGGAGGTTTTTGCTATTGTTTTGAGGAGAGTATTGTTGGTTACTTGTTGAGTACATTACCTCTATTTGAGACCATTGAGGAGATCATTTGCTAGTCACTTGTGGATACATTTATCTTTCATTTAAGGAGATCATTGTTGGCTATTTGAGAGCTGTTTGCTTGAGGGAGTTCTGCTTGTTTCTTGAGATCTTATTGACATTGCATGAGGAAGATACTATTGAAAACCTATGGCTATTAATTGTGGAGATTGTCCTTGGTTGGTTGAAGTCCTCATTGTTGTTGCTTGGAGAGGTTTTCATTAGAGACCTCATTTGCCACACATTTGAGAGTATATTTTTTAGCATTGTTGTCATCCATTTAAGAGAGTATTTGTCATACATTGTTGAGATCATTGTGGATCATTGTTGTCATCCATTGAAGAGTACATTGACATTCATTGTTGAGTTCATCATTGAGCCTTGCCTTCATTGATTTGTGGTTGATATTTGAGTGCTACTTGAGAGTGATTGGTTGAGCCTTTGAGAAGGATTTTGGGATAGAATTTTGGGACAGATTTGAGACAGCTTTTGTGCATGATTAGTTGAGTCTTTGAGAAGGTTTTTGGGACCGATTTGCGGATAGACCTGGGACAATATTTGAGTAGGATTGCTTCAGCCTTTTATGAAGGATTTGAGGACATATTTGGGACAACATTTGAGCATCATTGCTTGAGCCTTTTGTGAAGGCTTTGAGGACAGATTTGGGATAGCATTTGAGCATCATTGCTTGAGCCTTTTTGTGAAGGCTTTGAGGATAGATTTGGGATAGCATTTGAGCATCATTGCTTGAGCCTTTTGTGAAGGCTTTGAGGACATATTTGGGATAGCATATGAGTAGGATTATTTGAGTCTTGTGAGAAGGCATTGAGGAATATCTGTGAGCAGTGAAATATATAGAACAAAAATAGAAAAACTCATCAACACCAGTTGTCTACCTAAGCATATTAGTGAAGTACCTAGCTAAGTAGATTAGTAGATAGCCTAGATGAGCATATCAGTGGATTGCCTAGTTAAGTAAATTAGTGGATAGCCTAATTGAGAAGATCAATATATAGCCTAGCTGAGTAGATCAGTGGATTTCCTAGCTGAGTAGATTAGTGGAGAGCCTAGCTAAGCAGATCATTGGATTTCCTATCTGAGTAGATCATTGGATAGCCTAGCTGAGCAGATCAATGGAGAGCCTAGTTGAGCAGATTAGTGGAGCCCACCTAAGTAGATCAGGATAGCCTATATTTGAGTAGATCAAAGTAATCATTTGTATTGGGATAAGGATCCCTATTTCTTTATGAAATATTATAAGGATATTATCTTGTGGACTACCCCACATTGGGGGAACCACGTTAAATATTGTGTCTCATTTGTGTGTGGTGATTTGTGCACTTACTTACTATTTTTATCTATGTTATTAACGCACACTACTATATTTGGTAATTGCAATTGAGGATACTAATTGATATTGGTTTAGAAAGAAAGTAAAAAGTGGGCGCTATACTATTCACCCCCCCTCTCAGTATAAGTTTTTGATCTTCAATTGGTATCAAAGAGGGTTCCTTCAAAAAGGCTAAAAACTTGAGGGCATATTCTACAAGAACACAAATGGTTTCACATAATGGATCATCTACAAGAAAGGCTCCACTATTTGATGGTAAAAATTATGCTTTCTGGAGCATGAGAATGAAGAACTACTTGATATCACAAGGATATGAGGTATGGAAGATGGTTGCAAAATAGTACAAGGTTAAATGTGATCCCAAGACAGATAAGACTATCAGGAAATTGGTTGATATCAATGTAAAAGCAATGAATTGTATTCTAAGTGGGCTATGTGAGAAAAATTTTACAAAGTTCATGGTATGTAATTTAGCTAATGAAATGTGTACCAATTTGCGGAATACCTATGAAGGAGATTCTAAGGTAAAGTTGGAAAAACTACAAACTCATAGAAGAATATTTGAGGAATTGAAAATGGAATATTTTGAAGATATTGCAAAGTTTTTACTTCAAGTTGATGAGATTGCTAACACCATGAGAGGCCTAGTATTTGATATGAAAGAATCATATGATACTCAAAAGGTTTCGAGATCACTTCCCATGAAGTATGATACAAAGGTTTCAGCAATAGAAGAAACAATGGATATTGACAAGCTAACAATGGAAGAACTACAAGGAAATATCACATCTTATGAGATGAGGATAGATAAGTATTAGGCTCCAATGAAAGAAATTGTATTCAAGGCTTCAGAGAAAAAGAAAGGTAAATATCAAGAGATAGATAGAGATTCAGATAATTATGAGGAAGCTAACTTCATCAAAAGGAAAAAGGACTCAAGGAATTACAGGGATATGAAGAAAGTCAAATGCTACAAGTGTGGTGATTATGGTCACTATGCAAACAAGTTTCCACATGGAAAAAATAGTGATGATGAAAAATAAGGTCACAGAAGAAAAGAAGAAGGAAAGCATAAGCATGACAAAGATGATAGGTACAAGCAAAGCAAGCATGAGAAGAAGAAATTTTTTCCTAAGACAAAGAAAAATTTCTACATTGAAGAAGCAAATGATAGCTCAAATCACAACGATAGAGATAATTCATATGATGAAAAGGAAGAACATCTATTCCTAGGAATAGAAGGTGAAAGAGAAAAATGCTTTGTGTGTGGTCAAATATATCATAGATCAGGATATTGTAATGGCTTCAGTGATAGTGAAGATGAAATGACACATCAAGGAAACATGCATGGTCAAAGAAATCATGAGAGTTTGTTTGCTATAGAAGATGATAATGATATCAATGAAAATGAAGATGAATAAGGTTTTTTATATGGGATAAAATAAGTAGATGAAGAACTACCACTCCAAACATAATATGAGGATATTTCAAGAAATATAGATGTCTCAGTTGATCTAAAAGAAGACTTCAATGATATCCATGAGCAACTACAAGAGGTTAAGGAGAATCTAAAAGAATTGAGATGCTTTATACTTTAGAAGGTTGATCCATAACATGACTCAAAAGGCCAAGATATTTTCACTGAGAAGGAAATATGTATTTTAGAGGCTATATATATGTGTGCCAATTTGCTATTTGACACAAATAAAGAAAAAGAAGAGAAAGGTTCCAAAGCACCAAAGGTCTCATATTTTAGGTTTGGGGAATCACACTCAAAAGGAAAAGAAGTTGTAAAATATGAAAGCAAGGAAGCACCTAATATTCATGAAGAAAGTTCCAAAGCTCCTATGGCTCCAAATATCTAGTTTGGATATTCTTTTGAGATAGGTGAATCAATTTCAAGATGCAAAAAAATTCTTGAAGACGAAAACAAGGAAGAAGTTAAGGAAGAGGATTTAGATACTACAAGGAAGGATCAAAGATACAATGCACAAGTCAAATATGATCACAAGGATAATGGTAAAGAAATGTATGAGGAACCAATGCATGAACAAAGGGCTTTTCAAGGACATTGTGTTTCTTGTAATGGATTTGGACATAGGGATGTACACTGTAGGGTCTATGGATCAAAGAAGTTTGATTTTGCTAGAAGGATATTCAAAGGAAGAAGGTATATTTTTCAAGGACACTGCTTCTTATGAAACAAGATTGGTCATAGATATTCTTAGTGCAAATAAAATGAGCAACATAGTTTTTTTCTTAGAGCTACATAATTCAAAGGTCATGGTCATAATGATTATAAAAATAGAACCTCACAATACAGGGTTCAGGAAAGAAATGGATATGGAAATGATTTCAAGAAAGAATTCAGAACATGGGCACCATCCAAAGGCTACAATATCAAGTGTTTTAATTACAATAACTTTGGACATATTGCAAAATGGTGTAGGACTCAATTCTAAACAATTTCAAGGTAATAGTTCAAGCAGTCTCAAGGCAAGAAGGTCAAACAGGTTCAAAACAAGAAGATCAAGTAACTCATCAAGAAAAGGATATCAGAAAGAAGTGAAAGGAAGTTGAAAAGGAAAGGAACAATGTAATATGGGAGTAAAAATACTCCCACCCCAAAATTAATCACCTCAAGAGAGAATGTGGTGGGGGGGCTAAGCTTAAGAGCCATATCTTTTAGCCCCATAGGTGTCCCTTTTTGTCGTTGATGTTAAAGGGGGAGAGATTTGAGTAAGGGGGAGAGAATTGAGTTAGGGGGAGCAGCCTCCATAGAGAGTATTGAGTCAGCGGGAGTAGATTTTATTCTTAGAGATGGTTTTTGTAGTGATTTTTGTGTTTTGCATTAGAGGTGTTTCCATCAATGACAAAGGGGGAGATTGTTGGCAATTTGAGTTATTTTGTGTTGTCATTGATGTCACATGGATCACATTGAGTTTTGGTGGTAAAATAACTTCATAAATATTCATTTATGATATTTTGGAGAGCATGGATATATACAGGGTTTTGTGGCACAAGAGGAATATAATATTTAATTTTTAAATATTATATTAATGGTTTTTATTAAAACCAATGGTAAGGGTTTTTATTAAAACCAACGAAAAGGTTTTTTAATTAGACCAACAGAAAGGGTTTTTATTAAAACCGTTGAAAAGGGTTTTACATTAAAACAAATGTGCTAAGACATCTCCAAATAATGATGGATGAAAATGTTTTTTCAATAAAACCTAAGTGCAAAAAGTTTCATGGGAAAATTTAAAAGAACAAAGGAGATATCCCAATTCAAAGATAAGAGATGAATTATTAAATATTTATTTAATAATTCTAAGGTCTAAAGTTTAATTAGATTATCCATCGACGTGCAAATGTTAGGGTGGCAAATCAATGTTTTTCAACATCATTTTAAGGCATTGAAAGGCATATAAATCAAAGAAGACTTTGGTTATTTCATTGCGGAGATAGGAGAATAATCAGCACATGAGAGAGAGTCATCGAAGGGAGGCAACATAGAGGCAAATGAAATATTGAACTCAAGGGTAAAGAAAAAATTGAAAGCTACCAGAACTGATGTCACACTAGATAGCATAGCACAGTTAGCAGGGCATCATCTTTGCATAGGAGAGGTCAGTGTTTGAATCCCACCAAGAGGAAAAAAAATTGTGAGATATTGATTTTGTTTTGACAGTCGATCGCAAAGATTAAAGTAAGTGTTTGGGATTAAATCCCAACATGGGCTAGTGGTGCAAGCAAGAAGGAACAAAGTTTGACTCTCGTAAAGGTGTGAAGCCGCATTTATTTTTGGGCAAAACGTTAACGATTTTGAAGGTGGTGAAGGCACATTGATTTTTGGGAAAAACGTTGATGATTTCAAAGGTGGTAAAGGCGCATTGATTTTTGGCAAAGACTTTAACATTTTTGAAGGTTGCAGAGCCTATGAACTTCATAAAAAGGTATTTATCTCTAGCACATGGTAATATTCAATATTTCCAAAGTTTTGGTGCATTAAAATCATTTCTGCCAAAATTAGGGAGTCATAAGGTATTTGTTCGAAATAAATTATTGTTGTGTGTGCTTAAGGAGATATAAGGTGTTGATATATTATTTGTTATTTCTATGTGTATTTAGGGAGTTATAAGGTGTTGAATTAAATAATTGAAAACTATTGTGTGTGCTTGTGGAGTTATAAGGTGTGAAAATAAATAAATAAAAGCATAGGTGCTTGTTGTTTATGTTAATGAATTTAGGGAGTTATAAGGTTGTAAAGTGTTGAACATGTATATGTCCTAGTGCATGGTTTGATTATGAAATTAAACTAGGAACTTGAGACCTAGTTAATTGCTACCTTGAGTTAGAAGACGTGCACACGAGTTAGGGCTTTAAGTTGAAGACAAATTGCTTGATTATGTGCCTTGTCTATTGAGTGGAAGAGGATGGATTAGAAAATAAATTTTATGGATAAAATTTATGCTTGAGTTCATAATTTCTTTAGTGGAGTTCATTGAGAGTATTGCCACTAATGAAGAGGTTTTTGCTATTGTTTTGAGGAGAGTATTGTTGGTTACTTCTTGAATACATTACTTCTATTTGAGACCATTGAGGAGATCATTTGCTAGTCACTTGTGGATACATTTATCTTTCATTTGAGGAGATCATTGTTGGCTATTTGAGAGCTCTTTTCTTTAGGGATTTGTGCTTGTTTCTTGAGATCTTATTGACATTGCATGAGGAAGATTTTCTCACTAACTCATCCAATCCTCTCATCCTTAATAGTCATACCACTATGTGTGCATTGGTTGTCCAAATTAGCCAAACATTAGATTTTCTCACTAACTCATCCAATCCTCTCATCCTTAATAGTCATACCACTATGTCATTGAACCCCTAACTCTTTCTTAGTATCAATTTTAGCCAAAAATTCTACCACTGTATTCAAAGGTCTACCCACATAAATTAGGATCACATAATCCAATTCCCTCCATTAAACAAAATATAGTCTCATTAAAGTTTTGTAAAAGAAATTATTAAACAAAAATAGGCCAAATTAATAATTTTTATAAGAAAATAAACTTGTGGTCATCAAAACTAAAAAAAATGATCTCAGTGAAGTTTTTTCAAAAACAATTTTTAACAAAATTAAATCATATTAATGAGTATTATAAAAACTAAACTAATGAGTATCAATAAGCTAGTGTGTTACATGATAAGTTGGCAAGGATAAGTCAATTTACTATAAGATATTCTCAATAGCTAGTATGTTATATGATAATCTGATAATGATTTTTTTATTGCATAGGGGAATAGGTAACACCTTTCGTATTATGTAGGGCATGACACCAAATAGTGGTGGAAATTTGAGTTATTTTGTGTTGTCATTGATGTCACATGGATCACATTGAGTTTTTGTGGCAAAAGCACTTCATAAATATTCATTTATGACATTTTTGAGAGCATGGATATATACAGGGTTTTTTGGCACAAGAGGCATATAATATTTAATTTTTAAATATTATATTAATGGTTTTTATTAAAACCAATGGTAAGATTTTTTTTTTTTGGTAAGTAACAGTATATTTACAGTGGGTTTTTTGGTGAAGGATCCCAAAACCTTAGTTACATAGGAAGCCATGGCTACAATTATAAGTAAAAACTGGGGCTACGCCCTTGGGCAATAGTCCGAGGCCCAAGGCCCTAGTGCCTACAAAAAGACAGACTAGCTATGATACCAGCACTACAAACTTTGGTTTGTGGCCACCAAAAAATAGAAAAACCACAAAATAGAAAATACCAAAAATGCAAAAACCTGCTCGTCGCCGCTCTGGGGGGCCCAGTGGTTGGGCCTGGCCTGGATGGGGCCCGACCTGATAGAGAAGCTCCTCTCCCTATCAAGGCCATTGCCCAGCCTACGACAGTTTTGGCCATGGAATTGGCCACTGAGGAAGCCGCTTTGGGAGCCAATCATAATGTCAAGGAAGGCCCCAATCGTCAAATTCTGCATCTTTCTGTTAGAGTCAGAACTTCCTTTGGTGGCCTCCGGGACCTCCACCTTGGACTTCTTGGATCTGTCAGCAGCCTTGTTGCTACCAGGGGTCGGGCCTTTGCGACTTGAGTAGGAGTTGGGGCCTCTCCTGGGCCCTAGACCTAAGTTCTACATTTTTGGGTGGGCCAGCGCCTTTTTGGGGAAGGGGAGCCTTCTGGGGAGGGGGTCTCCTTGGATATGGATGCTGCAGGGGAATCACGAGGCACAGTCGTGCATCTTCAGGGCCCTGACATGGGGCAGGCTAAGCACTTGGGCCCTCATCGATGCTAGAATTGTCTTGCGATACTATTTGGGCCAAAGCTTCAGGGAAGTTCGTGGTCCAAGTAGTGAAATATTCTGTTGTGGTGGCCTGGTTGGCCATGAAGTCGGCTACCCTATTGCCTTCTCTATACACATGCCAAAGGGCGTGATCAAGGAGCCCTTGGAGAATGGTGTGGACTTCTTGGATGGAGTTGTGAATGCACCAAGAGCAACTTCCCGGGCTACGGGCAGCTTTGATTATAAGTTGGGAATCACCCTCAATGATGACTTTTGGTGCAAACTCCTTGAGGACAGTCAGCTCGTTGAGGAGAGCTATTGCTTTAACAAAGTTGTTGGTCTAGATGCCAAGCAGAGTAGCGTATGCCAAGATCAGGGCCTCGTGACTGTCACGGATGACCCCACCTGCACCCGAGGGCCCGAGATTTCCTTTAGAAGCTCCGTCAAAGTTAATTTTGACCCATCCGAGGAGGGGGGCAGTCCACCTAGTCGCATACCTAGGGGAGGGGGCAGGGGGGGCTAGTGGGGAAGCAGAATTCCAAGGTAGGATATGAGGGTGGCCTTTTCCAGGCACCAGGGTACCTCAGTCAAGGGGAAGGAGCGAGAATTCTCAAGGGCAAAGGTTACTGCCTTGGTTGCTATCCACTGGGGGGAGCGGGCCGAGGAGGAGAAGGCTCTACTGTAGCACTCCATCCAGAGTTGCCAAAGCATATGAGGAAGGTAGGAGCCCCAAAGGAAGTGGATGAAGGGATGGGCAAAGGTGTTGGGCCACTAAGATAGGAGGTCAGAAATGGAGTTGGGGGCCACCCACTGGATAGAGAATTGGGAAAGGATGAGGCTCAAGACTTCAAAAAAAAGGGACAATTGATAAGAAGGTAATTAGTGGACTCCCAGGAAGCACAATAGAGGAAGCATCTATTTAGGATCTGAAAGCCCCTCCTGATCAGATTCTCGATCATCAGGATCTTGTTTTGGATGACCGCCCAAACGAAGTGGCTAATTTTGGGGATCAACTTCTTGGCCCACACCTATCGGGTTGGAAAGGGAGCCTCATCAAGGACTCTTTAGAGATTTTAAGAAGATTTGATAGAAAATACTCCACTAGGAGTACCATGCCAAATGCATCTGTCATTTCCTTCGGAGGACAGGATGACGATCACCTTGAGGAGGTGTTGAAGCCTAGTAGCTTGGAGCGGGTGCCTAGGATCTAGGATGGGTTTCCAGGTAGCCTGCCCTTGGTTATAGGTAAGATAGATCGACACTCTAGGCCCTCTGTCTGCAAGCCCTGGTTTGAGGATGAGAAGCTCTCTATCAGTAGACAAGGCCTCATCATGAATCCATCTGTCTTCCCAGAAGTCGACCTTGGCTCTATCCTCGAGGATCCATCTGGTCTCTTTTCAGATTATGTCTTTGGTGAATATCAGAGAATTCCAAAAGGTTGATCCATCTCGGGGCTGAGCTTCACTGAGGAAGGGGTGGTTATGACAGTATTTTTTGTGCACGATGCTGACCCACTCATCAGGGGTATTGGTGTGCACCTTCTAGGCGTGTTTGTACAAGAGGGCCTTGTTCATGAGGACCACCCACCTGAGCCCAATCCCTCCCTCACCTTTGGGGCGGCAGACCAGGGTCCAGGAAACCAGGGGAATCCTCTTCTTATCTTTGTTGCCCGACCAGAGAAATCATTTTTGAATTTTTTTGATGTGAGTTGCAATGGAGGCCGGGATTTTGAAGACCAACATGAAATAGATAGGAATGCTTTGTAGGACTACCGCCAAGAGGGTGGCTCTGCCAGCCTATGAGAGGAGGTGACCTTTCTAGGGGGCCATCTTCCTCTAAATATACTCAATCACCCATCCCCATAGGGCCTTGTAGGATGCACATGTGAATAGGGGAAGCCCGAGGTAGGAGGAGGGAAGGGAGCCAGGGGTGCAGCCCAATATTCGCTCGATTCTGATCTACCTAGCCAAGGGAGTATGGATGAAGAAAATATTGTTTTTTTGGAGGTTGATTTTTTGCCCAGCCGCCTCCTCATACAGGGTCAAGATACGCTTGAGGATCTTGGCTTGAGGGATTGAGGCAAAGGTGGCAAGGATGGTGTCATCCACGAACTGTTGGTGGGACATAGGGGGTAGGCCCAACGCAGGCCTGATGCACAAAATGAGACCATGGGTCACAGTGCCCGAGATGGTACACCCCAGGGCCTCAGCCAGGATGATGAAGAGGATCAAGGATAGGGGGTCACCTTGGTAGAGGCCTCTAGAACTAGGGAAGAACCCAATAGGGGACCCATTGATGAGGATGGAGAACCACGGGGAGGACACGCAGTTGCTAATGAGCCTGACCCAAGAGGGGTGGAACCCAAACTTAAGGAGGACCTTAGACAAGAAAGCCCAGTCAACCTTGTCAAAGGCCTTGTTCATATCCAGCTTGAGCAGAAAGAAGGCTTTTTTGGATATGACAGTCGAGTGAATGGCCTCATGCATGATTATAACACCGTCTATGATCAGTCTGCCTTTGACCGAGCTACCCTGATAGGGGGCAATAATCAGGGGAAGGATATCCTTAAGGTAGGAGGCCATGAATTTAGTTAGGATTTTATACAGGACATTGCACAAGCTGATGGGGCAAAAATTTGAGAGGGATCTGGCTACTTGGGTCTTGGGGATCAGGGCTATGAAAGTGGAATTGATACCTCTAGGGATGGAGCTGGCAGTCTGTAGGTCCTGAATGGCTGCACACACTTCTTGCCCGATGATGTCCTAGAAATATTGGAAGAATCAGGGGGGGAATCCGTCTGGTCCCAAGGCTGCCTCAGCCTTCATGGAGAAAGTGGTAGCATGGATTTTAGAATCAGACAAGGGCTGCACAAGCATCTCATTTTCCATGGCTGAGATGAAAGAAGGAATGTGTTCTAGAAGGGATTCAGCTGCTTTCGGGGACATGGGGGGGCTATCACCTAGGAGCTCCTGGAAGAAGTGGGTGGCTTTAGCCCGGATGTCCTCTTCTTCCTTGATGATTATGCTGTCGTTGCCCACCAACTCAGAAATTCTATTGGAACCCTTGTTCCTGAGAGTCAATGCGTGGAAGAACTTAGTGTTTGTATTGCCATCTTGGAGCCACAGGGATCTTGACTTCTACCTCCAAAAGGTTTCTTCCCTGGCCAGAATGTTGTGATACTCACTGAGACCAAGGCGTTCCTCTTCCCTGAGCCCCGTGTCTTAGGAGCCTACTTGAAATCTGGACTTGAGATCTTTGAGCTTATCTTTAAGAATCATTTTGTTTTCAAAGATATTACCGAACACCTCCTTATTCCAAACCTTGATTTGCTCTTTGAGGCGTCTCAACTTGTGAAAAACTTGTTCAACGGGGCGTCTAGGGACTGGGGGAGCCCACCAATGGCCTACCTGGGCCCAAAAGTTAGGGTGATGTAGCCACATGGACTCAAACTAGAAAGGCCTCTTTGGGGAGGGGCGATGGTCGGTTTCGAGGAGGAGGGGGCTGTGATCAAACCCAATTTTGGGGAGGGCCAACAGGGTGGCATCGAAAAACATGGGAAGGTCTTCCTTGGACAAGAAAACTCTATCTAGTCTGACTTGTATATGATTTTCTCCCACTCTTCTATTGGACCAAGTGAACCTGGCTCCTTTCAAATTGACGTCCATGAGCTCATTGAGTGCGATAAAGGCTCCAAAGTTCTCCATGCTATTGCCCTGTACCGTTGAGCCCTTGATTTTATCAAAAAGGAACAGGGGGCTGTTGAATTCCTCCACTAGGATCCAAGGTAGGGGCAAAGGCTTCTCTCATCAAGCTAATCTCCTTCCATAATTTTGTTTTCTTGATAGGGTTTTTAGGAGCGTAGACGTTGGATAGAATCCATGAGTGCCTTGACTTCACGCAATGGACCATAATGTTGATTATTTTGGGAGATGAAGATATAATTCTTCCCTCAAAATATCAGGGGTCCCACATGCACAACAAACCCCTGGTTGAGCCGATCGCTGGGGTAGACAGGGACTCGCAATTGCACCAAGTAGTTTAGGCTACACTTCGGGTAGCAGCGTCATCTATTTTGGTCTCCTAGAGAAGGAGGAAGGATGGGTGGTGATCCCTGCGAAGATGGCTAAGGATCCTTTTCTTGGGGGCCCCATTTAGCCCCCTAATATTCTAGGTGATGAGCTTCATTTGACACCCTTGTGGGGTCGCTTGCCCCCCTTCCCGGCCTGAGCGGGGGGTTTGGGTCGGATGGCATCCGTCTTGGAGAAGCTTGCACCACCATTAGAGAGAGTTTTCTAGGAGCCATTGGCTATGTCATCTTCAGTGAACCTTGTTCGCTGGTCACCTAGGGTGGGCTGCCCTCTTTTGAGTTTACTGCCAAATTCTATGGAAAAATTCCTTCTCCGGGTCATCTTGGGGCTGACTTCATCGGGCTCGGATGGAGAACTAGCTTTGATCTCTTCATCTAACCTCTCAGATCCACACTCCAAGGGAGGAAGCCCAACAAGGATCACCGAGAGGGGTGGGGAGGGGTCAAGGGAGGATAGCGAGAGTTGGGGGGGAGAAGGGGGCTCGACAGAGGTGGGATTCGATGGGGAAAGGAGCCTAGGTAGCTCACATGCCTATACGGGGGCGCAAGCAGGGACCTACGGGGCAGGATTCAAAGTGGTCAGGGAGGGAAAACCTGGGATCAGGGCCCCAGAAGATGACCCAAGGGAGGGAGCAGTAGAAGGGGAAACCTGGGGGAGATCATCCTCTAGATCAGGGTCCACAAGAGAGTCATTTTGGGTAGTAGGGGGAGTCTCCTTACTGGTCCAAGCCTGGTATCTGTGGCCATCACGAGGGGGCCCTCGAGACAGGGCCTGACCTGATCGAGAAGGGAGTTTGGGGACAGGGCCATCAACATTTTTGGAAACCGAGCATTGGTGGGGGAGGTGGCCCTGAGTGTAGCAGGTGGGGTAGAATGCAGGTTTGTTTTCGTAGATCAGGGGCTAGCACCATAAGAAGGACCCAGATAAGATGGTCATCAAAGAGGGGAGTTCAGATTCGAGATTAGTGTTGACACAAAATCTGGCATGCACCATATGGGATCCTGCCTTGGTAGTAGGGTCAAAGGCCACCAGGTCCCCGATCGACTGAGCAATGAGTCTTAGGACGTCTTTGTGCCACAGGTGAAATGGAAGGTCTAGGAGATGAACCCAGACTGGGGTGAAATTGATGCTTTGGGTGCTGGGGTGGAATTCAGCTCCATAACGCCTGAGGAAGAGGCTTTTGTGCCCCAAAAACCATGGCCTGCTTGATAGGATCTTTTTGATGTCCTCGATGTTATTTAACTTGATGATGAAGAAACCCTTGGTCAGGGCAACCAGTTGAATATGCCTGGACACCTTCCATTTGGTAGCCGCCCATCTACGAATGGTTTCCATGTCTGGGCACCCTCCCAGGAATTTCCCTACCATGGATGCAGAGGAACTAGCTACCAAGGAGGCATAGACATACTCTTGAATAGTAATGTGGGTGCCCTCGAGGGAAAGCCCTAACCCCAGGGCCCGGGAAGGGGCCCTGGTGCCCACCAAGATCTGTTGATAGGAGGGTTTGATCCCCGATATAGAGCCCTGCCCAGGATCAGGGGGCTTTTTCCCTAGGCCTATGCTTGCATCAAGAGTGGCCTGGGGTCCAGGGCCCAAGATGTCGTCCCTACCCTGGCTGCCAATCAGATCAGGTGCAGAGCCATCCTCTGGGCCCATCAAGGGTCCTGCTAGCCCAAGACCAGGCCCTGACGTGCCTGACCCCGATCCCAAACTCGATCCTACCTAGAAACCTACATCTTTCTCTGAGCTTGTCCCTAGCCCTACATCCGTACCTACTCCTACTCCTTCTTCTGCTCTCGCTCCTGCCATCGGCCTCATTGTGCTCAAATTTTCTCTTAATGGTAAGGGTTTTTATTAAAACTAATGAAAAGGTTTTTTAATTAGACCAACGAAAAAGGTTTTTATTAAAACCATTGAAAAGGTTTTTCATTAAAACCAATGAGCTAATACATCTCCAAATGATGATGGATGAAAATGTTTTTTCAATAAAACCTAATTGCAAAAATTTTAATGGAAAATTTCAAAAGAACAAAGGAGATATCTCAATTCAAAGATAAGAGATGAATTATTAAATATTTATTTAATAATTCTAAGGTCTAAATTTTAATTAAATTATCCGTCGACATGCAAAGGTTAGGGTGGCAAATCAAAGTTTACCGACATCATTCGAAGGCATTGAAAGGCATATAAATCAAATAAGACTTTGGTTATTTTTTTGCGGAGATAGGATAATAATCAGTGCATGAGAGAGTCATTGAAGGGAGGCAAAATAGAAGTAAAATGAAATATTGAACTCAAGGGCAAAGACAAAATTGAAAGTTGTCGAAACTGATGTCACACTGGACAATGTAGCATAGATGGCAGGGCATCATCTTTGCACAAGAGAGGTATGTGTTCGAATCCTACTAAAAGCAAAAGTTTTTTGTGAGAGATTGATTTCGTTTTGGCAGCCGAGCGTAGATATTAAAGAAAGTGTTTGGTATTAAATCCCAATGTGGGCCAGCACTCACGTGGTAAGATCTTCACAATGCATGCAAGGAGGAATAGAGTTTGACTCCCGTGAAGGTGTGAAGGCGCATTGATTTTTGGGCAAAACGTTGACGATTTCGAAGGTGGTGAAGGCGCATTGATTTTTGGGCAAAACGTTGATGATTTCGAAGGTGGTAAAGGTGCATTGATTTTTGGAAAATACTTTAACATTTTTGAAGGTTTCAGAGGCTACGAACTTCATAAAAAGGTATTTATCTCTAGTGCATGGTAATAGTTGATATTTCCAAAGTTGTGGTGCATTAAAATCATTTCTGCCAAAATTAGGGAGTCAAGGTATTTTCCTAAAATAAATGATTATTGTGTGTGCTTAGGGAGATATAAGGTGTTGAGATATTATTTGTTATTTTTATGTATATTTATGGAGTTATAAGGTGTTGAATTAAATAATTGAAAATTATTGTGTGTACTTGTGGAGTTATAAGGTGTGAAAACAAATAAATAAAAGCATAGGTGCTTGTTGTTTATGTTAATAAATTTAGGGAGTTATAAGGTTGTAAAGTGTTTAACATGTATATTTCCTAGTGCATGGTTTGATTATGTAATTAAAATAGGAACTTGAGACCTATTTAATTGCTACCTTGAGTTAGAAGACATGCACATGAGTTAGGGTTTGAAGTTGAAGACAAATTGCTTGATTATATGCCTTGACTATTGAGAGAAAGAGGATGGATTAGAAAATCAATATTATGGATAAAATTGATGCTTGAGTTCATAATTTATTTAGAGGATTTCATTGATAGTATTGTCACTATTGAGGAGAATTTTGCTATTGTTTTGAGGAGAGTATTGTTGGTTACTTGTGGAGTACATTGCCTCTATTTAAGACCATTGAGGAGATCATTTTCTAGTCAGTTGTGGATACATTTTTCTTTCATTTGAGGAGATCATTGTTGG
The DNA here is from genome assembly GCA_028583015.1 of Wollemia nobilis. Lineage (NCBI taxonomy): Eukaryota > Viridiplantae > Streptophyta > Pinopsida > Araucariales > Araucariaceae > Wollemia > Wollemia nobilis. The sequence goes on along the minus strand of JAQPPZ010002892.1, from coordinate 431,696 downwards.
CTATTTGAGAGCTCTTTGCTTGAGGGAGTTGTGCTTGTTTCTTGAGATCTTATTGACATTGCATGAGGAAGATATTATTGAGAACCTATTGCTATTACTTCTAGAGATTGTCCTTGGTTGGTTAAATTCCTCATTGTTATTGCTTGGAGAGGTTTTCATTAGAGAGCTCATTTGCCATACATTTGAGAGTATATTGTTGAGCATTGTTTTCATCCATTTAAGATAGTATTTTTCATACATTTTTGAGATTATTTTGGATCATTGTTGTCATCCATTGAAGAGTACATTGCCATTCATTGTTGAGTTCATCATTGAGCCTTGCCTTCATTGATTTGTGGTTGAGATTTGAGTGCTACTTGAAAGTGATTGGTTGAGCCTTTGAGAAGGCTTTTGGGATAGAATTTTAGGACAGATTTGAGATAGGTTTTGTGCATGATTGGTTGAGCCTTTGAGAAGTCTTTTGGGAAAGATTTGTGGACATATCTGGGATAAAATTTGAGCAGGATTACTTGAGCCTTTTGTGAAGGCTTTGAGGACATATTTGGGACAACATTTGAGCATCATTGCTTGAGCCTTTTGTGAAGGCTTTGAGGATAGATTTGGGATAGCATTTGAGCATCATTGCTTGAGCCTTTTTGTGAAGGCTTTGAGGACAGATTTGGGATAGCATTTGAGCATCATTGCTTGAGCCTTTTATGAAGTCTTTGAGGACATATTTGGGATAGCATATGAGTAGGATTTTTTGAGCCTTGTGATAAGGCATTGAGGTAGATTTGTGAGAAATGAAAGAGATAGAACATAAATGGAAAAACTCATCAAAACCAATTGCCTAGCTGAGCAGATCAATGAAATGCCTAGCTGAGCAGATCATTGGATAGCCTAGTTGAGCATATCAGTGGATTACCTAGTTGAGCAGATTAGTGGATAACCTAGTTGAGTTGATCAGTGGATAGCCTAGTTGAGCATATCAATGGATAGCCTAGCTAATAAAATTAGTGTAGAGCCTAGCTAAACAAATCAGTGGATTGCCTAGCTGAGCAGAACAGTGGATAGCCTAGTTGAGAAGATTAGTGGAGAGCCTAGCTGAGCAGATCAATGGAGCCCACCTAAGTAGATCAAGACAACCTAGCTTTGAGCAGATCAAAGTAATCATTTATATTATGATAAGGATCCCTATTTTTTTGTGAAATATTATAAGGATATTATCTTGTGGACTACCCCACATTGGGGGAACCACGTTAAATCTTGTGTCTCAATTATGTGTGGTGATTTGTGCACTTTCTTACTATTTCTATCTATGTTATTAATGCACACTATTGTATTTGGTAATTACAATTGATGACACTAATTGATATTGGTTTGGAAAGAAAGTAAAAAGTGGGCACTATACTATTCATCCCCCCTCTCACTATAAGCTTGTGTTCTTCAAATAGAACTCATATGTTGCCACTATAAGCCCTAGCTCGTTGGATAAATATGAAGTCAACAAGACCCTTGATTGTACAAGGAATCAAATCAAGGTAGTGCATCAACAAGAACTTATCCACTACCAACTGACGTATCCCTTTTGAGTAATAATCTAGCAATGATTGCTATAAGAGATTCTCAACACTAATCTTGAAAAGAAGAAAACCCATTTTTATATATATTTCATTTTTTTTCCTCCAAGAAAATAATTAATAAAAAATATGTAAATAGTTTTTATTAAATGAAAAATGAGTTATAATATTTTCTTTAGGATAAAAAGTTAGGGAAGATGGAATAATATGGGAAATATATCCATTAGGTGAATAGAATATAAATCGAGTTATGAGAACATCTCTTCATAGGAAATAAGAGGTTATAATTGGGAAAGTATATGGGAAAAAAAATTCACTCCTAAGATTGAACTCTTCATTTGGCTAGTGGTTCAAAATAAGATTCTAACTTTGGATAACCTATAGAAGAGAGGATTTCCATTCCTCAATATATTGTATCTCGGTGGAAACAAGAAAGAATCAATTAGTTATTTGTTCCTAGAATGTGATTTTTCTATAAGTATCTAGCATCTATTACAAAAAAAATCTTGGTTAGCATGGATATTCCCAAATAATATTTTATATTGGATAACCCAATGGGTTAATCCTTATAGTATTAATAGACTTAAAGCATTATGGAAATTGGTACCTTTTCATTTTATGTGGGGGATTTGGTTGGAAAGGAATCAGATAATTTTCAAAAATGTTAAAAATCTAGTTTTAGATCATTCTTGAATATTAAATCTAGTATGGTAGATAACTTGTCTATCATAAATTTCAAGGAAGGGTATGAAGCACCATATGAATATAAAATTACAACCAAATAGAACCTTAAGGAGATGAAACGGGTACAATAATATGGTGATAAGAAGAAAATATCATAGGTGAAATGGAAAAAGCTAGAAAATATATGGTTTAAGCTCAAATTTAATGAAGCAGCTAAAGAGAATCTTGGTAAGGCAAGGGGTGGGGGGTTTATTATGGACTCATAGAAAAATATTGTTGGAGCATATGCAAATTAATATGAGTAGATACCAACCATGTGGCAAAGGCCAATGCATTTCTAATAGGACTCAAGTTGGCTAGAAATTTGCAGATAAGGAAACTGGTCATTAAAAAAGACTTTATAAATATTTTTTAAGGTTTAAAATAGGAGAATTTAGTTAGCTAGATCATACATGATATCATTAATGATGTTATCTATTTTCTTATTATATAATATAAAGGGTTTCAAAAGGATCCCCAAACCTTATTACAAAAAATATGACCAAAAGTGTTCAAGTTTCAACCAAGAGACTCTAACAAGAAGGACCCTCAAACTGATACAACAAATTGCCAACACAAAATAATTGGACAAGAAAAAAAATATTGAGTTGGATCACCCCATCTAGTAGGGGATAAAAACAAAAGGACCATAATCTAGAATAGATAGGACTTAGAGAACTACCAAAATAGATAAGCAATTACATATTAGAAGGTGATTTACCTAAGTTACTCATATCCTTTTTAGGGGTTCTTGGTTCACCATGATGTTGATGAGACATGCCTTAGATCTCCTCAATAAAAGATATAACAACCTAAAGAGACCCAATTAGATCCTGGTGTGTCTCATATAGATTTTTAATGAAGGGCATCATATTAGATGACTCAAGTCTCGACAAAGGAGACACTTTTCTACCTTAGATTATTTCCATCGATGACTTACCTTTCTTCTTTACTATAGAATGCTCTTCATATTCTGATAATTCCACCACAATAGGGGAGGTTTTGACCTTCACAAGTTTCAAATATAGACATTTATAACGTCTTGTGCATCCACCCTAATACCTTTAGGTAAAACTAATACGTCATCCAAATTCTTGGCCTTCTCTCTAGACAAAATAATGGGACTTTTGAGGTCCTCTGACTCAAACTTTGAGGAGTCACTAGATGAAGAGTTGGAAGAGACCAGGGATGGACCAAAAATAGGGAATTTTTAGCACTCAATTCACGATAGATCCTCATCCATCGCCACTTCTTTATTATTTGCCACATACTCAAAAATCAGTAATGCTAATCCATGGTGAGTAGGGTCTGACTCTTTTCCTACCCTCACATCTATCATTTTTTTCACTAGGGAATGGAAAAAAAATATGGAATATCCATGAGTTGTTTATGTATCAACTAGTTTAGGAATATTACATGGAAGTTATGCAACACCTCCCTATTGGAATCTAGCATGAAAAAGTACATGATCAGAGAGATGACTCAATTCCATGGAACTTTGAGGGACTTGGAATTGTAACCATTTTGTAATTTTGATAAATACTCATCCACGTTGAGAAAAAAGCTTAATTCTCTACTGAGGGAGTGATTCTTTATGTTATAGCAAGCACCATCAACTGGGAGCCCTGTCACATTCCCAACTAGACCAATGGATATTTCAAACTCCAAACCACCATATTGAACCTAGCATTTCCTCCACAAGTGCACCATCTACTTGGAAATCCCTCTATGGTGACCATGGAAGGATTGTATGCAATATAGAAGGGCACCTTTGAAAATAATTTTCTTAACCTCATCATCCACCTCTAGGGAATTTGGATTCAATGATGATATTTGGTCCTTCTAAAGATAACACTAGCCCATATTCCATAATAAAAAATAGAAAGACTTGGAATCAAATCCTCCACACCTTTGGAAAACCACACAAAAAATAGAATCCCTAAGCAAAATGAGTAGAGAGATCTGTTTGGGACCTAAAAAGTAGTTTCAATAAGGATTTGAAACATATACCAGAAATCATGGTGCCACAAATTAATAGGATGAACACAAAAGGAAAATACACTTCCAAATACCCAATACTGAAAAATCCCACAATTGACCCCACCATTCAAACTAGATATCGTGATCTTACCTCCTCTACTTGCTATCCAAAAAGGATTGAAAATCATGTCAAATGAATGTACCATGGGTTAAAGAGGTAGTTACCCTTCCAAGCAAAGGAAGCAGAGCTATCACGATGCCATATTGAAAAAAAAACCTTGAATTCTGATGATGAAATGACCAATTTCTTGAATAAACATTATAGATTGTAATGACCTACATTAAAAAGAAGCATACAAGGATACCCCTACCTCCTTGGGTCTTACCCAAAAGTGGCATCCCTTTTGGGATGTTTTCCACAAATTAAAAAAAAATAAGAAGCACACAAAAGTACAACTGGTGGTGTGGCCTAGCACCTCATAAGAGAATATGCTAGTAGAAATTCTCCTACTCCACATGTTTTTGTTAAACCAATCCACATCCAAAGGAGAGCTTCTCCAACATTGGAGGTAATTGAGTGATGTGGACCACCACCTTGTTGCATCGTAATCCACCAGACTAGTTATTCAAACTTGAACTACCAACCCAGTCCTCATCCCTAGGGAGATTCTCCAACATTATAAGTAGATGATGATGTGGCCAATCATCAACATATCACCAAACTACTAATTTATCCACTTGGTCCTATCAAACCTAACTGCTTCCATAGGAAACTTTTCCATGGAGAGGGAACCTTTACTAGAGAAAGTGGTGCTAAATCCCCCAATTTTAAATTTAAGTTTAAATTTAAATTTAATCGAGGGTAGCCTAAAACCCCTAAGCTTACAACTAAAGAAACTAGACCACCAATGAACATTACTCACCATTTACCAAGGAATCAAAAATTGGCCCCACCCATCATCCTCAAAAGGCTTTGAGGATAATTTGAATTCCAAATAAAGAGTCCTTATTGAGATAGACCTATGTTTACCATTAAATCTGCCAGCTTATTTCCCTCTTTGAATATGTTTTGGATCTAGAATTCCTCTCTAGATTGCAAAATTCTTATGGCTTTGAAAATTAGATTAAAAATATTCTAGCTTGGTATTTTAGAAAATTTTATCAAATTAACTATATTTAGAGAACCATATTCTACTACAATATTCATGAGATCTAAAGATTCAATTAATAGCAGACATTGGAGCAAGGTCCTAGCCTCTATGAAGTGGGATATTTGGGAATATAGGGAATATGCATAAGCTAGCATCATCTCACCTCTTTCATTTTTGACCACTTCATTGGCCCCTATTAGATCGATATCCCATTCTGATGCGTCATCAAGGTTTAGCTTTACCAAACCAATCAAGGGTGGTGACCACTGTACTAAGTCTCTCTAATTTGGAGAAGGAGGTCTAGGAGGTCTAGAGCCTTGAGGAAAGACAAGGATATGTTCTATAGTTGCTTCCACCCAAACATTTCCACCCAAGTCTAGCAGACAAGAGGATAAATTTTCAATAGTGCTCCTAAGAACCCTAGAGCAAACTACCTCAGCATCCCTCTTGGAGTTCTTGAAAGCCCTTTGGTTTCTCTCCCACCAAATACCCCAAAAGATATGAGGTAGAAGGAACCTCCATAACCAAATTAGCCTCTAGGATTTAAACGAGGGCACCCACTATGTGCAAACATCGATCAAAAAATTTAGGAAATCCTAGCAAACCCCTAAAAAATGGATAATTCTCCTCAAGACATGATTAGAGTAGGGGCACTCGAATAATAGATGCATTGTAGTTTCATCATAGTATTCACATAAATAACATCTATTAGGAAAGATCATCCCTTTTTTTTGTAGATTTTAAATAGTTAGAAATTTATTCTAGATGGCTAGCCAAAAGAAGATGTTGACTTTTGGATTTAGATGCTTAAACCAAACCTTACAAGGGGGACCCAAAGTAGACAACTCGATTCGAGGAGGGCATAAGCCAAATTAATTGAGAATGATCCATCACTCTCTCCTTTCTAAATAAGAATATTATTTGCTTCTTCAATATTTAAAACATATAGCTTAAGCATCTTAGATATAGAACTATATGACATCTTCATTTCATTGTTGAAATTGGTGGTTGGGGGGCCTTCCAAATTTTCCTACCATTAGAACCATCAATGAAATTCACCACCTTGAGCCATCCTAGTCTCTTGAAAATAAGTTTAGCCACCACCAAATTGGGATCCTAAGAAATGGGGTCATCCAATAGCTAGGAATCCTTCCAAAATTTAATTAAATTTCCATTTCTTGAAATCCACCTTGATCCTTTAACTAGGGTTAGTCTAGATTTCACCAAATTCTACCAGAAGAGATAACCCATAGTCGAAAGAGGGTCCGATAGAAAACTATTGGATTGGTTCAAGTACTTGGCATAAATTATGTGGTTCCACTTGACATCTTCTATTTTAATAATTTTCCAATCCTTTTTAATTACCAAGGCTTCATTCATCAGATGCATATCTCTAAGGCCCAAACCCCTACACACTTTCCTACTACAAACTTGGTTCCAGGAGATGAGGTAGAATTTCCTGTGTTATTTAGACCTAGCCCAAATAAAGCCTTTCTAAATACATTTTAACTTAGATAAAACCTTCACAAGGAGCCTAAAAATAGATATAAAGTAGATAGGTACACTCTAAAGCACAGTCTTAACCAGGAGGACCTTTTTTACTTGGCTTAGGAGAGCACCTTTCCAGCTCGTAGGTTTCTTTTGCAATCTCTCCATAATTGGATCCCAATAGCTCTCATGCATTCTTCCAAAGAATAGAGGTAAACCAAGGTAAATAATTGGGAACTCAGCAATGCCACAACTAAGAATATTAACAATATTTCTTCCTCTAGCCAATAGAGTGTTCAAAAAGTACATTTTACTTTTTAAAAAATTTTAAGAACACAAGCTTATACTGAGAGGGGGGTGAACAGTATATGACCACTTTTTACTTTTATTTTCCAATCAATATTATGCAATGTATAGATAGCAATATCAACAATAGTAATCAAAGCAATGCACAAATCACCACACACAATAGAGACACCAATTTAACATGGTTCACCCAATGTGGGCTACTCCACGAAAAAAATCTTTCACTAAAATTTTCTCAATCATTCTCTTGGGAATCCTTTCCCTATTACAATTTTTATGGACCTTTTTCCAAAGGAGACACCAATCCCCTAATCAAGTTTATGGATATCTATCCATAGGAGAACTCCTTTCTCCTTGGCTCTAGCTGGTGATCTTCTAGAATAATTATTACCCCCGCTACTCGATCTATTGGGTATCTATCCATTGAAGACGCTTGTCCTCACTACCTTTTCTAATGTATCTCTATCCATTGGATACTATCATCCTCTATACTCTGTATCCTTAAAAGCTCTTTCTCAAATTTACACTAAACATAGTCCTTCGGTCTAACACAAATCTGCTCAATCTTTATCTCTGTTCTGGCACAAAAATGTTCTCAAATCTACACCAAACTTTGTCCTCAAATCTACACTAAACACAGTCCTTCGATCTAGCACAAATGTTTCCTTAATCTCTATCCTCTGATCTACACTAAAAATAGTCCTTCAGTCTAGCATAAATATGTCCTCAAACTCTATCCTTTGATCTGCACTACACACAATCTATTGGTCTAGTACAAATATATCCTCATGTTGGCAATTTGAGTTGTTTTATGTTTTCATTGATGTCACATTAATGTCACAAGGTAACATTGAGTTTTGATGACCAAAGCATTCATATTTCAGAGAGCATGGATATATATAGGGTTTTTGTGAAAACCAAGGTAGGTAAAATATGTTAGGCCTTATATAAAATGAACACAACAAGATTCATGTTATTGATACAAATGGTTACAATATATAGGCATAAGCCTATATTCAACACATGACACTTGTCAAGAGAAACTGACAAGTTTCAAGGTGAAGGCATAGTGCACTTTAACTCGAACTATGTTGACTTCTCTAAAAGTAACCTATCATCCTCCTTTATTGCTGATTTGGTCTAGGCTCGTGCTCTTTGTGCTTGGCTCTCCAACTATGAATAATGCTAGATTCACTATGTATACATATCGATCTGTTGCCTTAGGGTCAGCCACTTCCATGGGTCTATTGCCACTAGGTCAGCCGTCTAAGTGCCTCAGGGTCATCATGGGTGCCTCAGGGTTAGCCACTTCTGGGTCTGTTGCCTCTGTAGGTCATCCTCAGAGGATGTTGCCTCTTGTAGGTCACTGACTAGATCCACCATGAATATCAAATCCTACATCATGGTGAACTCAATCTAGAAGGTGTCGGTCTCTATCAAAAATGCACCTAATACAAAGGAAAAATGAGCCATATAAGAGTGTCGGTCTCTGTCGAAAATGCACTCAATACAATAAAATGAGCCATAGATGCCAAATATGGAGGAGAAGAAGAGAAGAATAGAAGAGAATCTTCTGAAGTGTCTTCGTCTGTAGTCTTCAGAAGTAGATCCATAAAAACCTCGGATAGAGTCTAGGGTGTCTTTGTTTGTAGTCCCTAGAATAAGTGTCTTTATGGTAACCATGTCATCCCACCAAAATGCATGGGTAACCAGCCACTGCATTTGCCAAGTGTATAGAAAATATCACTAGGTACAAGGATCACATATAAAATTACCTTGGGAGTGTCGGGTACAACCGAGAGTGCACTCCAAGGTAGAAAAAAATTTGAGGCTAAAAAACTCAATTGAAATAGCCTCAAAATTACAATATGACACCACCATTGTGTCCATCATGGAAAACCGTTTCCAACAACTATAAATACCCCTATATTCCACCATCAAAGGGGCCTTCATCATGAGGAAAAACTAGCATGCCTATATAGGTAGCAAAATAAACATCGCTCAATGGCGACATCACTCTTAGGCGGAAACAATAGCATTAAATTTCCCATGCAGGGGAATTACATGGGCCATTTAGAGAAATCAAAGTTTTCCACCCACTATAAAATATCCAGCCTAGGATAAAAAATTTATATGCCCCACTATTTGAGGCAGCCATACATTTAAAAATAAATACCCCTTATGATGATTATCAGTAGGCCTATGACGAAAAAGTGGACCCCTCCACTTAAAAAACTGTGTCTTTTTTTTTTAAATAACTTCACCACCATCATTGAAAAACTTTCACTAAATGTTGAGCACATTCACCCGCCCAAAAATCCTTGTGAAATAATATATTGAAAAAATATAAAATCATTTCGACTTTCAAGGAAGATTAAATATCAATTTTTGATGCCAAGTAATGTCGAGAAGGTGTGGCACTGGCCGAACCATGAAGCCGATGACGTCCTATCGCCGATCAACGTCGACAGTGTGGAGAGGGTCACCGGTAGTGGGGGGCATGTTGTGAAGGCGCGGGTTCCATGTGGCGCCTACACACAATGCACTGCATGGTGAGGAACTTAACACCTGTCATTGCCCTTCTTTAAAAATTCTAACACTCTCACCACTCGCAGAGGAACTTGAAATTATTATCTGCACTCTGAGAGAAATCTGGTGCATCTCAATGCAATGGCATGCTGTAAATATTGTGACACTGGTGGTGGTGGCCCCCATCGAGAAAGATCGATATTGCGCTTCTCCAAGTGCACAGAGAAAACTCCAAATCCGAAGATGGCGGAACAGCAATATCTTCAACAGTGTAGATAATGGAGTCATCTTGTTTGAATGTAAAACCTTCGACATTGCCCTAGATGAATCAAACAAAGGGTCTGTAGGTTGATAAGTTATAGTAATCACTGTGAATATCAGCACTCTATTGTTATTTCCATTGTTGGGAAGCATAAAACCGAGCCCTAAGCCTAGTGCGGCTCTCGCTTCACCCCATCCGATAACCACATCTCCAGTCTTTGATCTCGATAGCTACCAAAAAATCACATAGGTGCAGCTTATTGATGATGACTCCACCAGATTTTGGAGCTTTTGTTGCAACGCGCAATCGCTAAGCCCAGAGACAAGCCCCTCCGAAGAAACATAGCTCATCATCAAGTGCTCAAAGGCATTCGGCCCTATAAGAGAATTCACCAAAGCTCTATCCTCTTCACTCCAAAACCGGAGCACCCCAGCAGCAGTCTCACTCACCTTATTCCGCCTCAAACCTCGATCAAATTTCCCCAAATCTGAACCAATCTTAAGGTGCTCTGCGAGTGTTCGCCTGGGTGTGATGCGGGTGAATTAAGTCCATCTACATTTGAGAGGCATGTTGGGCGTGAAAATGCAAGAAAGTGGAAAAATAATATTTGGATTATTATTGATGGTGAGAAAGTTCCTCTGTCAAAAACAATGTTCCTCAAATATTACAGTAAGGCATCAAGGAATGGTAGAGGCCACCAGAAAGGTCATAGTAAACAATATTGTCATCGTGATGAATTTATCCGATGCAGTAAATGCAATAAAGAACGGAGATTCAAGCTGAGAAACAAAGAGGAGTTCCGCATATATCATGATGCCTATAGAAACCTCAATTGGGAGTGTACACATCCGATAAGTGAAAAAAAAAATGTGCCAACAGCTAGCACCGACGTCACTCTCACTGTCACTCCTCCATTAAACACCTTGCAAATGCCAGAAGAGAAAATTTGATGCATATTTCTATCAGGATGAAAGATGTCATTGCCATGGACCTGCTTATGGCGGTTGGTGCTGACTGGAGCCTGTAGAACGAGCAGGGCTGTGGCGCCCGTTTGAGGGCCATTTGATGGCGGATCTGCTACTATTCGCTATGAGATAGATGCCAAGGCTCTTCACAATCTCTTCAAACATCTTGTAGGAAAATAGATGTTTGTGCCTCTGACAACATCGTTGATTTGGCTTGGACATCACAGATACAAGGGCTTCGGCTTGGTGAAAATGGTCTGGCAGATCTGCTGGTACTGAATATTATGCTCCAGCACATTTTTCTCATGAGGAGAGAGATGAAAAGTGATGAAAAGGAAGGAAGAGCCTTTGTAATTCAAGGCCACAACCACCACCCCTTTGTGTCATGTCACAACAGCGCCCAGGCCTCTGATTCCATTCTAACATATTTTATGAATGGTTGTAAAACTTTCTGTGCAAATAGGAAGAGTTGAAGAGAGACCATGACAGAAGTAGCAACCAAACTATAATTTCATCCCAGTGCATTGAGAAGCACAGAGCTGTCATCGTAGTTGGGAACTTCTTGCAGCCCTATCACGTATAAGTCAAAGCTTTCTCCTCTTCCACTAATAAGCTTATGAAGTTTGTGACATGCAAGCTTGCCATTCATATTCTAGGTAACAATGTGCACACACATATCTGGGCAAGGAGAAGTCTTAGAAAGCCTACTAGACCTCCATTCAATTCTTTTGATACCCCTTGTAAATGACTTTTCCTTTTTGCTGAGACTTCTTTCCAAAAAACTGAGTATATCCTTCCTTCGCAGGCCATGAAATGCGGCAGCCATGAATTTTCAAGCTATCTGGTTTTTGATCCATTTTTAAAAAATGGAGAGCATACTCCCTAGGCTTGAAAAAAAATGGGATGGGGAGGGAGGATTTCCATGAGGGAAATCCCCCCTCAAGGGGTTTCATAGGGCAGGGAAAGCCTGCTCTGATACCAAATGTTAGGCCTTATATAAAATGAACACAACAAGATTCATGTTATTGATACAAATGGTTACAATATATAGGCATAAGCCTATATTCAACACATAACACTTGTCAAGAGAAACTGACAAGTGTCAAGGTGAAGGCATAGTGCACTTTAACTCTAACAAAATAAGAGGTTTTATTTAAAACCATGGATGTCATATTTGAAATGGGTTTTTTTTAAAACCCAGGTTGGCTTTTCGTTTCATCGAAAAAGGTGCCACGGAGTGGAGATATTCAATTTTTAATATTTGGTTTAAATTTTAATATTTAAAATTTAATATTAATTTTTAAAATTAAAATTACCTGAGCATCCACATCATCATAAAAAAGAAATTAATTTAAAAGTATCACCGACGTTTACAAAATTAAATGGGAGTTGCATATAAATGCAAAGGCGTTTATTTCAAAAGCCTTGGAATCAAATGCAGAGGAAATAAGACGAAAAGTGTCGAAATCTTTGTGTGGCAGCGTGGTCCAACGATGAGAGAGGGGAGTGCAAATCTTTTTGCTTGCGAAAGAGACGAGGTTCGTTTCCCATGGGTCAGAGTTTTGAACAAGATAATTGGCCCACATTTTTTCGATGTGATCAAGGGGAGAAGGACAAAAGCGCATTCTGCGCTCTCTATCCTATGCAAGTGCATAGCTCGCGTGTTCTTTGGCACTGCGGTTGAGGATTTTTTGGGTAGAGATGAGGGTTCGATTCCCTCTAAGAGGCAAGTAACGTTTTTATTAATAAAATTTTTATTATTGCCTAATTTTGGAGAAATAAGGTGATGAGGGTTGATTTGATTTCTTTTGGAAGGCAAGTTTAAAAGCACTTTTAGAAAAGAAGATAATTATTGTATTTTATTTTTATAAAAGTATATCATATTATATATCATTGGAAAGCTTATTTCAAGGGCTATTTGACTAGCTCATTTAGAAGGATAAATAATTTTTATATAGAGAGATGTTTCTATTTTTTTAAATGGGTTCAAAAGTGAAGATTGTTGTGCTCTTTTTCAAAGTGTGTTGAGTGTGGCAGATTTCCAAAGAGGGTTCTTCACTTCATAAAAGGTATGGGCACATTCTCCTATTGATTTTTTTATGGTGGTTGATTTCTAAAATATCATTGGAGGGAAAAGGATTCTTTGTGGTTTCCTTTTCGAAAGTGGTTGGTTGAATGCATAAAGGTTTTCTAAATTGAGAGTTGTGTTTAAACCTTATGTTATAAGCATAGTGGTTGAAGCCCATCGATTGTGAAAGAACTTGAGTTAGAAAAGAACATAAGTATCATTTTTATGTGAGTTTTGTGGTTGAGCATTTTTGGAAACATTTGAGTTGGTTGATACATACTTGGACTAGGGTTGTGTGAGAGAGAGTTTTCCCTTGTGATGATTGGTTGAGTTGAGTTGATTAAGCCTAGTCAAGTGATGTGTGAAGTGATTGTTCAAGTTCTATGAAAAAACTATTCCATCATTCTAAGTTGAGTTGATATTGATTTGGGTTAAGAGTGAGATTAGAACATATTGAGGCTCTAAAAATTCTCTTTATGCTTCTATGAAGTGGATTTGAGTTGAGATTGCCATTCATTGTTGAGTTCATTTTGAGTACTACTTGAGCATGATTTATTGAGCCTTTGAGAAGGCCTTTGGGACAGATTTGAGGATAGCTTTGGGATAGATTTGAGGACAGTGTTGGGACAGATTTGAGGACAGTTTTGGGATAGATTTGTGGATATTTTTAGGCAAGTTCTTGGTGAGCTTGCTAGAGCAGATTTGGGCAAGTTCTTGGTGAGCTTGCTAGAGCAGATTTGGACAAGTTCTTAGTGAGCTTGTTGGAGCATCATTGAATAAGTTCTGTGTGAGCTTGTTATTCAGCATTGGACAGCTTCTGTGTGAGTTTGTTATTTATCATTGGAAAAGTTGTGTGAGATTTTTATTTGGTATTGGACAAGTTTTGTGTGAGCTTGTTATTCAGCATTGTACAGGTTTTGTGTAAGCTTGTTAAGCAGGTTTTATGTGAACCTATTGAGTAGGTTCTTAGTGAGCCTAATGATAGAGCTTTGGAGGTGACAGATTATAGAGGATAGAATCTCAGTGGATAGAGATCTAGCAGCCAACATAATTGAATATAGATCTGAGTGAGGAGTCTTCAAGTGGAGAGACGTCCACCAGTCAGTGCAGCAGAGAGACAGAGTCTATTAGAAGATCACATAGCTAGAGTAGAAATGGAAAGAGTTCTCCTTTGGACAAAGATCCATAAACATTGTAATTGGAAGTGATTCCCAAAGATATTGATTGAGAAAGTTTTAGTAAAATATTTTCTCCGTGGAGTAGCTCACATTGGGTGAACCACATAAATTGTTGTGTCTCAATTGTGTGGTGACTTGTGCTCTTGCTTACTACTACTATCTAAGTTATTAATGCACACTGCTATATTTGGTTATTGCAATTAAGGATATTAATTGATATTGGTTTGGAAAGAAAGTAAAAAGTGATCTTATACTGTTCATCCCCCCTATCAGTATAAGCTTGTGTTCTTCAATTGGTATCAGAGTGAGTTCCTTTGGAAAGGCTAACATCTTGAGGGTAGATTCTACAAGAACACATATGGCTTCACAAAATGGATTATCTTCAAATAAGGCTCCATTGTTTGATGGTAACAATTATGCTTTCTAGACCATGAGAATGAAGAACTACTTGATATCACAAGGATATGTGGTATGACAGATGATTGAAAAAGAGTATAGGGTTGAAGGTGATCTCGAGGAAGATAAGACTACTAGGAAATTGGTTGAGATAAATGCAAGAGGAATGAATTGTATCTTGAGTGGGCTTTGTGAGACAAATTTTGCAAAGGTCATGGTATGTACTTCAACTAATGAGATGTGGACCAAGTTGCGAAATACTTATGAAGGAGATTTCAAGGTAAATTTGGAAAAACTAAAAACTCAGAAAAATATTTGAGGAATTGAAAATGGAATATTCTGAAGATATTGAAAATTTTTTACTTCGATTTGATGAGATTACTAACACCATGAGAGGCCTAGGTTTTGAGATGAAATAATTAGAAGTTACTCAAAATGTTTTGAGATCACTTCCCATGAAATATGATTCTAAGGTTTCAGCAATAGAAGAGAAAATGGATATCAACAAGCTAACAATGGAAGAATTGCAAAGTACTTTCATAGATTATGAGATGAGGGTAAGTAAGCATCAAGTTCCAATAAAAGATATTGCATTCAAGGCTTTAGAGAAAGAGAAAGGAAAAGTTTCAAAAATAGGTAGAGCTATAGAAAATGATGAGGAAGCTAACTTCATCAAAATGAATAAGGACTCAAGGAATTTTAGGGATATAAGGAAAGTTAGATGCTACAAGTGTGGTGATCTTGGTCACTATGCACACAAGTATCCACATGAATAAAATAGTGATGATGAAAAACAAGGTCATAGAAGAAAATAATATGGAAAGCATAAGCATGACAAAGAGGACAGATTCAAGCAAAACATGTATGAGAAGAAGAAAATTTTGCATAAGGAAAAGAAATCATACTACATTGTAGAAGCAAGTGATAGCTCAGATTACAATGGTAGAGACAAATTAGATAAAGAATAAAGTACATTCTTTGGAATAAGTGAAGAAAGGTAAGAACACCTATTCCTAGGCATTGAGTTAAAGAAGATAATAGATCTATTGAATAAATATATGAAGAGCTTGCCATAGCCATTAAGCAAGAAAATAGGTACAATAAGGGTCTAAAGATACTAAAATGCTTCATATGCAGAGATTTTGGGCATATAGATGATGATTGCACATATTACAGCAATTACAACAAGGAAATTTTATTTCAAAAAGAAAGCAACAGTTCTAGTGACAATCTCAGTGATAGTGAAAATAAAGAAGTCTCACTTTTGGTAATATAAAAATAAGAGTATGAGCTAAGTAAACAAAAATCTAAAAGACGAATATAGGAATATTGAAAACAATATTCGAACATATGTCAAAATCAGATAAGAACTACTTCAAACAATTAGTAATCTCAGAGAAGAGCTTCAAAATGCAAAAAGTATTAAAAAAAGGATGAATGAAGAACTAAGGGTAACCATAGAAAGACATGATACATTAGATGAAAAGGTTCAAAAAGGAGTGGAAACTTATTTTAAGGCTATATCTTACTTCCAAGAAAAGTCACACTCAAAAGGAAAGGAAGTTCTAAAATATGAAAGCAAGGAAGCACCTAAGATTTGTGAGGAAAGTTCCAAAGTTCCTATGGTTCCAAATATTCATTTTGGTTCTTTTTTTGAGATAGGTGAATCAAGTTTAAAATGAAAAGAAACTCTTGAAGAGAAAAACAAGGAAGAAATTAAGGAAGAAGATTTAGATGCCACAAATAAGGTTCAAGGATGCAATGCACAAGTTGAAGATGATAATAGGGATAATGGTAAAGGAAGGTATGAGGAACCAAGGCATGAACAAAGTGCTTTTCAAGGATAATTTTTTTCTTGTAATGGATTTGGACATAGGGCTATACATTGTAGGGTCTATGGATCAAAGAAGTTTGATTTTGCTAGAAGAAACTTCAAAGGAAAAAGGTATGATTTTTAGGGACATTGCTTCTCATGTAATAGGATTGGTCATAAATATTTTCAATGCAAAGTAAATGAGCAACATGGTTTTGGTTTTAAAGCTACACAATTTAGAAGTCATGGTAATAATGGTCATGAAAATAGAGCTTCACAATACAGAGTCATGAAATTACTTCAAGAAAGAATTCAAGACATGGGCACTATCCAAAGGCTATAATATCAAGTGTTTTAATTGCAATAACTTTGGGCATATTGCAAAATGGTGCAGGACTCAATTACAAACAGGTTCAAGGCAAGAAGGTCAAACAGGTTTTAGACAAGAAGATCAAGTAATTCATCAATAGAAGGATATCAGAAAAACTTGGAAGGAAGTTGATAGAGGAAATAATCAATGTAATATGGGAGTAATGGTACTCCCACCCCAAAATTAATCACCTCAAGAGAGAAGGTGGTGAGGGGGCTATGCTTAAGAGTCATATATTTTAGCCCCATAGGTGTCCCTTTTACCATTGATGTCAAAGGGGGAGAGATTTGAGTAAGGGGGAGAGCATTGAGTTAGGGGGAGCAGCCTCAAAAAAGAGTATTGAGTTAGGGGGAGAAGTCTCCAAAGAGATTATTGAGTTAGAAGGAGCAGCTTTGATTATCGAAGATGGTTTTTGTAGTGATTGTGTTTTTTGCTTTAGAGGTGTTGCCATCAATGTCAAAGGGGGATATTGTTAGCAATTTGAGTTGTTTTATGTTTTCATTGATGTCACATTAATGTCACAAGGTAACATTGAGTTTTGATGACCAAAGCATTCATATTTTGGAGAGCATGGATATATACAGGGTTTTTGTGAAAACCAAGGTAGGTAAAAAAAAAGGTTTTATTTAAAACCATGGATGACAGATTTGAAATGGGTTTTTCCTAAAATGTAGGTTGGTTTTTTGTTTCATCGAAAATGAAGAACACAAGCTTATACTGAGAGGGGGGGTGAACAGTATAAGACCTCTTTTTACTTTTTCCTTTATACTTCAAAATAGTAAAGCAATATACCCAAAGCAATATCAAAACAATGCACAATATCATCCACAAAGTGACACCAATTTTAACGTGGTTCACCCAAAAGGCCTGGGCTACGTCCACAAAACTTTTCTCTAAAAGTTATCTCAAAGTTCTTTGGGAAACCTTCCCAATTACAATGTTTATGAGCCTCGGCCCAAAGGAGACACCTTCCCCCAATCTAAATTTATGAGCCTCTGCTCAAAGGAGATACCTTCCCCTCTGCTCTGGAAATGATCCCTCGGAAGATCAACTGCCTCTACCTCTTGCCAGCACGTGGAACTCCTTTCCACCGAAGACCTCCTGTCCTCAATGCTTAGCCTAAGAGACCTCTGCCTTCTATGATCACGTCCACAGCAGCTCAGCTACCTGTACCAAACACAGTCAGTCGGTCTAGTACAAGTCTTCCTCTGTCTGTCAGATCTGTCCAACTCTTTGAACAAATCAATCCTCTGCACACAAGCCTTCTCAAAGACTTGCCAAATCTGTCCTCAGGTTCTTCTCAAAGAACCAATGCACCTCTGTCCTCAAGTTCTCTGATAGAACTCTCAAAAACTCAGCTCACAAGTCCTCTGCTAGGACCTATCCAAATCTGCTCACAAGTCCCCACCGGAACCTGTCCAAAACCTGCTCACAAGTCCCCACCGAAACCTGTCCAAAACCTCAGCAAGCTCACCAAGAAAAACTTGCTTAGCATGAACCCACAAAGAGAATTGTTAGAGACCCAATGTGATTCATAAACCTCATAGAAGCATAAAGAGAATTGTTAGAGACTCAATATGTTCTATACTTAACTCCCAATCTCAATCTCAAATCTCATAGAAACATAAAGAGAATTGTTAGAGACCCAATATGTTCTATACTTAACTCCCAATCTCAATCTCAACTCAATCTCAATCTCAAAAGAATAAGATAGATGTAGTATGCTTTTCTCAAGAATATGAAACACAACCCAACAATTGCCAACCATGCAATATCTCATATAGCAATGATACTCATATTCTTTTTACCAACAATTAGGATTTCAACAACAATGCTCATCAAACAAGGTTTAGTCAACCAACACCATTCAACTCAACATCAACCTTGAAGCATTAACCAATCATCACAAGAAAAGGAAACAAGTAGAAATCCTTTTCCCTCCAAAGATATTTGAACAAAATAGCCACCAACACAATATCACCAAATGTAAAGAATAACTTGCTCAAATCAACTCAATGGAGTAAACCCAATATCATGTATCAAGTAAAGCACTAACTTGATCAAAAACAACCTCTATGGAAGCAACTCAACCATCAATATCAAAACAGCCAACTAAAGGTTTTCATCATCTCAATGCAAGTAGCAAGACTTACTAACATAAACCCTAGTGCAAAAATGCTTCCACTTCCTTAACCAGAATTATGCATTCACCCAAAAACTCATCAATGATTTTAATGCATAAACAATCTTCAATATCCAGAAAATAAGATTTACACCAAAAATACCTAGTAGACAACCTTTTCACTCCAAACTCAATTTCAGAAAATATACCATCAACAACATACATAGAAGAAGTTGCCCATACCTTTACTTTGATGAAGAAGGAGAACTCAAAATCTGTCACAACACTAACTCTCAATTTGCCACCAATTAGAGTTAGCAACTATACAATAATACACAATAATAAAGATCCAAATTAACACCTTATTTCTCCAACTTAGTAAAGACCACTATAAGAGTAATATACATACAAAGTAAAACCTCTTTACACCTTATTACTCCACATAAACATTAAGCATCAATAAAATAATGTCAAAGCAAAATATGATACCTTAACCTTATACCTCCCACGCATTTACAACCACTATCCTTTGCACACCATGACCAAAAGAAATTCCCAATGAAGAGAATCGAACTCGGCACCTCTTCCGTCTAGCACTTTCGCTTAAACGCCACCGTCGTTGGGTCACAAGTGCCCAATGAAGAAATACAACACTGCCCTCTCTTTTATCTTCCTTTGATGCCAAGAATCTGGAAAACGTAAACGTCTTCCACAAGCCACATGCAAACTGGTGAGCGCTGTCCAAAACGTAAGTCACTGAATGCTTGCATTAAACATCTCACAGCATAGTCTAGAAAAATGCAGTTCAGGTGCAATTGCCAATCCACTACCGTCAAGCACAAAGGTAAGGATGCAGCCCAAGCTCAAATCCGAATATGCCAAGCATGGTTTCCAAGACACAGAACAAGCACGATTTCAAGGACGTCAATCGAAGATTCGAAGACACAAAGCGCTGTTCGAAAGAATAGAGAAAACACAAAATCGTAGACGCCAAGCGCAAATCGAAAGATACAGAGCAAACCGCAAATCGCAGATGTCAAAAATCGGTGGTGCTCACTTTAGAAAAACATCCCCACTTATATAGCCATTTCTCCTTAATGTTTGACGTCGGCGCTCCTCCAATGATGGCAACATATCGACGAAAGAATTCTTTTTCCTTCCATCGCTTAAGGGTTGAAAGACCCTTTAATAATAATTAAAATAATAATAATTATTATTTTATTAATAATAAATTAAACTT
Organism: Wollemia nobilis; assembly: GCA_028583015.1. Taxonomy (NCBI): domain Eukaryota; kingdom Viridiplantae; phylum Streptophyta; class Pinopsida; order Araucariales; family Araucariaceae; genus Wollemia; species Wollemia nobilis. Next base: position 411,546 of record JAQPPZ010002892.1, on the reverse strand, counting down.
GGACCTTTGACAAAGGTTTGAGTTAATTTAATTATTAATAATAAACATGGACCTTTGCATTAAGTTAAGCTTGGTTTTAATAAAAACCCTTAATGAGTCCAAATGGTTTTAAGAAAAACCTTTAACCTTGTCACCATGGTTTTAATAAAAACCCTTTAACATAATGAAGCTTCTCAAGATATTCTTGACATCACACTCTTTTGATATCAACACAAAAATGCCTTTTGACATCAATGACAACTTATACATTTGAGCAAAGGCAATGTACCCAAAGTACCCAAAATTGCCAACAATCTCCCCCTTTGTCATTGATGGCAAACCTTTACTGAAAACACTTCTCAAGAGCCAAAACTGAAACCAACTGAAACCAACTGTGCTAACAATTGAGAATCTTCCTTTGAAGTTTTGCTCCCCCTGACTTGAAGCTTTCCTCTTCACTTTGAAGCTCTCCCCCTTACTCATATCTCTCCCCCTTTGTCATCAATGGCAAAGGGCCACCTTTGGGGCTCGGGACTAAGAATTAGCCTCTTAGCTTAGTCCCTCCCCCACCTCCTGATGAGGTGATTAATTCTGGGGTGGGAGTAAAACTCCCATTAGGCACTGATCATCATCAGCGTCTATAACTTCCTTGTCGGGCCTTCTCTTGAACTCTTTGTCCATATCCCTGTTCCTGTCATTGTTCTTGTTCTTGTTCTCATCCCTATTTTTATCCATGCCTTGATCCTTGGACCTGATCATGCCACTGTTCCTGTTCTTGTATTCTAGAATTTTAGCTCTACACTGTCTGACTATGTGACCTTCATTGTTGCACTTATAACAAGTAACAATGTTATTTCTTTTAGGCATACCTGTTCTTTGAATCCACCAGTTCTGACCAAACCTATTCGACAAACTGACCAAACTTTTCGACCAAACTGTTCGACCAAACCTGTTCGATCAAACCTGTTCTCGATATTTGCCTTGCAATAAACTGCCTTGTGCCCAAACTATTGACAAGAGTAGCAATACCCTTGAAAGTAACTAGCACTTCTGAAACTGTCATTTACCTTCTTCACTTGAGCCATGCAATGTGAAGCTATGTGACCAAACCTGTGACAAGCAAAACATCTGCCTTGAAACTTTCCTTTATTTGACCTCTTGGGTCCTGAAAACTTCTTCTTCTTCTCATTCTGAATTCTGTTTTCTATTTCTGTGCATCTATCATTCAAGGACTCATGATCTGAAATACTTTCCCCATCAGAACTCTCTTCCTTTTGGAGTCTCTTACTAGACTCTCCAACTTGTTCCTTGTGAGGCTTAACAAAACCAAGGCCTATTTTATCTGTTGTCTTTCTTTGACCTTTGATGAGAGACTTAACCTTTTTGGAGCTATCTTGAAACCTGGTGAAGCTTATCCTTGTACTCTTTAGTTTCCTCTTTCAAAGAAGCCATTTTCTGTTCTAACTCACTATACTCAAGAACCTTAGACTCTAACTCATCCTTGAGTTCTTGTGTCTTAGCTATAGAGAAGTCAAGACTTTCTATAAGATCATCTCTCTCCATACAACATTCATCCAACTTATCCTTGAGTCTAGCATTCTTCTTTCTTTCCTTTTTCAAAGCACTAAGAGCACTAATAAGTTCACCTTTAAGATCTACTTCACCTTCCTCTATATGTTTGCTTTTAGAATCATCAAAGCCTTTTTCAGATTTCTTATCACTAGAGGTGCTACCCTTTTCAAAAACCATACATGCATCTTCCTTATAGTTTTCTGAAGCATCCTCATACATACTAGAAACCAAATCATTATTTGTGCAATCATCCTCAAGGTGACCAAAATTTCCACATCTAAGACATTTCATGATAATGAATCTATGTTTTGGTTCTTCCTCTTTTTCAGATATGAACAACATCTCATTTTCATTATCACTTGAAGAACTTTCACTATCACTACTAGAACACTTACTTGCTTTGTCTAGGTAGAAACTCTTCTTGTGTTTGTGAGAATACCTCTTTCCTTGATTGTTGTGCTCATCTTTGTTTTTCCTATGATGCTTGTGCTTTTCAGAATCCTTGCTCTTACAGTCCTGTTTATCTTCATCACTTTCATCCTTGGCAATAGTACAGTCAGTAGCATAATGACCAAACTTTCCACAATTGAAACATCTTACATTTTTCATATTTTTGTGCTTTCTAGAGAACTTGCCTTTCTTGTTGTAATATGCCTCTTCATCACTAGAAGACTCATCACTCTCTTGAAGCTGTTTACCCTTGGATTTCTTGGTAGCCTTGAAAGTTGCCTCCTTCTTGACATCAACCTTCACTTGAGTTCTCAACTCAAATGTTGCAAGTATACTATGGAGCTCATCCTTTTTCAACTTATCCAAATCTTTAGCTTCCTCAATAGCAGAAATATTTTCACTAAATCTATTAGGAAGAGATCTTAAAATCTTATCACAAACATCATTTTCAGCAAGCTCAAGACCTAAGTCTTTCATGGAGTTAACAACCTCATCCATACGAAGCATGTAGTCACTAATATTTTCATCATCATTCATCTTGAGTTGTTCAAACATACCTTTGAAGTGTCTCAACTTTGCCTTTCTGACATTTGTATCACCTGTATGAACCACCTTCAATTGATTCCACATTTCACTAGCTGTCTTGCAGTGAATCACTTTGGTGAGATCTGCTTTCTGTAAGCCTTTCAGGATTGCATTCATTGCTTTTGAATTGTTGTGATGTAGGAGTCTTTCTTCTTTAGTATTAGGACCATGTTCAGGAATAGTGTACTCATCTTCAATCACTTCCCAAACCTCATTCCCAAGTGCCATTAGATGAACCTTCATCCTTGCACTCCAAAGACCAAAATCTGACCCATCAAGAATAGGTCTTGCATTGCCACTTGAATGATCCATTGTGTTCTTTACTAGCTTTTCCTTCAAGCTGTTAAACTTTTCGAAGGCACCCGCTCTGATACCAATTGAAGAACACAAGCTTATACTGAGAGGGGGGTGAACAGTATAAGACCTCTTTTTACTTTTTCCTTTATACTTCAAAATAGTAAAGCAATATACCCAAAGCAATATCAAAACAATGCACAATATCATCCACAAAGTGACACCAATTTTAACGTGGTTCACCCAGAAGGCCTGGGCTACGTCCACAAAACTTTTCTCTAAAAGTTATCTCAAAGTTCTTTGGGAAACCTTCCCAATTACAATGTTTATGAGCCTCGGCCCAAAGGAGACACCTTCCCCCAATCTAAATTTATGAGCCTCTGCTCAAAGGAGATACCTTCCCCTCTACTCTGGAAATGATCCCTCAGAAGATCAACTGCCTCTACCTCTTGCCAACACGTGGAACTCCTTTCCACCGAAGACCTCCTGTCCTCAATGCTTAGCCTAAGAGACCTCTGCCTTCTATGATCACGTCCACAGCAGCTCAGCTACCTATACCAAACACAGTCAGTCGGTCTAGTACAAGTCTTCCTCTGTCTGTCAGATCTATCCAACTCTTTGAACAAATCAATCCTCTGCACACAAGCCTTCTCAAAGACTTGCCAAATCTATCCTCAGGTTCTTCTCAAAGAACCAATGCACCTCTATCCTCAAGTTCTCTGATAGAACTCTCAAAAACTCAGCTCACAAGTCCTCTGCTAGGACCTGTCCAAATCTGCTCACAAGTCCCCATCGAACCTGTCCAAAACCCTCACAAGTCCCCATCGAAACCTGTCCAAAACCTCAGCAAGCTCACCAAGAAAAACTTGCTTAGCATGAACCCACAAAGAGAATTGTTAGAGACCCAATGTGATTCATAAACCTCATAGAAGCATAAAGAGAATTGTTAGAGACTCAATATGTTCTATACTTAACTCCCAATCTCAATCTCAAATCTCATAGAAACATAAAGAGAATTGTTAGAGACCCAATATGTTCTATACTTAACTCCCAATCTCAATCTCAACTCAATCTCAATCTCAAAAGAATAAGATAGATGTAGTATGCTTTTCTCAAGAATATGAAACACAACCCAACAATTGCCAACCATGCAATATCTCATATAACAATGATACTCATATTCTTTTTACCAACAATTAGGATTTCAACAACAATGCTCATCAAACAAGGTTTAGTCAACCAACACCATTCAACTCAACATCAACCTTGAAGCATTAACCAATCATCACAAGAAAAGGAAACAAGTAGAAATCCTTTTCCCTCCAAAGATATTTGAACAAAACGACCACCAACACAATATCACCAAATGTAAAGAATAACTTGCTCAAATCAACTCAATGGAGTAAACCCAATATCATGTATCAAGTAAAGCACTAACTTGATCAAAAACAACCTCTATGGAAGCAACTCAACCATCAATATCAAAATAGCCAACTAAAGGTTTCATCATCTCAATGCAAGTAGCAAGACTTACTAACATAAACCCTAGTGCAAAAATGCTTCCACTTCCTTAACCAGAATTATGCATTCACCCAAAAACTCATCAATGATTTTAATGCATAAACAATCTTCAATATCCAGAAAATAAGATTTACACCAAAAATACCTAGTAGACAACCTTTTCACTCCAAACTCAATTTCAGAAAATATACCATCAACAACATACATAGAAGAAGTTGCCCATACCTTTACTTTGATGAAGAAGGAGAACTCAAAATCTGTCACAACACTAACTCTCAATTTGCCACCAATTAGAGTTAGCAACTATACAATAATACACAATAATAAAGATCCAAATTAACACCTTATTTCTCCAACTTAGTAAAAACCACTATAAGAGTAATATACATACAAAGTAAAACCTCTTTACACCTTATTACTCCACATAAACATTAAGCATCAATAAAATAATGTCAAAGCAAATATGATACCTTAACCTTATACCTCCCGCGCATTTACAGCCGCTATCCTTTGCACACCGCGACCAAAAGAAATTCCCAACGAAGAGAATCGAACTCGGCACCTCTTCCGTCTAGCGCTTTCGCTTAAACACCACCGTCGTTGGGTCACAAGTGCCCAACGAAGAAATACAACACTGCCCTCTCTTTTATCTTCCTTTGACGCCAAGAATCTGGAAAACGTAAACGTCTTCCACAAGCCACATGCAAACTGGTGAGCGCTGTCCAAAACGTAAGTCACTGAATGCTTGCATTAAACATCTCACAGCACAGTCTAGAAAAATGCAGTTCAGGTGCAATTGCCAATCCACTACCGTCAAGCACAAAGGTAAGGATGCAGCCCAAGCTCAAATCCGAATATGCCAAGCATGGTTTCCAAGACACAGAACAAGCACGATTTCAAGGACGTCAATCGAAGATTCGAAGACACAAAGCGCTGTTCGAAAGAATAGAGAAAACGCAAAATCGCAGACGCCAAGCGCAAATCGAAAGATACAGAGCAAACCGCAAATCACAGATGTCAAAAATCGGTGGTGCTCACTTTAGAAAAACATCCCCACTTATATAGCCATTTCTCCTTAATGTTTGACGTCGGCGCTCCTCCAACGATGGCAACATATCGGCGAAAGAATTCTTTTTCCTTCCGTCGCTTAAGGGTTGAAAGACCCTTTAATAATAATTAAAATAATAATAATTATTATTTTATTAATAATAAATTAAACTTGGACCTTTGACAAAGGTTTGAGTTAATTTAATTATTAATAATAAACATGGACCTTTGCATTAAGTTAAGCTTGGTTTTAATAAAAACCCTTAATGAGTCCAAATGGTTTTAAGAAAAACCTTTAACCTTGTCACCATGGTTTTAATAAAAACCCTTTAACATAATGAAGCTTCTCAAGATATTCTTGACATCACACTCTTTTGATATCAACACAAAAATGCCTTTTGACATCAATGACAACTTATACACTTGAGCAAAGGCAATGTACCCAAAGTACCCAAAATTGCCAACAAAAAAGGTGCCCCAGATATGGAGATATTCAATTTTGAATATTTGGTTTAAATTTTAATATTTAAAATTTAATTTTAATTTTTAAAATTAAAATTACCTCAGCGCCGACGTCATCATCAAAAAGAAATTAATTTAAAATTGCCACTGATGTTTGAAAAATTAAAGGTAAGTTGCATATAAATGCAAAGGATTTTATTTCAAAAGCCTTGGAATCGAATGCAGAGGAAATAAGATGAAAAGTGCTAAAATCTTCATGTGGCAGCGTGGTCCAATGACGAGCGAGGGGAGTGCAAAGATTTTTGGTTGTGAAAGATACGAGGTTCGATTCCTACGGGTTATATTTTTGATCAAGATAATTGACCCACATTTTTTTGATATGATCAAGGGGAGAAGGACAAAAGCGCATTCTATGCTCTCTGTCCTATGCAAGCGCGTAGCTCGCGTGGTCTTTGGCACCACGATTAAGGATTGTTTGGTCAGAGATGAGGGTTCAATTCCCTCTCAAGTAACGGTTTTATTTAATAAAAAAAAAATTATTGCTTAATTTTGGAGAAATAAGGTGATGAGGGTTGATTTGATTTCTTTTGGAAGGCAAGTTTAAAAGCACTTTTAGAAAAGAAGATAATTATTGTATTTTATTTTTATAAAAGTATATCATATTATATATCGTTGGAAAGCTTATTTCAAGGGATATTTGACTAGCTCATTTAGAAGGATAAATAATTTGTATATAGAGAGATATTTCTATTTTTTTAAATGGGTTCAAAAGTGAAGATTGTTGTGCTCTTTTTCAAAGTGTGTTGAGTGTGGCAGATTTCCAAAGAGGGTTCTTCACTTCATAAAAGGTATGGGCACATTCTCCTATTGATTTTTTTATGGTGGTTGATTTCTAAAATATCATTGGAGGGAAAAGGATTTGTTGGTCCGGCTTTCATACACACCCTGTGAAGAATGAGCATAAACATCGATAACACCCACGAGATGAATCCCACTCACTTTAGGATCTAGCTGGTTATCCAAGGTGTGAGTTACAAAGTCGAGTCGAATGTCTATTCACTCTTTTCCGCTTTTGGAATAGATTTCAATATGGACTGTCTGTTACCTTACAGGGGGTTCTTGAACTTGTTCAGTAGTTGCAGAAGTTGTTACTTGTTAACAATAAGATTTAACTTGATTCTTGATCTAGCTCTCATGGGTCAGTAGATTCAAATAAAAGACAAATAAAGAAAGTAAAAATGGAGCATTCACAGTAAGCAAAGAGACGATAGGGTAAGGCAGAAAGGGAAGTTTATCAAACTTTAAACTGTAAAACTTAAACTGTCAATTTCATCTATACTATCGGCTTCACAACGAACAAATCAAAGAGGAAAGCGTCTGGATTTCTAAGATCACTTTCAACCAAGAGCACAAGGCAAAATGGAACAGGTATAATAGAAAATTATAAACCGAAGAGAAGTCGGTTAAAACCGATATCTTTCACTGGTAGCCTAGCTCACACAGTGAAGATAGAGCAATTAGAACAAGCTTACACCTGAAATCTGTAATTTCCCAAGCAAACAATGGAACAACTGAAGCCTAACAGCATATTTAAACTTGATAATGGTAGATTTACAACATATATCTAACAAACTTTAATGGAATGGATAACAGAAGAAGATACACTTATCACAGATCTGTAAAAGATTAGGTTCCTGGCCATCCTACCACAGAAAATAGCAAAAGCACATCAACTCCCAGTCCAGAAAACAAAGGATTTCACAAAATTTGCAAGAAATTGCTTATAAGCCTTTTATTTCTAAGTCTCCGCCTCCCGCGATTACATTTTGTAGTTGTATTTATAGACTCAGGACAGATCCTGATCTTTACAGAAAATATCTTTTCTTAACTACAAATCTTATCATCTTAAACCCTAGGACCGGGTTTTACAATAAAAGCCATTTTAAAACAAAGACTAGATAAAACCTAACCCTTCTGCAAATCAGGGCGGTCAGCTGTCATAAATGGAGAAGATAGAATCAAATGCAGCTTGCATTCACCCGCAACTACAAATAAATGCCTTCATTAATTTTGTTGGTGAGCCGGATGAGTCACCACTTCTCCGCTATTCCATCTCTGCAAATCTATCCCGGAGTTGAAAATATCTGCTTGCTATTAACTCTGCCATAAATCCTCATTGAATGCCTTCACCAGTAAAATCTGGCAGCTGCTTAGTCATTTGTGGACAGATCTGTAAATACTGGAATGAAACATCAACTCTCGGCACCTTCCTTTTCAACATGGCCGCCTTTAATTAAATTGCATTTGAATTTGTCCTTATGGCCATTTTCTCGCTATCCTGCAAGTGACAGATGGATTCCTGCATGAAAGACAAAAAGATTATATTAGCAATTTAATAAACATTAAATCAACACTTTAACATTAAAACAGATTAAAATCCTAATCTTTCTTGCATGTCGGCCTCTGTTTCATCTGATACGTGTCTTGACACGTATCACAGAATCGTGACACGTGTCTGTTTACAGCTGCAAGCATTCTGGTCAACTTTCTGTGCAGGTCGCAAAAATGCGACATGTCGCTATTTCGTGACATGTCCGCCAGCATGTTTCTCTCTCCTTTCTTTCACCGTGAAAACGTATGTCACGAAATCGTGCCTCTTGCTAGCTGTCGTACAACTCTTTTCAAGCATGTCATGATTTCGCGACATGCATCTTGCCTTAGTCGATTTCATGCAAATTTGATTTCTCCTATTTGCTTCCTTCTGGCCCTTGGCCGATTTTCCATTATGTCTTTCAATTTTGCAACTTTCTTCTCATCATGTCACAAAATCGCGACATGGTGGCTCCCTTTGAAGTTCTGCCTCCCAACTATCGCGATTTTGCGACGTCTCCATCTTGGCTGGTTCTATCATTGAAAGTGCAGCGAGTCGCTGCAACTTTCATGTCTTTGTATTTTAAATCAAAATGACCGCGATTTTGCTATAGGTAGCGATTTCGCTACCTTCTCTCTTCTCCATACCAATCGCGGACTTTTATCGCGAAGATGCCACATTCCTTTGCTTTGGAAGACCCTTTCAAAAGGTGCAGCGCATCGCTGCAGTTTTTGCCCCTTAGACTTTCTTTGCACTAGCCATGCGACGACATCGCTGCAACATTTGTATTTAGTCCTTTTTTGCAACCAACACCCGCGACTTTGCAACATTGCAGCGCATCACTGCCACTTTGAACACTTAGATGCTTTACCTTCTCCTCAATCAATGTCTTGCACCTTTGCAACTTTAAAACTTGCAGCGCATCGCTGCAACCCTTTAACCCTCAAGCCTTTGAACCGCCCGCGTCGCGAAAATGCGACGTGTAGCGCATCGCTGCAAGTTTTACTTTGGAGTGCCTTCTTGACCAATATGTAGCGAATCGCTACAACTTTAAACTTAGGCTCCCCTTCGGCCAACCTGCAGCACGATTTTGAAACATGTTAGCGACGCGCTGCACTTTTTGTACTTAAGCGTTTTTCCATCAACAACCCACAAAAATAGAACACGTCGCGATATCGCGACAGTTCCCGTAGCTGCATGCGTTGACCGCGTTGACCACGATTTTGCGACACATTTGCGACTTAGTCGATTTTCACTCCTGCAGCCCATTTCTCTCTCCTACCGCGATAATGCGACATGTCGCGATTTCGTGACATGTCACAAAATCGCTCCTTTCCGTACAACTTTCTTCTCTCTCCTCTGGCCGGTAGCGATTTTGCGACGCTTTCCAAAAATGGAAATGTTGCGATATCACGACGCAAAACTGACTTGGCGTGTTTTCTATTTTCCTGTCGCGATTTCGCGACATTTCCATAAATGGAAGTGTCGCGATTTTGCGGCTTTGCCGAAAAGGGAAAGTTTTGGATTTTCATGAAATTTCCTATCCGTTTTCTGCATTCTTTTGCATCGGTGCAAGGTTTTCTTTTCCCATGAAGGACTCTAGCATGCACAAAATGAAATATGAAAGGCAACAAAACCAGAATGCAAGGAAAAGGACAACTTAATCAAGGAGGCAAGCAAATTTGGATTTGAACCTGAAAATTATCAAGAGGGTCCTCGTTGCAAAATGGGAAGCTTAAGGTTTTCTAAGGATGGACTCTCATTTTTCAGTGGGGGGTGTGTTTCTTCTCAACAAATGGCGATATCTGCGGGTAAAATAGTAGCATTATTTTAGAACCCAGGACTCTGGTTTCAAAACAAAAAGACCATGCATCATGCCTTGCCACAGACATTCTTCACAATAAATTGACTGCCAACTGCTAGCTGTTAAAATTTTCCAAGGACATACTAGGCTGAATTACTTCAAGGAAGATTTCTGATGTGCAATTACAAAGGATATAAAACTTTCTTCAAGGATGATTGGATTGAATGATGAACTTTGGATCGATCGACTTTTCTAGATTGTAAAAGGGGAAACCGAGTAGAGCTCTGTTTACTAGTTTAGCCTTTTACAGACCTAGACAGAGTTACCCTTTAGATTTACACGACCCAAATTTACAACTGTAAGGTAGAATCTGCAACTTGGTAAAAGAAAAATAACTTTTGGAATCCGGCTGCCTCTCTCTCATATAACTCTTTTTTTTTTATATCTCTCTTATTTTTGAAATGCATCAATATTTGAAAGGCTTTAAAGAAATCACAATTTTCTTTTATCATTTGATCAATCTGGAACTGTTTCAGTCTAGGCACTGATAGCCTCTGTGGATACCCAAATAATTGCATGAACCATAGTCCCCTCTTATAACCAGCTTTTTTTGGATTCCTTGGGAGTTCCTCCAACTAAACAGCATATCAGTTTTTCTATCATTAAAACAACTGTGGCAAGCAAGACACAAGATCCAATCACCTCTCTACCGTTGTCCTGACTAACAAAATAGTTCCACTGTTCAATTTAAGCAGACTATCTCAATTAGAATAATAAACAATGGGTGGAGACTGGATTGATCAGCTAGGAATAAAACAATTTTTTTTTTTTTTTTAGCGGTCGACTTTTCATTGATTGCTCGGTGCAAAGGTTAAAGGACAGATTTCAAAAGTTGAAGAACTTTGGACAGACCTCCAAGGACAGAGACAGGCCTCAAGAACAAAACAAAAATAAAACTGCACAGACTTAGAAATAAAACTGAAAAACTTCAAAGCTTACTTGGATGTATACATATGTTACAACTTCTTTATGACTCATTCAAATGATAGATTGGATGGAACAGCCGAGAAATAATGTTTCAAGTATTGACCATTAACAGGGAGGTCCAGAAAATTACCATCCAGATCTTGTAAACGGAATGCATTGTTACCCAATATCTAAGCAATTTGGTAGGGGCCTATCCACAGTGGCTGCAACTTTGTATGCTTACCCTACTTCTCATGAGCCTTGTCCCACAGAAGCACCAAGTCTGCCAGTCTGAAAGCTTTCACTTTGGCTCTCTTTTCAAACCACCTTTGGACAATTTTTTGATGTCTACTGAAGTGCTCCAGGGCTTGGAGTCTTTCATCCTGCAAATTAGTGAGATCTAAAACACGGGCTTCAGCATCATCATGATCCTCAAAATAATCTAAGGTAAATTGGTAGGTAGGCAGCTTGAGAGAGATGGGAACAATTGGTTGGGTACCATACAGCAAAACAAAGGGAGAAGTCTTATGAGCAACCTTATGTTTTATCCTGTCAGCCCACAGTGCATATTTCAACAATGTATGCCATTGCCTGGGTTTATCTGCTGCAGATTTCTTGATGGCATTCATTAAATTCTTGTTTGTTGACTCAGTCAGTCCATTGCCTTGGGGATAGTAGTTGGATGAGAATCTGATAACTATCCCCATATGGTATGCCCAATCTGCAAACTCCAATGATTGAAAGGTTGGCCCATTATCACAGACCAAATTCAGGGGAACCCCAAATCTAGTTATGACATTTGATTCAAGAAAATCAATCACTTCCTAGGCTATACTTCTTGTGGTGGCTGCTGCTTCAACCCACCTTGTGCAATAGTCAGTAGCTGTCAGAACAAATTTATGCCCTGCTAAAGAATTCAGGTTAATGACTCCCACAAAATCAAGCCCCCATTGCATGAAAGGTTTACTGATCACAACAGGTTGCAATGGCAGGGCCCGGTTGGCCTCTTTGGCTGCAAATGTCTGGCACTGATGGCAGGTTCTGACATGCTGATGTGCATCTTTAAAAAGTGTAGGCCAATAATAGCCTACTCTTAGTATTTTATGTGCAGTGGCAGATCCTGATGGATGCCCTACCCCTAGTTTTTCATGAAAACTAGCCATGACTTCACTGACTTCGCTGGGAGAAATGCATCTTAGGAAAATTCCAGCATAATTCTCCCTGTATAGAGTACCTGCCTTGAGGAGATAATGAGCAGCTTTTAACTTTAATGCTCTCCTTTGAGTTATGTTCAAATGGGATGGGCAAATTCCAAACTGTAGCAGATGAATGATATCTCCATACCAATCATCAGATTCAGAATTTAACTGATTAACTTCTTCCCGTAGAGGCACTTCAGCAATGTGTCTAGACAAACCAAGCCCCCTGATCAGTTTTGCAGGCCTAATCTCCAAGTCATACTCTTGCAACCTTGTGACCCAATTTCCCCTCAGTTCACCCAACTCATTCTGACTTAGAAGGTATTTAACAGCTAGGTCTGGCACTATGGCATGAATTTTGCTCCTCAATATATAGTGTCTGAACTGTTTCACTACTTTTACCAAAGCATAAGCTTGTTTGTCTAAACAAGAATATTTTAGCTCAGCTCCCTTCAAATTGGTGCTCTTAAAAGCAATTGGATGTTCCCCAGTTTCTCTCCGTTGGGTCGAATCGCAGCAAGTGTATGTTCGGAAGAGAAGGTGTATAGATAAAAATCTACATCGAAGTCCGGCTTACTGAACCGGTGCCTATTTGATGGTTGTCTTGATTTCTTGGAAGGCAGTCTTAGCTTCTGGGGTCCAAACAATCTGGGCAGTCTGCTTTAACATGTCATTCATTGGCTTAACTATCTCTGCAAAGCCTGAGATAAACTTTCTGACAAATTTAATCTTTCCGAAGAATGACCTCAACTCTTTCTTGGAGTTGGGAAATGGTATGCCAGATATGGCTTCAACTCTGCCTGGATCCATAGAAATGCCATCTTTTGTGACCAAGTGTCCCTAGGAGTTTTCCTTCTGTTACTCCAAAAATGCACTTCTTTGGATTCAAGGAAATGCCAAACTCCCTGCACTTGTTAAACACAGACTCTAAGTGCTTTACATGGTCAAATATGGATTTGGAGAAGACTGTTAGATCATCCATGTAAACTACAATGCATTTTCCCATAAGCCCTTTGAAGGCATGATCCATTGCTCTTTGAAATGTTGCTCCAAGCATTTATTAACCCAAATGGCATCCTTTTGTAAGCAAAAGTCCCCCACTTAGTTGTAAAAGCAGTCTTCATTCTATCTTCCTTCTCAACCAAAATCTGGTTGTACCCTGAGAAGCCATCCAGGAAAGACATCATCTCTGACCCATTAACAATTTGCAAGACTTCATCAATAGAAGGCAGGGGATAGTTGTCCTTTTTAGAAGCCTTGTTTAAATTCCTAAAATCCACACACAGGCGGATCTCCCCATTTTTCTTCCTGACTGGCACCAGATTGGCCACCCCGGTAGAATGCCTGATGGGAAAAATAATTGCTGCACTCAAGAGCTTTTCCACTTCCATTTGGATTAGGGGTTCTAACAGAGCATTAACATGCCTTTGTTTCTGTCTGAAAGGCTTGCAAAATTCTTTCAAAGGTATGATGTGAGTGTAAACTTTTGGGTCAAATACCTTTAAATCTTTGTATGACCAAGCCATTACATCCTTGGACCTGTGCAGAAAATCAACCAGACTTTTCTTTATTTTTGGATCACAGTCCTTTGCCAACTTGATGTTCTTTGGATCCTCCTCAGTGCCTATGTTCAGGTCTTCAGTCCCATTGTCTGTGGGAGCTACAAAATCCTCAGAATTCACCCTTTGCCTGATCTTGTCAACATCAAATAGCCTTTCTAGCTCCACCATTCCTTTTGGGATCCTGTTGTCCTTCAACCTCATTATTCCTCTGTCATCATCCAACTGTTCCAGCAAGGTGTCTCTTTGGCCTTCATCAATTATAGCATTCTCAAAGGTGTTAGTACCCTGCAAAAAGTTTACAATCTGTTGATCATCTGAGAAAACTTGAAAGCTGTCTATATTGTTTGGAACTAAAGGACAGGGGACTAACTCAATTGAGAACTTATCCCACTTAAAATCTTCTAATGGCTTTAAACTTGCAGCTGAAGATGCCAGGACATCAGCATGTGAATTTTGTTCCCTGGGTATGTGTGTCAGATTGAATGCATCAAAGCCTTCTACAAGATCCTAGGCCCTGTGTTTGTATCCCTTCAAATAGGAGGCTTTACACTGGAATTTACCCCTGACTTGACTTGCCACTAATTTGGAATCAGTGAAAACTTGAATGTTTTTCACATTTTTATCCAAAGCAAACTTTAAACCTAAAATCAGAGCTTCATACTCTGCTAAATTATTAGTACATGGGAACTGTAGGCGGTAAGACATAAAAAATGTCTGACTTTGAGGCCCTTTGAGGACTACCCCTGTTCTAGAACCCTGCTTACATCTTGCTCCATCCACATGAAGTGTCCAAACTTCATTAGTATGTACAGGATGAGCTTTATTAAACTTGTTACTCTGCCCGGTTGTTAAATTGTAGACTCCAATGTCTACCTCTGCAACATTGATAGTCTCATTTGCTGCATTGTACTCTGTAATGGTGTGCTTGTACCTAGGTTCTCTGTCAACCCATAATTGATTTGCCACTCCTTTCCATGGCAACCACATGTGTGAAAAATCTATTGCCAGATATCCATTCAAGGACCTAGACCAATCCCTACTCAACAGCATCCCATATCCCACTGGGATATCCACAACCTGGATTTCAATTTTATGTTGAGCCCTTGGCTCAGATGCTAATTGTATGTGAATATTTTGAAGCTCTCCAACAACTTTAACTTCTGACTTGTCCAATTGGACAACTCTCCTTTCAAACTTCATTGGGGTCAGTCCCAACTGCTGACAAATGGACAGTGGCATAACATTAGCAGATGCACCTGAATCTACAAAATAATTATGTAAGTTCTTCCCAAAAATTTTTACAGTCAGTAAAAAGGGGGGAACTTCAGTTTTTTCTTTGTACATGGCTAGATTGGCATTTGCTATTTTCTTTCCCTTGTCTACGAGGTTTAGCGAGCAGGGCCGAGTATGTCTTTATCGAGTTGTCTCTCTCGCTCCGAAATCTGTGCCGACTCATGCGAGTAATGTTGTCCTTAATCTTTTTCATATCCTCCACTATGTTATATCCTTTGTTAAGTGGAGGAACAGCAACATCTGGTACTCTTTGAGCCCCTCCCTTTGGTGGAGGTGGATTATTGCTTGGAGAGGGGTCTGGAGGAACATTGTGAGAGTTATTCGGAGGATTTAATGTAGTGTTGGGCTCTGGATTCCTATTTTTCAGGTTGTAGTTATCTCTTTTGTACTGCTGGAAAGCCTGTACTTCATCTATAGGCATTTCAACTACATTCTCAGATTCATCCGGGAAAGAAAAGGAATCCAGGACCATGGCTGCACTATGGCCAGATGAACTTGGGCCATCAGCAGTTCTTTGATTTTCAGGGGAGATCAGATCACCAGACAAGGCTTCAAATGCATTGCAAAATTCCAGACAGTCCAACTCCCCATGCTGATAAGTGGCATGTATTCTGCACCAGTTGGGCAGAGCTAAATCACAGATGTTCACATCATGATTTTTACCCTTGTAATATTTATTAGGTTCATATGGGGGCCTGTTAAATATGTTTGGCTGATATGAGTATCTATTGGGATTGTCACCAGTAGAAGTTTGCCTTTTAAAACTCAGAAAATCATTGGCTAGCTTCTGAACAATCTTTGAGACTTCTTCAATCCTTGCATTGTCAGCCTCTTTCACTGGGTTCCGTACATTCTCAACGAGTGCAGCGGTTGATGGACTTGTCGATGGTAGAGTCCGACAGATCGCAGAGCATCATCCGATGTGAAATGGGATTAAACACAGGAGCAACTTGTGTGATCAGAGGAACTTGCTGAGCATTTAAAGGCTAGGGTCCCAACTGTCTTTCCGTAATCAAAGCTTCTTTGTAGGCTTCTGTCAAATTGGTAATAGTGGCATCTCTCTTCAAGAAGACAGAGGTCATGGGATCCAGGGAATTTCTAAAAATCTCTAATGCCAAGTCAGCATTAGGTACATAATACCCAGTAAGTCTACCATAGGCTTTCTAGAATCTGACATTATAGGATCTGATAGATTCACTTAATTCCCTTTTGATGCTAGAAAACTACTGATATAAAATACTGGGGTCTATCACTTCCTCGAACTGTGACACAAAAACTTTCTCTAAATCATTCCAGCTGGTGATAGAATCATTGGTGAGGTTTAAAAACCAGTCATATGCTCCCTCCTGGAGAGTGAACGAGAAGAGTCTACGAGCAACATCTTCATGCTGTACATTTAATAACTTCAGTGCATTCTTGAATGCAACCAAGTGTTCTTCTGTGGTTCTTGTCCCATCATGTTTGTACCCCGGGGAGATATCTTTCCGGATTTCGGGCGAGGTCATGGGCTATACCCGGAATGTTCAAAGCTGTGGATCCCAACCAATTTGCCATAGCTAATGGATTGATAGGAATATTCTGAGCTCTGGTTGGAGTGACTATCAATGGTGATAAAACTGTCTATGATAGAGATGTGGCCCTTCTGTGGCTACTTCTTCTCGAAGTTTCTAATTCAGGAACAAGGAGCTCTCCAGCTCTGGGGTGGGACCTTGTTACCCTGTATGTAGAATCCAGTTTTCACAAGCACTTATAACTTTGCAGTTCTCAACAGGTTCTGTATTTGGCAATTTAAAACACTGCACTAACAACTGTACTGACAATTTATAAAACTGAGCCACTTTTAAATGTTAAAATGCCGGACTCTAGATAAAATACGATATTTGTCAAGCACCACATACAGTCAGATTTCCCAACTCAAGTGCACTAAGAACAGATGTTCTCGGGCCCTCCTTCTAGCGCCAATTAAATGTTGGTCCGGCTTTCATACACATCCCGTGAAGAATGAGCATAAACATCGATAACACCCACGGGATGAATCCCACTCACTTTAGGATCTAGCTGGTTATCCAAGGTGTGAGTTACAGAGTCAGGAGGAATGTCTATTCACTCTTTTTCGCTTCTGGAATAGATTTCAATATGGACTGTCTGTTACCTTACAGGGGGTTCTTGAACTTGTTCAGTAGTTGCAGAAGTTGTTACTTGTTAACAATCAGATTTAACTTGATTCTTGATCTAGCTCTCATGGGTCAGCAGATTCAAATAAAAGACAAATAAAGAAAATAAAAATGGATCATTCACGATAAGCAAAGAGAGGGTAGGGTAAGGCAGAAAGGGAAGTTTATCAAACTTTAAACTCGTAAAACTTAAACTGTCAATTTCATCTATACTATCAGCTTCACAACAAAACAAATCAAAGAGGAAAGCGTCCAGATTTCTAAGATCACTTTCAACCAAGAGCACAAGGCAAAATGGAACAGGTCTAACAAAAAATTATAAACCGAAGAGAAGCTAGTTAAAACTGATATCTTTCACTGATATCCTAGCTCACATAGTGAAGACAGAGCAATTAGAACAAGCTTACATCTGAAATCTGTAATTTCCCAAGCAAACAATGGAACAACTGAAGCCTAACAAAGATATTTAAACTTGATAATGGCAGATTTACAGACATATATCTAACAAACTTTAATGGAACGAATAACGGAAGAAGATACACTTATCACGGATCTATAAAATATTAGGCTCCTGGCCATGCTACCACAGAAAACAAGCAAAAGCACATCAACTCCCAGTCCAAAAAACAAAAGATTTCACAAAATTTGCAAGAAATTTCTTATAAGCCTTTTATTTCTAAGTCTCCGCCTCCCGCGATTAAATTTTGCAGTTGTATTTATAGACTCAGGACAGATCCTGATCTTTACAGAAAATATCTTTTCTTAACTGCAAATCTTATCATCTTAAACCCTAGGACCGGGTTTTACAATAAAAGCCATTTTAAAACAAATACTGGATAAAACCTAACCCTTCTACAAATCAGGGCGGTCAACTGTCATAAATGGAGAAGATAGAATCAAATGCAGCTTGCATTCACCCGCAACTGCAAATAAATGCCTTCATTAATTTCGTTGGTGAGCCGGATGAGTCACCACTTCTCCGCTATTCCATCTCTGCAAATCTATCCCGAAGTTGAAAATATCTGCCTACTATTAACTCTACCATAAATCCTCATTGAATGCCTTCACCGGTAAAATCTGGCAGTTGCTTAGTCATTTGTGTACAGATCTGTAAATACTGGAATGAAACATCAACTCTCGGCACCTTCCTTTTCAACATGGCCACCTTTAATTAAATTGCATTTGACTTTGTCCTTATGGCCAATTTCCCGCTATCCCGCAAGTGACAGATGGATTCCTGCATGAAAGACAAAAAGATTATATTAGCAATTTAATAAACATTAAATCAACACTTTAACATTAAAACAGATTAAAATCCTAATATTTCTTGCATGTCGGCCTCTGTTTCATTTGATACGTGTGTTGACACGTATCACAGAATCGTGACACGTGTCTGTTTACAACTGCAAGCATTCTGGTCAACTTTTTGTGCAAGTCACGAAAATGCGACATGTCGCGATTTCACGACATGTCCGCCAGCATGTTTCTCTCTCCTTTCTTTCGTCGTGAAAACGTGACATGTCGCGATTTCGTGACATGTCGCGAAATCGTGCCTCTTGCTAGCTCCCGTACAACTCTTTTCAAGCATGTCGTGATTTCGCGACATGCATCTTGCCTTAGTCGATTTCATGCAAATTTGATTTCTCCTCTTTGCTTCCTTCTGGCCCTTGGCCGATTTTCCATTATGTCTTTCAATTTGGAAACTTTCTTCTCATCATGTCGTGAAATCGCGACATGGTGGCTCCCTTTGAAGTTCTGCCTCCCAACTATCGCGATTTCACGACGTCTCCATCTTAGCTGGTTCTATCATTGAAAGTGCAGCGAGTCGCTGCAACTTTCATGTCTTTGTCTTTTAAATCAAAATGACCGCGATTTTGCTATAGGTAGCGATTTCGCTACCTTCTCTCTTCTTCGTACCAATCGCAGACTTTTATCGCGAAGATGCCACATTCCTTTGCTTTGGAAGACCCTTTCAAAAGGTGCAGCGCATCGCTACAGTTTTTGCCCCTTAGACTTTCTTTGCACTAGCCATGCAAAGACATCGCTGCAACATTTGTATTTAGTCCTTTTTTGCAACCAACACCCGCGACTTTGCAACATTGCAGCACATCGCTGCCACTTTGAACACTTAGACGCTTTACCTTCTCCTCAATCAATGTCTTGCACCTTTGCAACTTTAAAACTTGCAGCGCGTCGCTGCAACCCTTTAACCCTCAAGCCTTTGAACCACCCGCGTCGCGAAAATGCGACGTGTAGCGCTCGCTGCAAGTTTTACTTTGGAGTGCCTTCTTGACCAATATGCAGCGAATCACTGCAACTTTAAACTCAGGCTCCCCTTCGGCCAACCTGCAGCGCGATTTTGAAACATGTTAGCGACGCGCTGCACTTTTTGTACTTAAGCGTTTTTCCATCAACAACCCGCGAAAATAGAACACGTCGCGATATTGCGACAGTTTTCATAGCTGCATGCATTGACCGCGTTGACCGTGATTTTGTGACACATTTGCGACTTAGTCGATTTTCACTCCTGCAGCCCATTTCTCTCTCCTACCGCGATAATGCGACATGTCGCGATTTCGTGACATGTCGCGAAATCGCTCCTTTCCGTACAACTTTCTTCTCTCTCCTCTGGCCGATAGCGATTTTGCGACGCTTTCCAAAAATGGAAATGTTGCGATATCGCGACGCAAAACTGACTTGGTGGGTTTTCTATTTTCCTGTCGCAATTTCGTGACATTTCCATAAATGGAAGTGTCGCAATTTCACGGCTTTGCCAAAAATGGAAAGTTTTGGATTTTCATGAAATTTTCTATTCATTTTCTGCATTCTTTTGCATCGGTGCAAGGTTTTCTTTGCCCATGAAGGACTCTAGCATGCACAAAATGAAATCTGAAAGGCAACAAAACCAGAATGCAAGGAAAAGGACAACTTAATCAAGGAGGCAAGCAAATTTGGATTTGAACCTGAAAATTATCAAGAGGGTCCCTGCTGCAAAATGGGAAGCTTGAGGTTTTCTAAGGATGGACTCTCATTTTTTAGTGGGGGGTGTGTTGCTTCTCAATAGGATTCTTTGTGGTTTCCTTTTCGAAAGTGGTTGGTTGAATGCATCAAGGTTTTCTAAATTGAGAGTTGTGTTTGAACCTTATGTTATAAGCATAGTGGTTGAAGCCCATCGATTGTGAAAGAACTTGAGTTAGAAAAGAACATAAGTATAATTTTTATGTGAGTTTTGTGGTTGAGCATTTTTGGAAACATTTGAGTTGGTTGATACATACTTGGACTAGGGTTGTGTGAGAGAGAGTTGTCCCTTATGATGATTGGTTGAGTTGAGTTGATTAAGCCTAGTCAAGTGATGTGTGAAGTGATTGTTCAAGTTCTATGAAAAAAACTATTCCATCATTCTAAGTTGAGTTGATATTGATTTGGGTTAAGAGTGAGATTAGAACATATTGAGGCTCTAACAATTCTCTTTATGCTTCTATGAAGTGGATTTGAGTTGAGATTGCCATTCATTGTTGAGTTCATTTTGAGTACTACTTGAGCATGATTTATTGAGCCTTTGAGAAGCCCTTTGGGACAAATTTGAGGATAGCTTTGGGATAGATTTGAGGACAGCTTTGGGACAGATTTGAGGACAGTGTTGGGACAGATTTGTGGACAGTTTTGGGCAAGTTCTTGGTGAGTTTGCTAGAGAAGATTTGGGCAAGTTCTTGGTGAGCTTGCTAGAGCAAATTTGGACAAGTTCTTAGTGATCTTGTTGGAGAAGCATTGGACAAGTTCTGTGTAAGCTTTTTATTCAGCATTGGATAGGTTCTATGTGAGCTTTTTATTTATCATTGGACAGGTTTTATGTGAGCTTGTTATTTAGCATTGGACAAGTTTTGTATGAGCTTGTTATTCAGCATTGGATAGGTTTTATGTGAGCTTGTTAAGCAGGTTCTATGTGAACCTATTGATCAGCTTCTTAGTGAGCCTATTGACAAAGCTTTGAAGGTGACAGAGTACAAAGGATAGAGTCTCGGTGGATAGAGATCCAACAATCAACATAGTTGAAGACAAATCTGAGTGAGGAGTCTTCAAGTGGAGAGAGGTCCACCAATCAGTGCATCAAAGAGACAGAGTCTCCTAGAAGATCACATAGCCAGAGTAGAAGGGGAAAGAGTTCTCCTTTGGAAATACATCCATAAACATTGTAATTGGGAGTGATTCCCAAAGATATTGATTGAGAAAGTTTAATTAAAATATTTTCTCTATGGAATAGCCCACATTGGATGAACCACGTAAATTGTTGTCTCAATTATGTGGTGACTTGTGCTCTTTCTTATTACTACTATCTGAGTTATTAATGTACACTACTATATTTGGTTATTGTAATTAAGGATATTAATTGATATTGATTTGGAAATAAAGTAAAAAGTGGTCTTATAATGTTCACCCCCCTCTTAGTATAAGCTTGTGTTCTTCACCTCAATCTCTATCCTCTGATCTGCACTAAACATAGTCCTTCGATCTAGCACAAATCTATCCTCAATATCTATCCTCAAGCCTTAACACAAAGCTTGATCCAATCACAAATCAACACTTCTAGATCTACCCCAAACCTTAACTCAAGGTTTGAACAAATCAATCAATCAACTCTGTTCACAAGTCTTCTCAAAGACTTATCTCAAATATGCCTTGTAAGCTTCCACAAAAGCTCACACTGATCTATCCACAAGTCCTCTCTAGAACTTGTCCAATCTGCTCAACAAGTCCTCACTAGAACTTGTCCAATCTGCTCAACAATTTCTGTCCTCAAACTCTGTATTGTAAGCTTCCACAAAAGCTCACACAAATCTGTTCACAAGTCTTCTCAAAGACTTACCTCAAATCTTCTCAACAAGTCCTCACTAGAACTTGTCCAATCTCATAGAAACATATAGAGAATTGTTAGAGACTCAATATGCTTCACATTCACCACAATGCTCAATTACTTTCAATTTCTCTTTTTACCATAGAAACATATAGAGAATTGTTAGAGACTCAATATGCTTCACACTCACAAACTCTCAACACTATCAATCTCTCTTTTATAAAAACAAACATATAGAGAATTGTTAGAGACTCAATATGTTTCACATTCATCAACACTCAACCTCTTTCTCAAATCAATTCATAATATAGAACAATTTGTTTCACAGAACTTGAACTATCACATCAACACATCCACTTGACTAGGCTCAACCAACTCTACTCAACCAATCACTCAATGAAATAATCCTTGCTCACAAACCCTAGTCCAAACTTATGATCATTCACTCAAATGTTTCCAACAATGCTTATCAACCAATCTCACATAACAATGATACTCATGATCTTTGCAAACCCTAGTTCAAGTTCTTCACTCAACTAATTGCTTCAACAACAATGCTAGTCTCACATAACAATGATACTCATGATCTTTGACAACTTCACATAACAATGATACTCATGATATTTGCACAAACTCTAGTTCAAGTTCCTCACTCAACTAATCACTTCAACAACAATGCTTATCAAACAAGGTTTTATCAACAACTCTTTATTCCAGAAAAACCCTTTTCACTCCAACTTAGCATTCACAACATTCAACAATCACTCACTAGGAAGATGTGCCCATACCTTTTGTTTGATGTAGAAGTGCCCTTAGAAAACCTATCTCAATCACAATTTCCTTCTTTCCAGTTTTCAATGGTTAGATGACCAAAATATCACTCTAACACTTTCTCAAAATATTCCTTAGTCACAAAAATAATCAAAGCTCAAATACACCTTATTGCTCCATCTTAAAATAATATCCAACACCACAAATATTTAATCAAAACACTTCTTCCAAAACTCTAACTCATCAAAAGAACATCTTAACAATTCAGTTTCATCATAACCCTTTTCAGAAAAGATATCTCAAAAATAATCCAAACTCTACTTATGACTCCCTACTTAATATTGCATTAATTAAATAAATCACTTTATAAAATAATGCAATAAGTCAATCTCTCACTTTTCTAAGGTAAAACAAAATTACCCTAGCTTTTACTTTAGCAAAAATAACCCTTCATATATCAAAAAATATTTCCTCAACACTTAGGTTAATTTCACAACTTAACTTCCACCTTATCCCTCCTAAAACTTAGCAAAACAAATTAAAATAATTTCCAAAAAAATATTACCACTTTTTACAATCCACGGGGCTCGAAACTTGGCACAATACTCCCACAATGCCTTGGCCATGGCTTCCACACCGTGTGAGCCATGTGCTCCACTTGGAGCCTCAAAGCACAACGTGTGCTTTGACTCCTTCAAACCCTTAAGAGCCCTTGGCTCTTCCTTCGACGTCGATGGAACCACACACTGTGCTATTCGGGAGGCACACATTTCAAAATTTGCACGAGCTTCTTTTCTCTTAAGGTGGATGCAATAAAATCGATACCAAACCTTAGGAATGGCTATGGTATTTATACCATATGCCTTCCCTTGTCACACATGTCGATGGAGAGGAAAATACATCGGGGAAACAATGTTGTCATCGATGCTACCAACTTTACCTTCGAAATATATTTATTTATAATTATTTAAATTCAAAGGAATTTAAATATTATAAATTAAATATTTAAATCTCCTTTGGGATTTTAAAATAAAATCCTCCTTAGGTTTTAGAAAACCTTTTTGATTTGCCCAACCATGGTTTTAATAAAAACCTTTTATTTTTCCCAACCATGGTTTTAATAAAAACCTTTTATTTTGTGCTTCACATAATATTTAAAAATAAACATTATGAAGCTCTTTTGCCACCAACATTTTGCATTACTCCTTTTGACCTTTTGACATCAATGACAATTCATCCTTGACATCAATGACAACTTCATCTACTCAAAATGTCCAACAATCTCCCCCTTTGTCATTGATGGCAACCCAATTATCTTTTCAAATTTTCTTAACCTATTTCTGTCCTGCTCCCCCTGACTCAATGCTCTCTTCTTAAATCAAATCTCTCCCCCTTACTTAAATCTCTCCCCCTTTGACATCAATGGCAAAGGGTCACCTTTGGGGCTCGGGGCTAAGAATGAGTCTCTTAGCTTAGCCCCTCCCCCACCTCCTCTTGAGGTGGTTAATTCTGGGGTGGGAGTATTTCTACTCCCATCAAGCATTGATCTTTACCTTTGTCCACTTTCTTTCTCATCTGATTCTTCTGATTTCTTTGACTATTCCTGTTCATGTCCATGTTCTTGTTCCTGTTCTTGTTCATGCTTGATTCTAGAATATCTGCTCTACACCACTTTGTTGTATGTCCATCATTATTGCACTTGTAACACTTAGTATTATTATTCCTTGTAGGTGCAAATATCTTGGGATTTCTTCTGGTGAAGCCATATCTATTCTTGTCATGGACCCTGCAATTCATTGCCTTGTGACCAAACTGATTACATGAGTAGCAATACCCATGAAAAGGCTACCTGCTTCTAAAATTCCCATATTCCTATCTTTCATGTGTCCTACATTGTGAAGCCTTGTGCCCAAATCTGTGACATGAGAAACATCATCCATTGAAGTTTCCTTGTCTTGACCTCATTGGTCTCTTAGTCTCTCTTACCCTATGTTGGTTCTTGTTCCATCTGTTTCTCCTTTGTGCATTGTTTCTTTCCTTGTTGAACTTTCTATTGTCCAACTCATCCTCAGAAGTCTCACTTTCTCTTACATTGTCTTCTTCTAAAGTTTCTTCTTCTTCAGAACTTGAGGTTGACTCTTCTTCTTGTTTCTTTTGAGCTTATTCAAAACCAAGACCTGTTTTGCTTGATGTAGGCTTTTGTGACTTGATAATCTTATCCAAATTCTTTGAACTTCTTCCAAACTTGTGTAGCTTGTCCTTAGACTTCTCTACTTCTTCCCTTAGTAGGGCTACTTCTTGTTCTAACTTTTCACATTCTAAGACCTTTGCTTCTAACTTATCCTTGAACTTCTTTGTCTTAGCCATTGACTTGTTTAGATCCTCTATAAGATTTCCTCTCTCTTCATCACATTCTTGAAACTGAAGCTCAAGTTGGGAGTTTTGCTTTCTTACCTTCTTTAAAGTTTTAAGAGCATAAATAAGCTCTCCCTCAAGATCAACTTCTCCTTTTTTTGATTCTTCCTCTATTTGTTTGCCTTTGAGAACATCTTCATTCTTTTCTGACTTGTCTTCTATAGGATCACCTCCTTCTTCTTCTAGTGCCATTAGAATATTCTCTTCTGGTCCTTCAAGTGTATCCTCATATTCATCATCACTGAAACTGAAACCATTCTTTGTACAACTATCTTCAAGATGTCCAAAATTACCACATCTAAAACACTTGAGAATTATTGGTGACCTTTTCTTAACTTCTTCTTTTTCTTCTATCATAAATAGGACTTCATCTTTATCATTATCTGAGAAACTATTATCACTATCACTTGAGTACTTACTTGCCTTGTCTGCATAGTAGCTCCTCTTTTGTCTTTGAAAGAACTTCTTCCCTTGTCTACCTTGTCCATCCTTGCCTTTCTTTTGGTACCTGTATTTTTTTGATTCCCTATTCTTATGATCCTATTTTTCTTCATCATTGCTATTTTTGGCTTCTTGACAATCAGTTGCATAGTGACCATACTTTCCATAATTGAAACATCTAATAGATTTTGCATCTTTAAATCTTCTTGAATCCTTATTCCTTCTACCATAATTAGCTTCTTCATCACTGGATGACTCATTGCTTGAATCTGACTTCTTACCCTTTGTCTTCTTAGTAGCTTTGAATGTTGCTTCCTTTCGAATATTAGGTTCCTCTTTTGTTCTTAACTCAAAAGTTGTAAGAATACCAAGTAACATATCTCTTGTCAAAATATCACCATCTTTTGATTCCTCTATAGCAGAGATATTTTCACTAAACCTTTTTGGAAGAGATCTTAAGATCTTATCACAAATATCAGATTCTTCAATCTCAAGTCCAAGTCCTTGCATGGCATTAACAACCTCATCTACCCGAAGTAGATAAGTACTAATGTTTTCCTCATCCTTCATTTTTAAATCTTCAAATTGTCCCTTGAGATTTTGTATCTTTACCTTTTTGACACTTTTATCTCCTTCATATATGCTTTGTAACTTATCCCAAATTGCTTTTGCTGATTTGCAATGCATAACCTTTATGAACTATGTTCTATGCAAACCTCTCAAAATTGCATTCATTGCTTTTGAATTGTAATGATGTAGAAGCTTACCATCTTTATCTGTAGGTGGAGTAGCTGGTGGTGTGTATCCATTTTCAACTACTTCCCATATTTCATTGCCAAGTGCCATCAGGTGAATCTTCATTCTCATACTCCAAAATATATAATCACTTCCATAAAATACTGGTGTTGAATTATTTGAGGACCCATTCTTAGAATCCATTATGTTCTTGAAATCTTTTCCTTCAAGCTGTTAAACTCTTCCAAAGGAACCCTCTGATACCAATTGAAGAACACAAGCTTATACTGAGAGGGGGGTGAACAGTATAAGACCACTTTTACTTTTCTTTCCCAATCAATATTATGCAATGTATAGATAGCAATATCAATAGTAGTAATCAAAGTAATGCACAAATCACCACACACAATAGAGACACCAATTTAACATGGTTCACCCAATGTGGGCTACTCCACGAAGAAAATATTTCACTAAAATTTTCTCAATCAATCTCTTGGGAATCCTTTCCCTATTACAATGTTTATGGACCTCTATCCAAAGGAGACACCAATCCCCTAATCAAGTTCATGGATCTCTATCCATATGAGAACTCCTTTCTCCTTAGCTCTGGTTGGTGATCTTCTAGAAGAACTGTTACCTCCACTACACTAGCTAATGGATCTCTATCCATTGAAGACACCTGTCCTCACTACCCTAGCTAATGGATCTCTATCCACTAGAGACTATCATCCTCTATACTCTATCACCTCCAAAGCTTGCTCTTAGCTCTATCTCAAATCTACACTAAACATAGTCCTTCGATCTAGCACAAATCTTCTCAATCTCTATCTCTGGTCTGGCACAAACCTATCCTCAAATCTACACCAAACTCTATCCTCAAATCTGTACTAAACATAGTTTCTTTGATCTAGCACAAATCTATTCTAATAAAATATATCCTCAATCTCTATCCTCAAGCCTTAACACAAAGCTTGATCCAATCATAAATCAACACTACTAGATCTGCCCCAAATCTTAACTCAAGGTTTGAACAAATCAATCAATCAACTCTGCTCACAAGTCTTCTCAAAGACTTATCTCAAATCTGCCTTGTAAGCTTCCACAAAAGCTCACACTGATCTATCCACAAGTCCTCTCTAGAACTTGTCCAATATTCTCAACAAGTCCTCACTAGAACTTGTCCAATCTTCTCAACAATTTCTATCCTCAAACTCTATATTGTAAGCTTCCACAAAAGCTCACACAAATCTATTCACAAGTCTTCTCAAATACTTACCTCAAATCTTCTCAACAAGTCCTCACTAGAACTTGTCCAATCTCATAGAAACATATAGAGAATTGTTAGAGACTCAATATGCTTCACATTCACCACAATGCTCAATTACTTTCAATTTCTCTTTTTACCATAGAAACATATAGAGAATTGTTAGAGACTCAATATGCTTCACACTCACAAACTCTCAATCACTTTCAATCTCTCTTTTATCACAAAAACATATAGAGAATTGTTAGAGACTCAATATGTTTCATATTCATCAACACTCAACCTCTTTCTCAAATCAATTCAGAATATAGAACAATTTGTTTCATAGAACTTGAACTATCACATCAACACATCCACTTGACTAGGCTCAACCAACTCTACTCAACCAATCACTCAATGAAATAATCCTTGCTCACAAACCCTAGTCCAAACTTATGATCATTCACTCAAATATTTCCAACAATGCTTATCAACCAATCTCACATAACAATGATACTCATGATCTTTGCAAACCCTAGTTCAAGTTCTTCACTCAACTAATTGCTTCAACAACAATGCTAGTCTCACATAACAATGATACTCATGATCTTTGACAACTTCACATAACAATGATACTCATGATCTTTGCACAAACTCTAGTTCAAGTTCCTCACTCAACTAATCACTTCAACAACAATGCTTATCAAACAAGGTTTTATCAACAACTCTTTATTCCAGAAAAACCCTTTTCACTCCAACTTAGCATTCACAACATTCAACAATCACTCACTAGGAAGATGTGCCCATACCTTTTTTTTGATGTAGAAGTGCCCTTAGAAAACCTGTCTCAATCACAATTTCCTTCTTTCCAGTTTTCAATGGTTAGATGACCAAAATATCACTCTAACACTTTCTCAAAATATTCCTTAGTCACAAAAATAATCAAATCTCAAATACACCTTATTGCTCCATCTTAAAATAATATCCAACACCACAAATATTTAATCAAAACACTTCTTCCAAAACTCTAACTCATCAAAAGAACATCTTAACAATTCAGTTTCATCATAACCCTTTTCATAAAGATATCTCAAAAATAATCCAAACTCTACTTATGACTCCCTACTTAATATTGCATTAATTAAATAAATCACTTTATAAAATAATGCAATAAGTCAATCTCTCACTTTTCTAAGGTAAAACAAAATTACCCTAGCTTTTACTTTAGCAAAAATAACCCTTCATATATCAAAAAAATATTTCCTCAACACTTAGGTTAATTTCACAACTTAACTTCCACCTTATCCCTCCTAAACTTTAGCAAAACAAATTAAAATAATTTCCAAAAAAATATTACCACTTTTTACAATCCGTGGGGCTCGAAACTTGGCACAATACTCCCACAATGCCTTGGTCATGGCTTCCACGCCATGTGAGCCACGTGCTCCACTTGGAGCCTCAAAGCACAATGTGTGCTTTGACTCCTTCAAACCCTTAAGAGCCCTTGGCTCTTCCTTCGATATCAGTGGAACCACACACTGCGCTATTTGGGAGGCACACATTTCAAAATTTGCATGAGCTTCTTTTCACTTAAGGTGGATGCAATAAAATTGATGCCAAACCTTAGGAATGGCTATGGTATTTATACCATATGCCTTCCCTTGTCACACACGTCGATGGAGAGGAAAATACGTCGAGGAAACAATGTTGTCGTCGGCGCTACCAACTTTACCTTCGAAATATATTTATTTATAATTATTTAAATTCAAAGGAATTTAAATATTATAAATTAAATATTTAAATCTCCTTTGGGATTTTTAAAATAAAAGCCTCCTTAGGTTTTAGAAAACCTTTTGATTTTATAATAAAACCTTTTATTTTGCCCAACCATGGTTTTAATAAAAACCTTTTATTTTGTGCTTCACATAATATTTAAAAATAAACATTATGAAGCTCTTTTGCCACCAACCTTTTGCATTACTCCTTTTGACCTTTTGACATCAATGACAATTCATCCTTGACATCAATGACAACTTCATCTACTCAAAATGTCCAACAAAAATTATTTTTTGTCCCATCGCTTTCTTAAATAAATTTAGAATCTTATTTACCATTCTAGCCCGCACCACTGAAACCAAGAAGAAAAGAAGATATCATCAACAAATAGATGATGAGAGATTGGATTAGTCGAGAGGATTGGGTTAAGGCCGACAACAGTAGGTTCCATAAGAATAGATCTACCCAAAGCTTCAACCATGAGGATGAAAATATAAGGAGACAAGGAGTCCTCTTGTCAAAGGCCTCTAGAACTCTGAAAATAGTCATTTGGAGAGCCATTAACCAAAACCAAAAATTCGGTTGAGAAGGCCCTAACCAAATTGATCCAATTTTCACTGAATTTAAATTTTGCCAAAACTTCCACCAAAAAATTCCAAGAAACTTTATCATAATCCTTGTTCATGTCCAACTTAAGGAAGAGACCCTACCTTCCACTCTTTTGAAATGAGTGAATAATTTCATAAACCAAAATGACACCCTCCAGTATTTGTCAACTAGCCATGAAACCACTTTATGCTTTATCAAAAAGAATATTAATGATAGGTTTCAACCTGTTAGCCATCATTTTTTAAAGAATCTTGTGAATAGTGTTGCAAAAGCTAATAGGGAAAAAATCACTAAACTTATTGGCTCTTTTCTATTTTGGGATAAGCACCAAGAAGGTGGAATTCACTCTAGAGATGACTAGATTGGAGGATTGAATAGATCTCACAACTTCACAAACCTCATTCCCAATAATCTTTGAAAGAATAAAAGGGAAAACCATCCAATCCACAGGATTTCAATACCCCTATTCCAAACACCACAAACTTGGTCTCTTCATATCTAAAAGGAGCTTCAAGACTCAGATCCATATCCTCTAAAAATAGACTGGTAATGGAGCATAAAAGTTTATTTTTAGCCTTTTTGTCCTTGATATCTCTTTAACCTAACAAGGTTTTAAAATATGTGACTGCCTCTACTTTGATATCTCGAATATCTACTACTCTAGATCCATCAGCTCTAAAAAATTTATGGATTCTATTAAAACTCCTATGCCTCAAAGTAGTTGTATGGAAGAATTTTGTATTTTGATCTCCTTCTCTAAGCCAAATTACCCTTGATTTCTACTTCCATAGGAGTTTCTCCTTAAATATGATGTTGTATAAATTAGATAGTAACTCCTTCTCCTTACACCTAGAGTCTAAAAAAATCCCTCAACTTCCACAACCACTTCCAGATCTTTTAACTTACCTTTGAGAGTTTTCTTTCTTTTTGAAAATGTCTCCAAAAATTTCCTTATTCTATAATTTTAACCTAGCTTTAATCAGCTTGAGTTTATTTGCAATTTTTGAAATCCCTTCACCTAGTACCACAATTGACCACCATTCCTTAATACTTTATTCCAACTTAGGGTGAGAGAACCACATGGCCTAAAAATGAAAAGGACCTGGGAAAAACTCTGATTAGAGAGGATATTCTATCCAAAGTGTATTATGGTCTGATCCAGATTTAGGAAGGGAAACCAGAGATACATCTCCAAAGAAAGGTAATTCTTACTTTAAAACCAACACCTTATCTAGTTTGATGAGGATAAGTTGGTTCCTAACATGCATGTTACTCCAGGTAAATCTTGAACCTTTCAAATCTAATTCCACTCACATTGGTTGATAAAGTTAGCAAAGTCCTTCATACTCCTAGTGTAAGGATAATTTCTACTTTTCTTATCTAAAGGAAAAAGTGAGGAGTGTTATCTCTTGCTCTGGATGGGAGGACCCCATTTTTAATTCCCTACTTCCCCCTGCAATCCTATGGATTTCCAGCTGGGAAGATCTTCCTATTGCCTTTCTAGGACCTCTATGAGATCCTCTTAAGGCTTTCCAGGATGTGCTTTCCCATTTTTGATGAGATTTTAGTTGCTTCGATGGATCGATCTAGAGTTTCTTTCCTTGGTGGCCCTCGATGGTGGTTGGATTTTGGATGGCTCTGCTCAGGAGTTGGAGTTATGAAGATTATCCTGGTAGAACTTTTTGGTATTCTAGGGGACCCTATGCATTATCACTATATGCTATATAGTTTCCTTTGTTCCTATCTGGAGTTTAGCTTTTGGAAGGGGGATATCGCTTTATTTTTTCCCGTGGTGTTGTAATCCGGGGTTCCCTCTTTATATTTTTCTTGGTCTTTGGGAGGGTCATGATTTTATTAACTGCAGTTGAGTGGATATGGTTGTTGTTAGGATGGGCCTTCAAAAGCAATTTCAAGATCTTATGATTGTCAAAAGTGGGTTTAGGGTTTTCTCCCTACACTTTTCTTTGTCTCTAGGAGGGCCACATTTTTATCATCCATAGTTGAGTGGCTCTTATAACTATTTCTAGGAGAGGATTATAAAATATCTATTTTTTATCTATTCAGGGATTTTTGTAGCACCTTTCCTTATTACTTATTTCTAGTCTTCAGGTTAGACCCTATGTTTCTCGTGTAGTAATGGGTGAAGGTGTCTATGGATTTCTTCTTGGATGGATAGTTGGTGAGGTTAGATAGTGATATGGCATGGGTGACTCTCTAGTGGATTTCTTCTTCTACATATTTTATTGGTCTTTGGATGGAGGACCCTATGCATTCATACCTTCTGTAGAATACGGTCTTCTAAGACCAAACATTTATTGAGATGCTCCCTTCTAGCCATGAGGTGCCATGGTGGATTTATTCTTCTCAGGGTTTTCTCAACTTTTATATATAATATTTGTCTCCTTTGCATAGATATATTATGGATTGTAGATATCTCCTTACATTTTTGAACTATATTCCAAGCCTTCTCTCCATTGTAGTGGGATCTTGTGGCCTGTGGAGATCCCCTTTGTTGTTGATCCTTTTAGGTTATTGTTGATTTGTGGTGATGGTCTCTCAAAGCAAGGAACCTCCTATCCTTTTTTCTATGTGCTACAGTTTGTTGTTATTTTTGTAGGGATATCTTATGGCCTATGGACACCTCGATTTACTATTGTTCATTTTTCCAAGCCTTCAAAAGGAATTTCTTTGTGGCCTTCCGTGGTAGAGCTATTTTTTCAATCTGCTTGTTTCTCTTGGGTGAAAAATAGTGATTCAATTTTGTTCCTCCTAGGAAATAATTAGTGCTTCAATTTTGTTCTTCCTAGGCTCCTCGCAATGGGGAAACCCATTTTCACTTCGAATAATAAGTGTGTTTTAGTTTATTTCAATTTTTGCTTCAATTTCGAGTGGGAAGCTCCTTTATTTCAAATTTGAATGATTTTTTAGTTGGTCTTTCAGAGATCATCTCCCTATGGATATCATATCCTTGTTTCAAATTCGAGTAGGAAGCTCCTATATTTCAAATTTAATTATTTTTTTAGTTGGTCCTACAGAGGTCGTCTTCCTGCGAAGAGCATCTCTCTGTTTTAATAATTCCTTATTTATCTCTTGGAGATTATCTTCAAGAGAGGGTATTTTTTGTGAGGTTCTTATGTAAAATATTCAGGGATCCTTTCAAAACCCCTTTTTGAACCAATAAAAAAATCTCTAGCTAACACCTAGTCTACCTCATTTTCAATAAAGAAAATAAAAAAAAATTTCTACTAGGGCTCGAGTTCAGAGCATACACATTGGACTTGACCCACCTATGATTAGTAATTTGAAAGTAGAATAAAATTTTAATGACTCTTTTGGAAGAAGAGATGATATATCCATCCAAATTTGAAACATCCCAAAAACATAACAATCCCCTAGAGGAGCCATTTGTAGGGTTGGTTGCAAATTCAACCTCCTTCCAAATGGACTTCCTATTAATATCAATATTACCAATATCAATCTTGGATTCCTAAATAAAAATGATATCTATAGTAGCCTCTTTCCTATAGGAATAAATCAAACACCATGTGGAGGATCCATTCAATCCTCTAATATTCCAAGAGAAGAATTTCATTTGCATTATTTGGAATAGATTTTCTTTTTACCAACCACAGGCTAAGGATATTTTCTGAAAGATTTAAGTTTTAGTTATTTTTTGCTTGCTTCCTTACTCTTCTCCATTTTTAGTAGAGTCTGGGAGCCATTCACAATCTTAGATTATAATTTTTTCCTTAGATATTTATTAGTGGGTTTACCCACTTTTCTTTCTACTCCAACATCAATGTGACCCTTACGGTAACTTCTAGTTTTAGGACTAGGTGATCCTTTTTTCATAAATCTGCTAATGAAGGACCAGGATTACTTTTAACTTTCAATTTTGGTGTCGTTAAGTTCTCTTCCTAAGAATAATCTAAAACATTCATATTTTGGCTAGCTTCAACGCCTTTCTTTTCATCATCTTCAATCAATGTCAAATAAAGAATTGGATTCTCTCCCAAACTTAACGTAGGATTCAATTCCTCCTCTTCTCAATTAAATTCCACGTTTCTAGATAATGGTTTCTTAGGGAATCACATATTTTTGTCCTTAATTGCCTTTGTCTCTGTAGCAGGGCATTGAGTAGGACAATGATCCATCACATGACCACACTTACCACACCCCTGACACAACATTGGTATATTCTCATATTTGACAAGTTGAACCCAGGTACCCAATTTTGATATAAGCTCAATAGGGTTTGGAAGGTCTTCCTCAATATCAGCCATGACACACATCCTTGCGAAAACCATGAAATTTTTTCTCTTATCGTAACATCAATTGAGACAAACTCATAAATATATTTCACTATATCTCTGATGTTATCTATATTAGGTATACATATCTATCAAATAAGATCAAACATATTTATAAGGAAGGAAATAAGATTGCAGATTTGATGGCAGGTTGGGGAGTACAAAGAGGTAGCAAGTTCATGGAAAAAGAGTTAGAAAATCTTCCTAACATAATATTGGAGATGGAGATGGCATAGTAGGAGGTTATGTCAAGATGATGTAATTTAATGATAAACGTTTATCATTACCATGGATGGATACAGTTCAAACAAGAAACGATGATGTATCATCTTACATGAAATGTTATCAGGATAAGAAAAGATAATTCACACAAGCATATCAGGATTGATTAAGTATGATCCAAAACTTATCAAGCTCTCTGATTAGTAAATTTCTTAAAGGAAATATATCCATACCTAATCCTATTTGGCTAGAAATGGCTAGCAAAAACACTAAAAGTATAGAAAATAATGTAAAAGATAAGGGTATTTGGTCATAGGAGACTTCCAGCAAGTTGTTATCAGATTCAAGTAAACCAAACCCACTCAAGGAAGAAGATTGGAAAGAGAAAGAGTGGAGTAAAGAAGAATATAGGAGGACTTACAAGAGAAAATATATAAAGGAAAAAATGGGAGGAAGGATGATACTATGATAATTCCAAAAAAATGGAGAGGAGATATCTACTACAAGGTGAAAAAGGATGATGAGACCATCAGAGTGGAGAATATTAGAAAGAACAACATTAAAGAGGAAGATATGAAGTAATTTATATCTTTGGCAATGATGACTCATTGGACTCAAATGTGTTGTAGATGTACAGAGAAGATAATATTCCTAATTACCTTTAATTTTTAGACTTAGCCATGGTTGCCTAGTTTGCTCTTTTTGTATGTCATTAGATTAGAATTAGGTGGCTTACTCAACACCTATTTTATCTTTAATATTTTCAAATTGCTCTTATATTTTTTTGTGGTTTTCAAGCTTATGTTATATTAGAAGTTTTGTATCTCAATCCTAGCTAGTAAACTGCATTTTCTTTTTTGTTGACGTTCTTTGGATAGGTGGTGTTCGTATCTCCTGATTACCCTTTGGGCTTTCAAGCCTCTATGTAAAAGGGTAAGGAATCCTTTCAAAAAAAAATTATTACCCTTATCAAAATAATATATTAAATGGATTTCATTCACAAATTATCATTAATATTATCAATAAAAATGGATGTGGGGATTCGAGAAAAAATAAAATTAATATATTTTTTTAGTAAAAGCTAAGATTATATTATTTCATCAACCAAAATATTATAATAATATGGTGCTAGCATTGTCCACCAACAAAAAAAAAAAATGAGGTGGATAAAGAGTAAAGCATCCATAACTAAATACACATAAGAATAGAAGCTAATAGCAACAAAGATACTATAGTTGTATCTTGTTGTAATATACTTGATATCATCACTTATCTGTGGGATAATTTGTCATGTGGTGAATTTTTGGGTATGTCCTCCATTATATCTTCTAAAGTCTTCAAGGAAGAAATATAAGTAATGAGTTCCTGAATGGGTTCATCATTGTTTATTGCCTTTTTTTTTCCTTTTGGACCTTTTGAAGATCCTAGATCATGTGAAAAATCTCATGAATCCTATCGGTAACATGTCCTAGTGTGTCAAAATATCCATGAAAAGGGGAATAAATGTGTCCCAAATGTAACAAATTATCAAAGGTCAAGTTTTCTAAATTTATACCCCATGGAGGAGTGAAACCTGTTAATATATTTTTGCATCTAAAGTTCTAAATATGCGTAAGAATAATGAGCCTACAAGAATCACAGGGTTTGGGGAAATGATCCTACTAGAGAAAATCAAGTAGAAAAAACTTGCAAAATCTAGTGAAGGAGACAAATTAAAAAGTGTAAAAGATATCCCAAAATTATTTAGCAATATCACAAACCCAAAACAAGTGAATTAAAGCTTCTATAGCATTACAAAATTTTCATTGAGGGGAAATATGTAAAATTGAAACCAGATTTTTTAAGTTGGAAGTTTTTGATGCAAAATGGAAGTTTTTGATGCAAAAATTTCTATCCAAGAAGCTAAGTATTATATTCAACAAGAATTTTCCAAATTTGAGCAGTAGGAGACTTCCACTAGGCATTGGTAAAATTAACTTGTCACTTGACATTGAGCTTAGAGTCTAATGATAAAGGACACAAAATATTTTGGTAGATCTAACTAGATTTAATGGAAGATATTATATGGTCACTAAGCCATCTCTAATCAGTCCATATATTATAGCCAGTCATTTCCAACTTTATAAGGACCTGACATGGAATGGAAGCCACAACAAAGACATAAGACTCTTTGAACAAAGAGGTAAGTGAAAAATAAATATGGATATGGTTTCAGGTGAGAATTGAGCAGCTGCTCGAATCCCAAATATCTCTTATTTTGTTTATACCTTTCTTCAAAAATGCTAGTCCTCAAAGAGCACTACACAAAGCTAAAGGTTTATCATTATGAAGGATAAGTTTATTCCACCAAAGACTATTCAAACCGATGCTTAGACCATGTCACAAGGAATCAAACTTCTAAACCAATAAATGAGAAAAAAATTTCCAAGGTTTCTAGTTACGGGTAAGAGAAATTGATCCTTTAACCATAAAGTGTAGTGCATTAAGGACCTTATCCTCCCATGGGGTTTCTTTCCATTTACCTTTATGAGTAGCTTGGGAGATTTTGTATTTAAACAAGTGTTTCCAATTTTTGTCTCTAGTAACCCATTTTGTAGCCAAACTTTGCTTTCTGTAAGAGGATTAATAATACCCATTCCTCATGAAGCCTTTGGTTGAGTATAAATTTTGCACGAGATGGTTGTCATTCGTACCTCCCCATTAGTCCATAAAAAATTATGAATGACCTAAGTAAATTTGTTATAGGCATCCTATGAGGCCATCCAACAAGAGTAGTGAACATGAGAGGTTGTCATAACTTTATTCACAACTTGAATCTTTCTTACTAAGAAGAGAAACCAAGTTGACTATGCACTGAATTTTTTTTAAAGTATGTTCATAACCCAGTTCCACATATATTTAGGAGAAATATTAATCCCAAAAGGGATTGCCTAGTAACAAACATTCATTCCTTGAGGGATGATCTTCCACTTAGTTGAGGAGTTGTAACCATTGGTATTGGAAGAACTATAGAAGAATTCTATTTTAAAGTGGTTGATATGAGTTCCAAAGACATCACAAAACAATTGTACAATCTCTTTAATTGTTTCCACCTCATGTTGGATATTTTGAAGAAAAAAGGAAATCATCAACAAAATGTGAACTAAAAGCATGTTTATCTCTAGGAATCTTAATACCCTGAACGGGGCTATCAAATTGAGACTTATGAAGAAGATAACCAAGAGCATTGACAACTAAAACATACAAAAAAGGAGTAAGAGGGAAATCCTATCTGATAGACTTTTGTAGAGGGAAGGAAGGGGATAGAGCTTCATTACCCTGAACACAAGCTGATGAATCACCAAAGAGCATACCAATTTGATTGCATAATTTTGGATCAAAACATCCTATAGGACATCTTCATTGGAGTCAATAGCCCATTGCATTATTTCCCAGGCCATCATAAGATAGATATAACGGCCCTTTAGAAAACCTAATTGCTAAATGAACAATAGCTTATGCAACAATTTTGATTTTTAAAGTTATAACTTTATTTATGATCTTGTACGAAACTCTGAGAAGGGTAATAGATCTCGAATTAGAGATTTGGTTATGAGACGTTCCTTTAGAAATAAGTTTGATTAACCCTACATTGGTATAAGCTTTGAGGGAACTATTGTGGATAGCATCCAAGTATACATGATGAAGATCTAACGAAAATATATGCCAATTTTTTTTATAAAACTCCACTGGAAGACCATCCATACCATAAACTTTTTCATTCTTCATATAAAAAGAGCATTATACAATTTGTTCACAAAAAGAGGACATTCAAGTTGATCTTGAATAATGGGATTTGCTATGGAGGAAATATGTTCCTGCACATATTCCATTAAGAGAAGTTAGATGTCATATCTTGGTTCCATTATAAAAACCTGAGAGAAGTGGGATACAAAAAGATTCACGCTCTCATTGAAGATGAAAAGGGAATGGCTTGAAGAGTTCTCCAACTCAATAGTCATTTCTGAAATATTCTTATGCCTGAGGTAGTTAAAAAAATCAAGTACCATATAATTTAATGTAACTATATTTATAGTGAAGGAAATCAGGGCAACAGATAATTTAACCAATTACAACATTCATTTTTACCTTAATAAAATTCAATTTTAAAAGGCTAATAAAATAATGTCAAGGAGTTGATTATAGAACATATAACAATAATTAAAAGAAGATTGTCCTCGAGGGCTAGGTGAATTGGTAAGACGTTGGGCACATACCAAAAGGAGACCTAGGTTCAAACCTCAAGGACATGCCCAATTTGGGTAAAGGTAGTAGTTTGACTTGAGTCCATTAAGTGTGCGCCAACTTAATGACGATGGTACCAACCCCGAGCTACTAGGGGTCTCCCTCACTCCGGGTAGTGTTTACCGAGGCGAGATAGGGGTTATAGTGGTAGCACCATGATTTGATGCTACGGTCAAAGGCAATCGACTTGACCTTGTGATAGGGGTTATAGTGGTAGCACCATGATTTGATGCTACGATCAAAGGCAATCGACTTGACCCTATGACCAGTTGTTCAAAAAAGAAAGGTTGTTGTCGATTCCTCTATATATAAAAAAAACAATTAAAAAAAGATTTTAATAAAAACAAATTAAAGATATTTAATAAAATAAAATAATAAATTTATTATAATTCAATTAACCAACAACAAATATAATATTTTATTACTTAATAAAAATAATCTCCATAAAAAATTACTTATAACTTATTAAACAATTTAATAAATAAATAAATATGAGGCATCATTTTAATTGAACAATCAAAAACCTCCATACATGTAATTATCACTTGTCGTGCACATATTAATCTCAATAACAAAATGAGCAAACTGACACACGATTTCAACCACAGGAAGGCAACGAAAATAATAATAATAAATAGAAAAAGAAATTTGCATGTTAATTCTGACCAGGCATATTGCTCATTGTCCTGTTCAAGTACATCGTCACTTACTTGTATGAACACTAAAATAAATCAATATAACCTTCTTATACATTAATTTATCTGGAGTGGAATACGCTCCACATACAGAAAGTAGAGGGCGGGACTTAAAACGGTTAAACCCAATTCCTGAAAGCGCTCCGGACACGATCAAAAGCTAATAATGTTAATTACGAAATTTTGGTAATAGTCGATATTTATTTTATAGACGGGTCACCATCAAAAGGTCGCCATCTATCCTCTCGAGAAGTCAAAACAACCAAGTGGCACTGCGCCCTCACATGTTTTTCTTCTCGTAAAATGTGCCCGTCAGTGACGGGTCACCAAACCAGGTTTTTGGAGTTATCATCTTCCACACATAGAAACTTACAAATGTTCAAATTTGACCGGTAACGCTTATCACGGTCAAACAACGGTAGTTTTTTTGAAGTGGTATTCTAATTTTTTATAGTTACTTCCCAGCTTACGTCTTCTAACATTCGTTCCTTTGACTTTCAATCTGGTCTGTGTAAATGGGCCTTCTTCGAAGCTCAGGATTTGTGGAGATCATTGATGTAATGCTGGTCATTGTAGGACGGATTGATGCATCAGTTTGTATGCACAGAAGGCCAACCTGAATGCATGTTAAAACCTGCTGTTGCACATCCTCTTCAAAGCAGTATTCGGTTAGTACATAATCAACCATATTCAGTATATCTCCTCCATCATACATTTGTCTCCAAGCCTGTTATCACACATTCACATACTTCGGCTCATTGAGAAAAATAACCAAAGCCTAAATAGTTAGAGGGAAACTAGATGTCTTACCCTTTCCAATAGGCTATGCATATTCCAATGAAGATTTTTATCTGTTTGTTTCCTTCCACTCACAATCTCAAGAATTAACACTCCAAAACTATAAACATCAGCTTTTACAGAGAGGTGCCCTCCCATTGCATATTCTGGAGCCATGTAACCACTGCAACATATCAGAATTGAATTAAAACCTATATATACACACAGAAACAAAAAAAAAAAATGTCCAAAATATACATATTCCTTAATGTTAAAATAAAGGTCTTACTATGTTCCTGCAACTCTTGTTTGGACAGAGATTTTATCTTCAGGGAAAAGTACAGCAAACCCAAAATCGGCTATCTTCGGAGTCAAATTTTCATCAAGTAAAATGTTGCTTGCTTTAATGTCTCTATGAATGATTCGCACTGGTGAATGTTCATGAAGATAAAGAAGGCCATGAGCTATTCCAGTTATAATGTTATACCGTTGTTGCCAGTCTAATTTCCTGCGTTTTTCTGTGTCTGAGTCTGCATTTTCAAAATTGAAATTTAGCCACAACGAAACTCGATTTCTCGTTTTCAATTCATATGAATGTCAAAATTTAATTGATAAATAAGATCAAAGATAACTCACTGAAAAGAAAGAAATCCAGGCTCTTGTTTGGCAAATAATCATAGACAAGGAACCTTTTTTTTCCCTCAGCACAACATCCGAGCAGATTCACAATGTTTTGGTGTTGTACATTAGCTAGAAGTTTGACTTCATTCTTGAATTCCCTTTTCCCTTGCCTTGATTTTGCGGATAATACCTTCACCGCTATCTCCTTCCCGTCTGTAGTCGTTCCCTGAGAGATCAAAACA
Organism: Wollemia nobilis; assembly: GCA_028583015.1. Lineage (NCBI taxonomy): Eukaryota > Viridiplantae > Streptophyta > Pinopsida > Araucariales > Araucariaceae > Wollemia > Wollemia nobilis. Next base: position 370,274 of record JAQPPZ010002892.1, on the reverse strand, counting down.
AGCATAGCAATGCCTTAAATCATTTCCCAAAAATCCCTTCAGCTCTAGCATACGCTATAATCCCACCTTGTAGACTGTGCCAAAGCCTCCCTCTCCAAGCTTGTTATTTTCATGGAAGTTTCCTGTCGCTTCTTTCAACACTTCCAAGCGGAAAATGAAACTTTCCTCCATCATAGTTAGTCCCAAATGCGGAGTTTCTTCGTGTATTTCTCTTTCTGCGAAACAGGGGAAACTCATATATGAAAGGACTAGTCCAACTAGGAATGTTCATATATTTTTAAAATGACCACAAAACAGAGAGAAATGTGTACCTTCATTCTGAGTTTCTGGCCTCAGGGAAAGCGCTGATGCTACTTTGCTTCTCATTCGAAACAGACAAACAAGCGATAGGAGAATAAGGCCTCCTACAAGCCCAAATACAACTCCTATAGTCTTTGATGACTCTTCTGTAGAGTAGACATTTCCTGTTATTTACACAAATCAGTACTTTCATTTTAAAGCTTGATCTATTGAACAAATATACTAAATGGAGAAACCAGAAAATAATTCAATAACATTCGAAGTGGTTTCAGAAAATGGCTGTGCATACTACTTGATGCGCCGTCTGAAGATTCTCTCCCGATTGGAGGGCTTCCCTGACCTGAAGATGGCATTCTAATCTCAAAAAAGGGGTATATTTCATACCGAACAGTGCAGCTCTTTAACAGAGCTTGAGCTCCTTGTTTTGTAGAACAACATGGCTCCACAATTTTCATAGCTAACGACAAACATGTTCTGCAATCTTTGGCGGATATATCTCTCCAACACTGGACTAGACCATACACCTGGGCGGTGGAAGAATAATTACTTGAGCCTGCTGCGAACCCCTTGACATAAGCTTTTTCTGACAGATTGGAAAGAAGATAAGATATTGTATTCTTGAAAGCAGGAACATTTACTGTGATATTCTTTGTGACGATGTAGTCCCCGTCGGTATCTAGCTTTGAAAAGAAACTGAAGTTTTCATAACGCAAGAAGCACCTATCCATCCACACTATGCCGCCTGTGACATTGCCACAAAGTTCTTGAAATTTATTATTTGCTTCCCGTGAACAAAGTGCACACTCCTGTTTGGGCATGCTACTGATACACTGGAGAAGTCCATAGACCTTGACCGGAGTATGGCCGTATGAAGAAGTATTAAATCCTGTCTGAGGTGTATGCAAAAGCAGGTCATCCATAACCATTTTTAAATTGTCCGAAAATCTACCGTCATCGATGAAATATGTGCCGCCATTGCTCGCGGCATCATTGCAATCAGAGAGTTGCACCTCATATGGCAAGGATGGAAAAGCAGTAACAAGCATTAAACCCACATAAAAAAGATTAACAGATCTTTTGTGAAGATTAGCAAAGCAAGAGTTAAACCTCATGTTGTTCTTTGGAAATCATTGAAAGCAAAAGTCGTGCACAGACATCCTTCAGATATACCAGACACTTCGGCGTGAACACCCTTATCCATGGAACTCCAATTTTCTATTATTTATTTATTTATTTTTGTCAGGATCGCTTTCTTTCCACATATTATGAAATTAATGGCGTATCGAACGCACAGCCGTGGACCTCGTGGCTTCGTTGCAATTCTGAACGGTTCACGGAGTAGGACAGTTTTATTGGCAACATTAATTTTTTCAATAAATTCTATTAAAATTCAGGAAAACGCCAAGACAATAAACAAAAAAGTCTTTCATGCCTTGTAGTTAAGGAGGGCTTTCCCATTTTACTCTGTTTGGTAGTGCAGTTTTCCAAGTCTCTCGTAAAGTCTGTTCCAAAATTCTAGAAGTTTGCCTATATCATTTTTCAATGTTAGCATGAATGCATGACGGCGATTTTGTTTTTATCCAAAGCCTACTTTTATGTGTTAACTTATGCAGGTTTTCGATTAGTCTAATGTCTAAATGCAAATGATGATAATGTAAATGCACAATGAATACAAAGATGTAGAAGACAAAGCCATACATGCAATTTTGTTTCTTGAGACTAGTTCTAATATTTATATTTGCAAAATAGATTAATAGAATTTTTTACTTTTCTATATTTCAAATAAAGATGCAAGAAGAGAGGAGTTAGCCTAATACAGTTTTATATACAATTTTGATTTGGATGTTTAAAGAGATGAAAACATGAAACCAAAGATAAGCTAAAAAGAGGTCCCTTAATATCCCTTTTACTTTTAGTATTTTAAAATATTGATGTAAATTTTATAAAAGTAACATGCACCAAGCAAATAATGCAAGAATACAAGGGCTACCTAGGTATGCTTTTAACCTTTTATGGAAACTTGTCCCAAAGTAAGCAAGGAAGTACAAACTCTTTCACTTTTCTTTTGAGCGGGCAAAAGAGGGTTCCAAGAAAGCAAAGTTAACCTAGATGCAAATCTACATACATTTCGCTTCTTTATGCCTAAAATTGAAAAGCCAACTTATGCTAAAGGACCTAATTAAGATCATTTTCCTTTTGTTTTTAATTATTAATGTCTTTGATGCCTTATAATAAAAATAGAAAAATAAAAAATAATCAATAAACAAGAAATGTAAAGGAGAAACAAAAAATGCCCACTTGTTCTAGTGGCCAAGATGAATCTGTCGCCTACGCAAAATCGTCGTCTACAAGTCCTTCAAATGGAAAATTCATTAGGACCTACAAAAAGAAAACACTCAAAGGGAAAAATCGATTTTTCGAGGGCCTACCAAACATCCATAGATTCCCAACTATCTAAAAGGTGTAGTCAAACCCCCGAATGTGTATGAACAAAATTAAAAATGCTTGAAATGGGTGTTGTATCACCTGCTATGAATCCTTTACCTAAAGATATGTTGGATGATAGATTTGCACCACAATCGAGATCCAAATGCTTCAAAAATTAAAAAATATATATTTTAGAAGTGGAATGCAATAGTGATATCATGAATTTGTTGCTTGAAGATGCGATGGGTGGTATATTTGATCTAGATAGTAAATCAAGAGCTACAAGGGAGGGCAAAAAATGGTTGAGGGAATGCCAAATTATGGTAGACAATGACCTTGAGTTGGCTTGAAAGCTAAGGTGAACGTCCTTAGCTAACAAATTTATCGCCTAACTTGGATACAAACAATGAATTTGGTCTTTGTAGGAAAGGAATAGAACAAGGGCTTAAAGAAGGTGATGTATGCATAGATCTTAAGTCTAAAAAGGATTACAAGTCTTTGGGAGAGGCTAAGAAAGAAGGGAAAAAATATGCACTAAGGATTGGGTAGCGAGGACTTCAAAATGAATCTCTTACTTGAAGATATTTTAGATGGGAAATTTGCTACAGGGAAAAATGAAGCAAAAACAAATATCATAGAGCGGATGTAAGCCTATAGTTTGGGTTCCAGGTGTTGTGGTTGTTGACCTATGGACCTACATAATGCTTCCTAATGTCCTATAAAACAAGCTTATGCACCACACACTAGACAATGCTTGTTATGAAAAAAGGAAGATGATAAATAAACAAGAATGATGCAAATGCAATAAGGATGGAATCAAATGATAGCAAATTAAGAGGAAATACAAGACAATAAAATGAAGGAAGCACTCTCTCAATATTATAATGCCTTGTTGACCTTACTTTGCTAAAGCTCACCAAAATACCTTTTAAAGAACCTTTGATTGCAATCTAAGTAGCAATTTGTTACCTTTATAAGTCATTCTAAAATGCTTCCTTATAGGTTTTTTTATAGGTAAAGGTGGTTACTTAGGAGAGTGAGGTGTTAGACTATGGTCAATTAGATTATGTTGATTACTAGCTAGTTGCCTTGGTTGGTAGTTCAAGATTTGATTGGGAGTTATGCAATTTCGATTGGTTGTTTGATTTCCAACTGGGAGATGTTGATTAAGGATTGATTGATAAGTTAACAAAGCTTGATTAGTAGATCATTGAGTTGGTTGGTAATGCCAGGAGGGTTAAATGCTTATGATAGGCAGTTGCAGGTAGGAATGAACATTGGTTGTTTGCCTAAAATGAATTTGTCACCTCTGAAACTGTCGCAAGCAGATACATTACTTGGTGGATTAAAACTTCTACCTATTGCAGAGCTAGTTTCAACAAGGAAGGCAGGATTTGGGCAATAAAACTTAGTTTCATAAATCCTCCACCTAATATGGTGGATTTTTTGCTTGGCAAATTTATTTTTAGACAATAAATTTGCATAAGGCTGACCAAACTTCAAATTTTGGGTTTGAGGAAGTGAACCATAGTTAGTTTGATTGATTGGTGAATCAATGATGAGATTGGTTTGGTTGGGTGGTCCAATTTTAGGTATCTACATTTGCCCCCTTTTTATGAATTTAAAATTATAAATACATAAAAAATAATTGCAAATTCCACCAATTTTTATAAAAATGGAGGCATTAAGCTTTAGATGCAAGGCAAAACATAGTGAAAATCAACTTGCTGGTGTTAAAAATTACCCAAGGTTTTTACTGAGTAATCTCTATGACATGTAGATGGAAACTAGGGTTTTACTAGTTTATCCCTAGTCAGGATGCCCCCTCGAGTTTTTGAAGGATCTATTGTGGTCTCAAGGGAACTTGAATAGGTTGGGTGAAAATGGGTAGGTGAAAATGTAACCCTAAGGGGATAAAAATAGGAGGGTAAAAATAATTTATTTTTACCATGCAAGGGGAGAGAATTTACTTTGGTAAAAATCAGAGCAACCTACAAAATGACACAACGTAGGTTTTCTACTCACATGTTGGAGGTAGTGTAGGGTGGAGGTGGACCAACTGGGGTCCAACTACAGGTATGGGTCAATTCCATCCAAAATTTATTCAATCTATGTCTTTGTGGGGTAGGGTTACCCCAAATAATGGATTCACACACGTGTTGAGAATCCACCATCATGAATCTGTCATGTAAGGAGACATATTCTAATAACCCTAATATTTTGCATTTAACCATCTAAATCGACAAATTTGTTTGGATGGAAAATTTTCTTAGAGGTGGAAAATTCAAAACTTAGAAAGAATTTGATAATTTTGTTTTAATACGTGTTTGTCTTTTATGCATGCAGGTGTTGGAAATCCTTCATATTATCGATCAAAGGTCTCATTTAGGTCAACATTTGTTATTATTACTCCTATAGAAATGGTGGTATTATATGGCACAAGTAGTGGGTACCTTGTGAGGTTGTCTTACATTGAGCTAGGTCATGCCTTGCTGATAGAATTAGCAAAGTAGTAACACTTAGAGGATGCTACCTTTTTGCTATCAATAGAAGAGATGTGGATAGCATTAGAGGATGTATGGAGGATTCTTTGGGTGTCAATAAAATGGACACCATTTTGAGGAGCCATAACAAGGCTCAAGAATTGGGGGCATTGACTCAAGATCCTCAACTTTGATTGATAAGGTACATATTAACACAAATGTTGTATTTCAAGAAGGTTGGTTGGACAGGATGATAGAATTAATTTGTGCTCTAAACTTTTATTTATTGATTGGAGATATGAGCAAGATACGTCTTCCTTGGGGATGGTGTGAGATCATGGCTCGGATGAGGGATCAATAGACCCAATTTTCTTGGGGCTTCTTTATTCTCTACAAAATTTACCAAAATTTGAACTAGGTGGTTTATCACAAGGATAAATATGTTGTGTGCAACATATTACTATAGGTGTGGGTGTGGAAGCAATTAGCTATCAAATATCTTGTTGGGCTTCTAGAATATGTAGTTGATTTTAAGACTCCTATAGGCTTCTGGTGGGATCACATCCATAAAAATAGGTAGGAGGCCTTTCAGGGAAGTTCTTATGGCAATACAAAGGGTGATTGATGACCTAAAATCCAATGATATCATATGGCAGTCCTAGAGGACCTCTCTTGGGTGGGAGGATGATGCTTTCTAATTAGGTCATGTAAAGAGGATATGGGGATCTCGAGGAGAGTTGAAGGTATACTATATTGATTGTGTTTTATGTTAGTTTAGTCTTCCTCAAGGGGTACCTACATTGGGGGAGATGTGGTACCAACAAGTGACTCGAGATAGGGGTCTAGGCTTTGATGGCCACATAGATATTATGATATTTCAAAGGAGGATGTCGATGATCCTCTAATACCAACTTTCATAATGGATGATGCAAGAAAATTATTAGGGTACAAATATATCAGACCAGAGAGGGTCACACCTATGATGCGATAACCTTGGTTTAGGCCTAACTTAAGGATTCAATGAATTTTTCTAGTAGCTATTGAGAGCATGAGGTAGAGGCCACGGGATGAAACCACACCATATTAGGCTTTGGTAGTAGCCCATATTATAGCAACACACAATATCGATGTTGATACAAGTAGGATTATAGAGGAGTCATCTTAGTTGGAGAGAGATGTTGAGGAGGAGGATTAATCTCCTCTAGACATAGTTAGACCAAGAAATGGTGGTACAATATGCCATCTTTTTGAGAGTGATCAAGTTATGGTTGACCGAGATTAGGTCCTATCAAAGAGATATCACATCATATTTGAGCAATATTAGGACGTTTTGAGCACAACCAAGCTAGATCTAAAGAGATCATATTTGGGCTAAGAGGGATTCTTGAGAATGGGAGCTAGCTCATCTAAAGCAATATTTTTATGATGTGGTGGGAGGAGAAAAAATGATAGGGACTAGTAGTAGATAATCGGTTACTAGATTCATAGTCAACCTGTTAGATCGGGCAAAGAAACATGTAGCTAATTTGTAGGTCAAGTTGCTAGTATAGACTTAAAGTAGTTTTATCATATGTACTATGGTATAGTCCCCCTAGAGCATAGACAACCTTTGCCTACTAGGACATAATCCTAGTCCTGATCTAGTGCAAGGTTTGTGACCAGGGAATCTCAATAATCAATGTAGTTTCCACCTTGGCTAGTGGATGGTGGATCAAAGACCTAGCCCATATGAGATCCTTAGCTAGGGTTTTGTGATGAGTGGCACAAAAGCACCAAATTTCTTTGTTAGGTTTCTTCATCAAACGACCTATTCTAAGTGTACCATTTTGAGTGATTGTGGTGCACCAAACCATTGTATGCTAAATTTTGATATATATACAATTTTTTTTAATTCATTATTGGTGTTGAAAATGTGATGTGAAATTTTTGTGTAAAATTTATTGATTGATTGATTTGATGATGTGTTGTGTTGACGATGTTTTATGACGTATTTGATTGGTATTTATGTTTGTATTAATGATTCTAGATTTTATTTAGAATTTTTACCAAATTATTTTGATTTGGAAAAATTCTAAGGATGAACTAGATGTGATATTAACCAACATTTCAAAAAGAAATTTTCACAAAGAGAAATATAGGAAGACTTGGATTAATCGAACTAAGATAATTGTAGTGTGTTTAGGTTGTTTTTGAATAATTTCGATCGAAGGTGATAATGGTTCAAATTTTTTGATTTTAATACTTTAATGAGGAAAATTTTGATTTTAATGCTTTAATGATAAAAAATTTGATTATGAATTAAATCATTTAAAATTTGAAAATGATCCAAATGTCATGATTGAAGATGTGTATTTTGTTGGTAGATGTCCATAGATACCCCTAGGATAGTTTTCCTGAGGCAAGGTAGAGGAGAAACATTTTTTGCAAAATTATTTTATTTACAAAAAATGAGGTAGTTGCATGCATTCAATTTTATTTAATGTTTTTGCCCCATTCAAATAAGGTGTTTAGAAAGGTGGGTTGATATGTTTATTATTTTAGAGGACTTTCTTGGAAGTGCTTCCAATTGATTTTTTATTGATGTGGCATCATTAGCCCCTAAGCAATGGCTTGTTTTCTTGAATAATGAACAAGTGTTTAGGCATCTAATATTGAAAGCATTTTTACATAGTTTGTTCCATTAGGACAGTTTGTGTCTTTGTTAACTTTTTGTTTGCTCCTAAGTGGTGACTATTCTAGCCTGACTATTTGACAAGCAGTTAGGTGAGTGTATTGTTTCTAAGTAGTCTATGTCTTTAATTTTTAGGACAATCTATGACTTAAGTATGATATATGCTTTCAGACAGTCTATACCCATATGATATGTGCTTTTGGACAATCTATATCCATATTAAAGATATTTCTAAACAATATATGTTCGTAAGATATGTTTCTAGATATTCTAGGTCCATATTATATATGCTTTTGGATAATTTATGTCTATATTATATATGATTTTGGATAGTATTTTTTCGTATGATATATGCTCCTGGACAGTCTATGTCCATATGATATATGCTTATAAACAGTCTATGTCCTTATGATATGTTCTTTTAGATAATCTATGTCCTTATATATGCTTCTAGACATTCTGTCCTTTATTTGTCTTGGGTAGTGTCCTTATTCATTTATTGTTTATTATGCTTTTATGTTGAATCCTCTCATTCATGGGGCTTTTAATAATTTGCAATATTCAAAGCCTCTATGGGCGATTGTTGCCATAAACTTGTGCATATATCACATGATAATTATCATCTAGCATATAAGGTTAATTTTTTAAAGTGTTTTATAAGGGCTTATTTATTATGTGCAATGAATAACTAAATTTGATTTTGGTAAAAATAAAATGATGAGAGTTATTTCTCACCAATGCTTCTGATGTTGAATACGAAAGCAATTTGATCAAGGAATAATCTTCATCAATTTTATTCTCTAAAGGTAGAAGATACATGTTACAAGGTGATTCAGTTGTTAAGTGGTTTAAATCCATTTGTTCCTATGACTAGGGGAGAATTGAGATCATTTGGAAAGAGAGTAATATAGTTGGATGAAAAACTATTGATTAGTGTTTGTATGGAATTTTGTGCAACAATCAAGAAGCACACAAGTTCATTTTCTTGGGGACTATGGATTGCTTCTAACCGATGATGGGTGCATATCTCTTATACACTTAGTCAATGGTTGTAAATAATCCTAGTTATTTGAAGTCATGAAAATATCTATGAATATTTTTTCAAAGATTCACTACCTCAGTTACCTAGCTAAAATGTAAGCTATAATGCAGTTTATCCTAACTAGGATCATCATGGGTCATGGCGAATCATCCTGACTCCATATATAAACACAAGCAAGTGGATTGACATTTAATCATGCAACAATCAGTGAAAAAATATGCAAGAAAGCAATTTCAGTAAGCAATGAAAGACCCAAAGTTGCTAAGTGAGAGAGGATGGTAATGATTTCTCGTAAATATTTTTGATTTTGCATGAAAAATATTGGTCAAGGGATAATTCTCATTCTACCTCCTTCAAAAAATTGGGATCTTATGTCTTTTTCAAAATAAAAGAGGAATGATAAATTATTTATCATTTATGCAATTCATTCATAAGTTAATTGAATAAGGAATAACCCCCATCCTATTTCATCACAAAAAGCATAAGCTAGAGGTTTCATGTAATATAAGAAAACATACCAAAAGAAAAAAAAATTTGCTAGCACACTATTCCAAGTAGTAAAGAGTATTCATTGCATCCCAATAGAAAAATAGGCAAACAATGCCTCAAAAGGTCAAGTCAAAGTCCTAAGAGTAGAGATTCACTTGGCATCAATGACCTAGACTAAGTGCAATGCATATGAGCTAACCTAACTAATTGTCATCCTTGCTTTATTGTAGAATCCCTTGATTCTAAATATACAGGAAGTCATTGTAATAATTATAATATATATTATCTAATACAAACAACAATATTTCAAGGCTTTTGAGGGAAGGAGGCTAGGAATTATTCCTCATAAACATCTTCAATGTCGTATGAAAACTATTTGACCAAGGAATAATTCTTATCTTCCAACCTGCAAAAGGCATGATCTATGTTCAAGCACATCATGCATTTATAAGATATATTCATGTATCTATGAAAAACAATCATGTAAAAAAAATAAAGGGGAATTTTGGGGAGCCATCAAGGAGGTTCGCTATTCTAGTGACCTATTGCAAGTGTAATACAAGTTACACTATTTTCTAGCTAGGGTTATTATGGACTCATTGAAAGAAACCCTCTTGTGACTTTATGGGATAAGCAAACTTAGTAAATAATGCAAGAAAACATATGAGAAAACAAAACATAATAAATTTCCCTAGCATATAAAATGGAATAAATGTAAATGAATTGGTTTTTAGATAGGTCGGGGGATCACACTTTTCATCATTTGACTTGATAGGGATATAATGAAGGTAAGGTTGATGAAAATAGTGTGAAGCAATTATTTTTTACTTGTTATCCCACAAATAGTCGAAGCAATATGTTCTCGATTTTTGACCAATGGTGGGTATATATTTGACTCATATAAATATTGATCAATGTATAAAAAAAAGGAACACCTTGTATAGGAAATTTGTAGGACAATGAGGAGGATTGATTTGGATTTTCAATAGATCCCTATACTAAGTAAAAATATTTCATACAATTATTTAAGGTTGTTAGATGCTCACTGATGGGAATCACTTGCCAAGAGAATGTTTCTAGCTTAGACTGCCCTCTTGTGAATGTAAAACATATAAGAATGCTAAAAGTCATCATGGTGAGCTAGCAAGTTAGTTGAGAGATGAAAAATAGGAAGCCAATAAGATGTCTATGTATTAGGTATAAAAGAGTTTTTAGGAAGATCTACTATCTTAGCTACCTAGCTAAGTGCAATGTAATTTCCTAACTAAGATCATGGTGAATCTTCCAACCTTGTATGTAACAAACAACCAAGCATCAGACATATTAACATAGGTAAGTGAATTGAGCATAGGGTTATGCATAAGGGGTCATATCAAAAATATAATTATAAAAATGGGGGAATCAATTTTGAAATCGGGGCAAATTGTGTCCAAAATCATGTAGGAGATATGACGAGTTGCCTTTATTTTCACCAAAAATTATAAAATTATGGCAAAATTTTTCAATGTTGATGATCGATGCCATACAATATTTGATAGACTCTTGACTATAGATAACTATGCATTGATGGCTACATACAACTATGCTTGACAATAGAAATTCAACTATCAACTACAAAGCATTATGTTGATAACACCTTGATGATCGATTACAACATAATATTTGAATAATGACAGTTGCATCAAAGGGTTTGATTAATTATTAGGTGCAATAGAGGGTTCAATTGATGATCGATCATAGCAAATATTTTAACTGATGATCGGTTGTAGTAGAGGATCGACTAATGATCGATTGCAGTAGAGGTTTTGACTAACGATCGGTTGTAGTAGAGGGTTTGATTGATGATCGGTTGTAGTAGAGGGTTTGACTAATGATCGGTTGTAGTAGAGGGATTATACGATGATAGGTTGCAAGAAGCCACATGTCAAATGATCCATAGCATCACCTATATAGCTCCAATGAAATGTTACCACATGTCAAACCCACATTTAATTTTGGCATGCAAATGCCTATAAAAAGGCATCAATAATCATTTTTTAATCTTTTTCTCACATGTAGCACATCAGAGCTAAGAAAAAACCACTATACACCTTCAAAATTTTTACCTTGCACCCTACGCCTTGATCCCTCGAACCTTACCCTATTTTTTTAAAAAAATATAGCAATGGCAACCTCTTCCACCCTTATTCCTTCCAAAATTTATTTCAAAAACCTTATGTGCCCCCTTATTTCTGAAATATTAACCACACTAGGATATGATATGTCATGGGTCAATGACTCTGGTCTTTAGGGTTTAGTGTCAATATTGTAGTATAAAATAAATAATAAATTATTGCTAAATATTATTGATGCATACGACAATGATGTAGCGATTATCAATCTCACAATCGACAACAAGAATCTCAAATTTTCTATCAAACCCTCAGACATCAAGAGATTGATAGGTTTGCCACACAAGGATGGTGATCCCATCACTCCAAAGTTCATTTTAAGTGATGAAGACAAAGTATACCTAGAGACCAACTACAAAGTCTCTTCAGATTTTTTGTCAGGTATAACTCTCCATATTTCTAGTCTTGTTTAAAGTTGAAATTTTGGGTTTCTCAGGTATTAATTTTTTTTTGTAGTTTTCGCTTCTAAGTCTAGAAGGGGCTTGACTTTATCATCTGTTCAAGATAAGTTTCTTAGAGTATGTATCAAATTCTTCCAAGAAAGACTTGTTCTACAAGGAAGACCGATGAACATTCCATTCTGGGCATTGGCATATTTGGTTTGGTGTCTTGCCCACTAAAAATTTGATTGGTGTACCTATGTTTTGCAGTGCATTAGAATGGATCTACACAACATCCAAATGAACACTACTACAATAGTCTCCACATGCAATTATATACTTTTTTTTTATTATAAATCTTATTATAATGTGTAGAATATTGTAGTACTGACCTTGTTGCACCTAGACCTAGCGAATGTTGGCATGATAGTCGAACAGGTGCAAGTAAAATTATATTTTTTGACAAAGTAATAATTTTTATATTCAAGTACTTTTTTTCATTTTATTTTTTTTAATTTGTACCTAAATGTAGAGAAGGGCATCCTCTTCCTCTACAAAATGGGATGTTGCATTAAGGGGTCATAAGCCAGAAGCCACTAGAGATTCTGACACACATCAAAATCAACACCATTATAGAGAAGACCTACAAAATATTTGAGGTCTTCTACTTCTCCTATTTCTCATCCACCTCTACCTACACATCATGTGCAAAGTGATGTTGAAGTTAGTGAGGCCACACCCACTACATGTAAGCTTACTATTTCGAGTTTTGATTCATGTATTCATTTAGTTAAAATTATAATCAATCATTTTTATTGAATTTTTAAATATTTTTCAGAGCTACATCGCACCAAGATGCCATTACATGGTGTAGCTACCCAATAGATCTCATCTTCATCCGGTAATTGTAATTCATTTAAATTAATATATATTTTCTTAATTAAAGTTTATCGTATCATTATTGACAAAATGTTTAATAAAATTTTATTATAATATTTTAAGCGGCCTCATTGTAATTTACCTAAAGAATATAATAGATGATGACGCACCTTCCTCCACCATGACAAAAACTAATGAGATGTCAACATATGTGAGGAAAATAACTTTTTCCATCCATGATGCGGGAAGTACCAAGCCAAATGTTTTCAAAAAAATTAAAATTTTATTTTGGAAATATTTCAAGTATGTAGGGAATTTCAACTTCAAGATTAGATAATCCTCCACTTGATGAGGATTATCTTTTACAAGGCAACATTCTCGGTTTATTTAAAGCAACATATGTGCTTCAAGATCCTCAAAAATAAGCACAACAAACAGAAGATTTAGCTGCATCTCCCTAGACCTCATCGCCTCCTCTTGAAACCAGTGACCCTCATCCTCTAACTGAGGATGAGAAAGTAATTTTTTTGAAGATATTTTAATGTCAAATAATTGTGAAGCAACCATCAAAGATACGTTGCTTCAAGATTTAAAAGAAATAAAATATTGGGAGTATCAGGCCAAATTTTTAAAAGATTGATGCTTTACTACATCAAGCTAAATCTAGCATAATGAAGGCTACCAATTTCTATGATGATGAAATTTTAGATATTATGTTGAATAGGTTGGAGAACATTAATGTTGAAGCCTAAGCTTATTTTAACCAATGGGTATTTGACAAGAAAAAAGTTGTAGTTGTTGAGGCTGCAAAGGATGTAGTCGAGGTAAGTCATCTTAATTTTGTTTGTTCTCTTTTTTTATATAATTATCAATTGACTTATTTTTTCTTTTCTCTTTTGTAGGCCAATTTTGATAACTTAAAGAAATAGGTGAAAAGCCTACAAGTTTATCTAAGAATGGAAAAGATAAACCTGCAAGGTGCTATAAAAATGAAAGAAATATTACAAGCCATAATTAGAGAGAACAACACTTTTAGAAGGATCATAATCCAAAATGGTTTGGATCTTGATATTTTGCTTAAGTAAAAGGGTAAAGAAATACTTTCAATAGTACAAGAAGATCCTATGAAAGAAGAAAGGGCATTGTTGGGGGGTTTAGAGATAGTAGAGGAAGGCCTAGTCAGAACTGGAGCACTGGAAGTGTAGACTGTAGAGGAAGGACAAAAGGGAAAAGAACCTCAAACTCAAGGAGAGCCTAAAACTACCTTAGACCCCCAATCTCAAGAATGAAAAAGTGAACACAATTCACTTGTTGACTACAAATTTTGTTGTATTGTAGTCAACAATTTTGTACAATGCAATGATATCTTTTCCAATTAATAAAAAATACATTTCCATAACTTGAGTATTATACTATTTAAATATTGTTTCCATGTATATTCTTGTGCTTGTTTAAAATTTATGATAATTCAATTATGTTTACTATTGTACTTTCAATTTACAAAATAGATATTTACTATTGGTTTAAAGTTGATTGCCTTATATAGTATAGTTATTTGCATAATAGATGTACTTAGGGGGACTTTAAATATTTATTAGACAAATAACCATGAACTCAGTTTGGCCATATAGCGCTTTCTAAACTACATACAACACTTTCTATAAAAAAATATTTACGAAGGATACATGCATGCATGGGTTTAAATTTATTCAAAGCCAAAGCATAAAACATAAAATTTTATCAACATAGACAGTTAATACAATAACAAGGCTATGATATAAAACATAAAATTTTATCAACAAAGACAATTAATAAAATAACAAGGCTATGATATAAAACATAACATTTTATTAAACCAAAAAGCCAATTTTGATATCCTAGTAGAAAATAAATGATAACAAATACTGTTAAATATATCAATTTTGTTAAATCTTGGAAATATTACAATGGAGGAAGTTGAAACAAACACTTCTCAACTTGTCCAAAATCACTTGTACGCATAGCATATCTTTGTGTCTCCACAATCTGATCACTACAAGTGTCATTATCCTCATTATCATGAATATTAGTGATACCTCTTCTATCTGCTAGGGATTTCCAATATGCCAAAGCTCTATCATAGGGATACTTATCCAACTCATACGATGACACATATTCTCAAACAATTTTCCAAATTTTTGTCCAACTTGTTATGAACTTTAGATTTCACAAAATATAGTGCACTAAAAACCCTTTCATCTTCCATAGATCCCAAAATCATTGTTTGACATAATTCATATAAACAAAAATATTCATTGATCGTATCTTGTAAGACACTACTTGGATACATTTTTTCCACAAACGTGTAATGGAACTAGGCTCATGAGGGTTACTCAAATGTGACATTTGACCAACCATTGTCAATCCAAAATGGGTTGATTGTTGTGTCAAAAGTTCTTTGTTGAGAATACCATTGATTTCAATACCATTGACTTCCACACTTTTAGTGAAATGTTTAACAAGAGTGCCCATATATCTTATAAACAACTCACTTGTAGTATTGTAGTTAGTACAAGGATCCCAAAACATGGGGTTAACCACACCCATCGCCTCAAGCAACTCATCTCTTTGAAAATGATCTCTTATTTCCCTTGTCAATGATTCTACTATTTTTATCAATTTAATCTTAGTATTGTGTAAAACTACATCAAATCCACTATGTGTTATGGGTATTTGTTCAACATCCTCTATAACTATATGTGACCACTTTTCAAAATAATATAAAGGTATCATATTTCCATGAACATTAATACAAATATGATCATTGATGTTGAACTTCAAAAAGCTTTTTGGATCATTGATGTTAGTTAAAGTTTTCCAACTATCAAATAAAGGATCTATAAAATTTTCTTTAGACAAGTATATCCTATCAATATGCATACATATTTGTTTTCTCATCTTGATGAAATTGACAATATAAATGGATCTTTCTTGTGCAAGTTTAATCAAAGTATTCATTTCTTGCAACAATGGAAGAATACCACATAATGTGAGAAGTGTTTCCAAGTCAGTCATATGGTATAGCAAATATTTTGCCTTATCAACTACCCTACGATTTGCATACATAAACCCCACTAAGGATTGATATTCTGTAAAAATTCTATATGCAAGTTGAAATAATGAAATCCACCTAGTATCTACATCTTTTAACAATTTTCTACCTTCAGTAACTCCTAGTGAAAACTATTGAAACTCTGCAAACCTTTTTGGATTGCACAAAAAGTAAGCATGTATTTCATGGATGAGTTCTTCCACTCTTGCAACATTTTCAAATGTGCTCACAATTTTGTATGCAAGATTCATTCTATGAGCCATGCAATGAATGGGTATCAAATATGGGGTAATTGATGTCTGAAGTCAAACACAAAGACCATTCTTGTGTCCTTGCATTGTAGCAACACTACTCAACTCCAACACATATTAACTTTGTGGCTATTTCTGTATCATCCATTCCCACAATATCCTTTAAACTGGTTACAACAACATTGTAAATATTTTTCGCATTACAATTTTCCACCATCTTATGTAGTGCTAGTAAATGAGGTTGCCTTAAATGATTTTAGAATGTGTAAACATGCATGCAAATCCAAGATGTGTTGTCAACAATCGTTACCTCATCAATTGAAAGTGAAATGAATTTGGCATGTTTTACTTTCTCTCTTAGGTCCTCCTCAACCAATGATAGACATTTTACCATTTTCCAACCACTTCGATCTGACCAATGGGAACTAGGAAGGTTCTGCACATCAGCTAGTTGAAATAGGTGCTTATAATCAATAAAATTAGACATGGGTCTACCCTTTTTAAGAATACTATATACAACAACAAACTGCAAACTTTTTGAAGCTAAAGTGGTCTTATGAATTTTTTGAAATTGGGCTTGAATCGTTCCACCCTTCTCAACAAGAGTTTGTTGTTGTTTCATTTCTTTTTCATATTCTTATGCATATCTGACATGCATGCATTTCGATGCATCCTTCCACCTAATTATTTTCTTAGTTGTTCCATCACTTTCTTTTATTGTCGAATAAACTTTCCCACAATGTTTTTCTATTGTGTCTAACTTAAGTTGCATCTTATGATCCTTTCCTAGTTTCCAACTACAAATTATGCATCTACATTTTGTTGGTATGTCATTGTTGTTCTCTAGTTGGACTGACTCAATAAAGGGATATGTTGATGACCATTCAAGCTGAAATATCCTTCCAATAGTCCACCTGGTTAACTTTCTACGTTTAGGTTTTTGACTAGAAGATTCTCCAGAAGTCTGCATTTTATTTGAATGATCATTTTCTTTTTCGATTGGCATGTCTGTATGAGGCATCTCGTCAAGTGGTTGTTGCATGTCATTGTTAAGAAAATTTTCATGTGGAGGCATCTCATCCTCGAGAATATCTTCAAGTGGAGGCATATTAGGGTCAACAGTATTTTTTGCATACAATGGTGTTCTATATCATTTTTTGATGTAAAAAAGCATTATATTAAAGAATTAACAGAATACATTTTTACAAGCAAAAAAAGAGGCAGATAAACATGCCACTTGGCCAAAGCCATCAACCAAAAAACCACCATTTTTTGATGAAGAAAGGCTTTATATTAAAGAATAACATAATACAAAAATTAATTGTTTAGTTGGTAAAAGGTATTTGTACCTTGAATTTGTGCAGATGTCGATGGCTCACTAGATTTTGATATATGTCTAAAATATTTTAGGATACTCTTTTTACCAGAAGATTGGCCTCCCTTCTTTCCATCACCAGTAGGTGCCATTGTACTTGTAAAGAAAAAAATTTGATGTTAGAAAATGAATATGATGTTGAACAAAATTGAGAAAATTCTACAACCGGTATAAGGAAATTCTTGCACCACTTAGCCGTTATCATGATTTTTGCAACCATACTTCCCTCAATAATGGTTTCCATATTTACTCAAGCGTTAGGGAACCATTACTATTATCCATTAATTCCTTTAATGATGCAGGAGCATCCGGTGGTAGCAGAGCAATCTTGCATCGACCAAAAAAAAAAAAAAATTCTAAGTGTTTGCCTTGATGTCACGATATCGCGACAGAGAAAAGTGTCGCGATATCGCGACATGTCACGTTTTTCACAACTCAAGAATGTGAGAGGAGGCATAGAGAAAAAATGTCACGATTTCGTGAAATCACGACCAAAAGAAGACAGGAAAGACACAAAGGAGAAAATGTCACGATTTCGTGACATGTCACGAAATTGCGACCAAAGAAGCAGAAAGGAGGCAAGGAAGGAAAATGTCACGATTTCGCGACATGTCACGATTTCACGATCGAAGAAGCAGAAAGGAAGCAAGGAAGGAAAATGTCACGATTTCACGACATGTCGCGATTTCACGACCAAAGACGCAGAAAGGAAGCAAGGAAGGAAACTGTCGTGATTTCGTGACATGTCGCGATTTCACAACCCTAGAGGCAAGGAGAAGGCAGAAAGAAAAGATGTTGCGATATCGCGACATGTCACGATTTCGTGACCAGAAAGGAGAAAGAAGACCCAGAAGGGAAAGATGTCGCGATATCGCGACATGTCACATTTTCGCGACCCAAGGACAAGAGAAAGCGCAAGGGAGAAAAAGTATCACGATATCGTGACATGTCGCATTTTTGTGATCCAAGGACGAGAGAAGGTGCAAGGAAGAAAAAGTGTCACAATATCGTGACATGTCGCATTTTCGTGACCCAAGGACGAGAGAAGGCGCAAGGAAGAAAAAGTGTCACGATATTGTGACATGTCACATTTTCGTGACCCAATAACGAGAGAAGGCGCAAGGGAGAAAAGGTGTTGCGATATCGTGACATGTCGCACTTTCGTGATTCGAAGAGGGCAGGAAGGTAGTGAAGTCGAAAGTGTCATGATTTTGCGACATGTCACATTTTTGTGACTCGAAGAAGGTAGGAAGACAGGGAAGTCAAAAGTGTCACGATATCGCGACATGTCATATTTTTGGGACTCGAAGAAGGCTAGAAGACAGGGAAGCTGAAAGTGTAGCGATATTGCAACATGTTGCATTTTTGTGACCAATGAAAGAAAAGAAAGCGTAGACGGTTACAAGGGCTATTACAAAGGAATCTACAGAGTGGTGGCATACTGAACATCATTAATGGTTGACAGGTGGACAGAGCCTACAGTGGCAACATTGAAAGCACATGGCATCGAGGTGCAGTGAAGGCAGACAAGAATCAAAGATAAAAAATAAAGGCGTTCGAAGGCGAAGACAACAAAGAGGCACAGGAAATGAAATGAAGGGTCAAACAAGGGAAACAAAGAGTCATGCCAAAGATTTTAAAAGGGTGAGCGAAGGCATGCACAAGGGTCAAAGAACTACTGAGCCATAGTTGTAGACGTGAAGGCAAGAGGGCGATTCTGGACCAGTTTAGACTGTTATTCTTCTTGGGCAGAAGATGCTATAAGAGGAAAGAAAATAACTATCTTTTAGAGTGAAGGAGTTTTAAATGGCATACTGCTACCATTATTGTAAATAAATTCCAACTGTAATGAATGATATTTAAGAATCTGTTGTGAGTTATTTGTGGATCACCATCAAAGGGTATCAGAGTGGGAGTTCCTGAGTGTGTGAGCAGATCATCGAAAGTGAGGCAGTTTGCACCAAGATCTGTGGAAGGATTATGAGAAGAGAGCGAGGAAGAATGCCTCCATGAAGAAACTATTGTGGTGGAAGAAATGTGGTACCTAAAGAAGATTTCAGAGCTGTGTAGAGGCAAGTGCAAGCCCTACAAGAGGAATTGTGAAGAGGGGTTGAACCAAGGAGAGAAGACCATAGTGAAGAGGAAAAAATTTGATATGATTACAATTAATCATGAGATTTTACTATTGTAAAGCATTGCAAATCATAGAAGTTATTGTATTTACACAAAAGTTTAGGACTTTTCTTATCACCATTTTTTCAATAAATTTGATATGAATCAAGATATTGGTTTTATAATTAGACTCAAATAAATATTTTCTAACATAGATTTTTTTCTTTTAGCTCTATACACTTGAATATATATCTACTTATCTTTAGATTAAACTAATAGATAAAATGGAATGATGTTTCCATATAACCACAAAGAAAGTGCTTTCCCTTCCAAACAATGGAATTTATACAATAAGCAAGATGCAAGGCCCTAATATTGTTATCTTAGTATAGCTTTCACTTCACTCCTATAATAGCAATAAATTTTCACTTGCAATATAATCATTTAGCGAAATATTATCCTCTTTTATCCTAGAGTAATCTGTGGCATAACACATAATATTTTATGTTGTCTAGAGTAACTTGTAACCTCTCATTTTCATACAACAACAAAGCTATTTAGCAAAAGCTTATCATGCTTTATCTCAAAGCAAGCCCACGGTATAACATTGGTCATGCTATCTCTACATGGTGATCCATAGTCTACCATTTTCATATTCATGTTATTCTTTTTTCAAAGCTTTTCTAAGTAGATTGCCTATCTCCTCTCCCAACTAGAATCCTCATTCCTTCCTCTTCTTTTCATCCCCAAATTTCCTTACCTTCTTCATCAAGATCCCAATTGATTCTTGTTTTATGAGCCATACATCTATTTTATTAGACAAATTTATGTTTGTACTTTGTCTATCCTTTAGTCATCTATTACTAGAACAAAACAAAGGTGGATATTAAGTGGATCAATAGCATAAGCTAAGAAAAATATTTGAGTTGATCAATATGTCGAACATAATCATAACAAATATGGTAGGAGAATTAGATGATGAATTAAGTAATAGGTTGAATCCTATTTAGTAATATCAATATAATTCAACTGAAAAATGCATTTTAATCTTTCTAAACATTATCAAAACTAGCATTGATGCATTTGATCGTATAATTTACTATCAAAACTTATTTTTCTATCCTTAATCATTGTAAAGTGTCACAACAATGATCAAAATAGCTCTATGAACTCAAGCATAATAATAATATGCATCTATCAAAACTTATTATTATTATCATCCTATTAAGCAAAATAAGCAAGTCTATAAAATTTAAATCATATATATGTTACAAAGTAGTTTAGAAAAATCAATTACTAAATGTATCCATTATGTAAAAATATACAGGGTGAAATATTTGAAAGATATTGACAAGTTATAGAGTAAATTATAAATTTGAAATTGTATTGAATATGATTTATAATTTTTTTTTTAAGTAGAGTTTTGAAAGGGTTGTCCTTTCCCTTTTAAATCGACTTAGTCACATTGAGCTATTTGGTACTATTTGGTGTCGTCAAGATTTGAACCTTGGTGTGGGTTACATTAACTATTTGTCCCAACCTTTGAACCAACTACCTGTTGGCATGATTTATAAATATTTTGAATTTCAATATTAGATATCAAACAATTATTAATAACTATGGTCCTATGATATCTATTTGCCATGTTTAAATTTATAAATATAATTTTCATACTCCTAGGCTTATTATTTGAAGTTGTGTCCATAATAAATATGAAATTCGAGAGTGAGTGCAATTGTGTGAGTGTGAGCTAGGAGTGAGTGCAATCAAAAGCGAGCGTGAGTTAGGAGTGAGTGCAATCAAAAGCAAGTGCCAATGCTATCTAGGAGTGAGTGCATCCAGAAGCGTGAGTAAGCATGAGCTGGGAGTGAGTGCAAGCATAAGTCAGGAGTGCAGAGGAAGTGTGAGTAAGAAAGCAAATAAATTAGAAAGCAACATGTGATCAAGTATCAAGTGCCACTTCTTGTTCTAGATCTTAGGAGAATTTAAAGGATTCATTTGAAGAAAAACTATGTAACATGAAAAGAAAGTCATTTGTAAATTTTTTTTACTAAAAGCACGAATGGCCAAGTTAGAAGTATGGATTCCCTAGCTAGAAATAATAGGAAGAGAAAATCTATGGCAAACCCAGTCTAGGTAGCAGATTCTACACCAAAAGTGATTATCAAGGATGAGATGATTGAGCACAATATAATGGTTCTTAAAACTAGAGGGTTAAAATGTAAGTTTCATGGATATTGGCCAGGTTTTTCTTAAATTCAAAATTGGATCAAGTGGAAGTGGGGATTGAATTCAAATTACTCCATGAGTTTTCTTTCAAAAGGATATTTTTTCATTATTCTCTCTAGTTCAAAAATAAGAGATAAAATAATGGATGGAAGCTCATGGTTTAGGAGCAAAGATACATTACATTTAAGACCTTGGAGTGAAAAAAATTATGTGGGCACAAAAACTATTAAAATACTTCTGGTATAGATTAGGCTTTTTAGAATTCATTATCAACTCATAAATAAGGAGGTTTTGAAGAATATTGATAATACTCTAGGTGAATTCATCCAAGAGGGACCAACTACTAAGGAGATAAGGCATGTTGTATACACTCGAATATGTGTTGCCATGGATATTTCTAAATCTTTATTGTAGTTGATTAGGATTAAATATGAATCAAGAGAATGGGATCAAAAAGTGGATTATGAAAACATTGCATTCTGATAGGATCAACAAGTGGATTATGAAAAAATTGCATTCTGATGTCGCAAATATCATGAAACTAGGCACATGGAAAGAGATTGCAAAGCGAAAATGGGTGAAGAGATGATTTTTTTTAGGAATGAGGGTAGCTTCAATTTGAAACAAGGAGATAATATCATAGGAGAAGCTAGATCAAATCAAGAATTTTCCACTCCTAATAAAATGGCTAGAAAATATCTCTACATCAGATGGCTTGGGAGGTTGATGATCCATCGGTTGAAGAAGAAGTAATGGATCCTGCAGAAGCCAGATTAATTAAGGCCATATCTTGGATCAGGAAGAAGGTAAAGTTTGAGGTCTCCACGTATTATGGGAGTCTTAATTCAGAAGATTTAATTGACTAGATCAATGATATGGAGAAATATTTTGAGTATGAGGAGGTTGTAGATCCAGATCGGATCAAGTTTGCAAAAACAAAGTTGAAAGGCCATGCTTGCATATGGTGGAAAAAAGTGCAGCTAGAAAGAAATAGAGGAGGAAAGAAAAAGATAACCAGATGGGATCGAATGGTAGAGAAGTTGAAGAGATAGTTTATTCCTATAGATTACGAATTGGACCTGTTGAGAAGAATGCAAAGTTTAAGACAGTCAAACAGATCTGTCAAAGAATATACAGAGGAGTTCTACCTAATCTCAATCAGAACTGGCTATGCAGAGGCTAACAGGGAGAAGGTGGCCCGTTACATTAATGGGTTGAGAACCAGTATTCAAGAGGAGTTGATTCTGGTTAAGATGAGCACCATTGAGGATGCTTACTAGTTTGCCCTCAAATTCGAAGAGAAGCTGAATAGATGGTTTGAGGGAAAGCAAAGAGGAAGAGGTCGTGGGGGAAGAACTAGTGGAAGGACCAGTGGAGAAAGATATAAGGATCAAAAGAAGGCTGGTGAAACGAGTAATACCCAGGATTAGGAAGATAGGAACACCTACCAACCCCATAATTAGAACAATGGTTACCCAAGGGGGAGAAGTAGATCTGGACGTGGATTTAGAAGGGGAGGATTTTGTGGAACCTATTTCCATTGTGGCGAAGAAGGACATCGAGCATACGAGTGTCCACAACACCGAGAAGGGACAAATGAGAGACTTGAGGGTCCTACCAGAGCTGTTGTAGCTGATGAAGGTGCTAAATAAAAACATTCTAAGGAGGCAGAGGGAGGAGAATTTATGGTTACAAGGAGGACCCTGTTGAATGAGGAGAAAGGATCAGACCAGAGAAGGAGCCTGTTCCACACAAGGTGCAAAATTTCAGGTAAGGTCTGTAACATTATTATAGATAATGGTAGTACTGATAACTTGGTCTCAAAAGAAATGGTTACCAAGTTATAGTTAAAGAGAAGGGTACACCCGCATCCATATCAGATTGCGTGGTTACAAAAGGACCATAGGGCCTTGGTCAGTGAGCAATTCTCGATGAAATTAAATAATGGGAAGTACTGTGATGAGGTCCTATGTGACATCCTACCTATGGATGCTTGCCATTTGCTATTGGGAAGGCCATGGCAGTTTGATCGATGTGTAGTGCATGATGGTTGTGCCAACACTTACTCAGTGAAAAAGAATGGAGTGCGCCATAAGCTGAAGCCCTTGCAGGAGGCAGGTGAAAATGTATGTAGCAGCGCTAGAATCTGTTTAGTTGAAGGGGGAAGATTTTTGGATAGTTTAAAGCATGAGCATATGTGCTATGCATTAATTCCTAGAGTTAGGAAGGAAGAATGTAAGGATACCCCTATAGAAGTCTTAAGACTATTAGAAGAATTTCCAGACATTGTATCTGATAATGTGCTTGAAGGTTTACCACTAGTGAGGAAGATTAGTCACCATATAGATTTGGTACCAAGATCTAGTTTACCTAATAAGGCAAAGACATAGAATGACTCCTATAGAAACTGAAGAGCTGAACAGGCAAGTCCAAGAGTTGTTGAAAAAGGGTCTGATTCGGAAGAGCTTGAGTCCATGTGTAGTACCTATAGTACTAGCACCAAAGAAAGATGGAGAATGGAGAATGTGTATAGACTCTCAAGCCATTAACAAGATCACCATAAAGTATAGATTTCCATTGCTAAGGATGGATGACATTATGGACTGTTTGAGTGGAGCCAAGTACTTCACAAAGATTGATCTGAAGAGTGGTTATCATCAGATTCATGTCAGAGAAGGAGATGAATGGAAGACAACCTTCAAGACCAATAAATATTTGTATGAATGGTTGGTCATGCCATTTGGGCTAACCAATGCACTAAGCACATTCATGCGGTTGATGACTGAGGTATTGAAAGAATTTTTAGGCAAATTCGTCATTGTCTATTTGGATGATATTTTAATATTTAGCAGAACCCTGGAAGAGCATCTAATGTAGGTCAGAAGGGTTTTTGAGAAGCTATGAGAGGAGCAGTTGTTAAGAAATCTGAAGAAGTGTAATTTCGTGAAGAAAGAGTTAGTGTACCTGGGATTTGTCATCTTAGCCAAAGGTCTAAAAATGGACCCAAAAAATGTGAGATCTATCATTGAATGGCCTACTCTGAGAAGCACAACTAAGGTAAGATCATTCCATGGTCTAGCAAGTTTTTACAGGAAATTCATTAGAAATTTTAGCAGTATTTGTGCACCCCTTACAGAAAAAATGAGAGGGGATAAGAAAGAATTCAAGTGGACCTTAGGAGCAGATAGGAGTTTTGGTATGATGAAGAAGAAGGTTATAGAGCAACCTATTTTGGCACTTCCAAATTTTAATAAGGTATTCCAGGTAGATTGTGATGCTAGTGGTAGTGCCATAGGAGCTATTTTGAGTCAAGAAGGTAAACCTGTTGCTTACTTTAGTGAGAAACTAAATGATGCTAAGAAGAAGTATTCAATTTATGATAAATAGTTTTATGCTATAGTTCAGGCTCTAAAGAAGTGGCGACATTACTTGCTACTAAAAGAGTTTGTTCTATATACTGATCATCAGGCCTTGTAGTATATCAACAGCCAAGGGAAACTAAATTAGAGGCACTTGAAATGGGTTGAGTTCCTACAGAGTTATACCTTTGTGTTGAAGCACAGGAGCAAAAAATCAAACAGATTTGTAGATGCCTTAAGTAGAAGGCAGTGTTTGTTGATAGAAATGAAGGTGGAAGTGGTAGGATTTGATGAACTTGTTGAGCAAGGTGCAGTATTGTCATTGTTGTCAACACAGACAGATAGATCAGTTGATGTAGTGGACAGGAGTTCAGAGGTCGGTCAGAGCATGTACAGTGAATTTCCAAGAAGACAAAAGTGGCCCAGATTCAGAGGATCAAAGAAAAAGACAAGTAAGAAAACTGTCGCGATATCGCGACATGTTTTCTATCATGATTTCATGACATATCGAAGGAGAGAGAAAATGCTGGCAAAGATGTCGCGATTTCATGACATGTTTCATTTTCATAATCCAAAGTGAAGAAAATAGGAGAGAGAAAAAGATGTCACGATTTTGTGACATGTTTCATTTTTGCGGTCCAAAGCGAAGAAAAGAGGAGAGAGAAAAATATGTCGCGATTTCATGACATGTTTCATTTTTGTGGTCCAAAGCAAAGAAAAGAGGAGAGAGAAAAAGATGTCGCGATTTCGTGACATGTTTCATTTTCACGGTCCGAAGCGAAGAGGAAGGTAGAGAAAGAAAAGTGTTGCGTTTTCACAACAATTTGCAAGAAGGATTGTACAGACAAGAAAGTGTTGCGATTTCATGACAGGTTCGAACAAAAAGCATCAAGGAGAAAAAGTGTTGCGATTTTGCGACATGTTTGAACAGAAAGCGCCAATGAGAAAAAGTGTCATGATTTCGCGACAGGTTCGAACAGAAAGCACCAAGGAGAAAAAGTGTCATGATTTCATGACAGGTTTGAATAGAAAGCACCAAGGAGAAAAAGTGTCGCGATTTTGTGACAGGTTCGAACAGAAAGCGCCAAGGAGAAAAAGTGTCACGATTTCGCGACAGGTTCGAACAGAAAGCACCAAGGAGAAAAAGTGTCACGATTTCATGACAGGTTCGAAGAGGAAGCGCTAAGGAGAGAAAGTGTCATGATTTCGTGACATGTCGGGTTTTACGACCCGAAGAAGAGATAGAGTGCAAGGCAGCGCATGTGTCACGATTTCGCGACATGTGTTTTTGTGGGCGAAAGACAGAGAAATGCACAAGGCAGAGAATGTGTCACGATTTTGTGACATGTCAGGTTTTCACTGGAGCTTGCAGAGAAAAGTGTACGAAAGAGAAATATGTCATGATTTTGTGACATGTCAAGTTTTCGCTGGAGCTTGTAGAGAAAAGTGTACGAAAGAGAAAGATGTCACAATTTCGTGACATGTCATGGTTTCGCTAGGGCAAGCAGAGAAGAGTGCAAGGAAGTGAAATATGTCACGATTTTGTAACATGTTCTATTTTTTCTTGTTGAAGTCGAGAAGAGTAGCAAGAGGCGAAAAGTGTCACAATTTTGGGACATGTTCTGTTTTCGCTGGTTGAAGCCGAGAAGAGTAGCAAGAGGCGAAAAGTGTCACGATTTTGTGACATGTCAAGTTTTCGCTGGTTGAAGCCGAGAATAGTAGCAAGAGGTAGAAAGTGTCACGATTTCATGACATGTTATGTTTTCACGGGT
Source organism: Wollemia nobilis (assembly GCA_028583015.1). Classification (NCBI taxonomy): domain Eukaryota; kingdom Viridiplantae; phylum Streptophyta; class Pinopsida; order Araucariales; family Araucariaceae; genus Wollemia; species Wollemia nobilis. Next base: position 343,243 of record JAQPPZ010002892.1, on the reverse strand, counting down.
AGAAGGCGAGAAGAGTGCAAAGAGATAGAAGTGTCACGATTTTGCGACAGGTCGCAACAAAGATGCTTACTGACAGTTAACTAAAAGTAGAACGATAGTTACAGGGGCAGTTGCAGAGGAAAATCATGCAGCCAAAATAAGTACAGTTAACTAAAGTTAGTCCGGCAGTTACAAAAGAAAAATCATGCAACTATTTTAAGAATAGTCGAAGAAGGAGAAATCGAACAGTCGCATAAATAGAATCAAAATTTGCATGCATGCACAGAAAAGAATACGAATAGTTATGACCAAGAAGACGAACAGTCATGGTAGAGGTATATCCTGCATGTAATGTATTCAACGAAATGCCCACTCTATATATACAAAAGGAGTTACATAAAGAAGCAATTATAGTTGATAAGTGGCAGAAGAGAATGTTAATAGACTGCATGCAGGATTATGGAAGTAACAGAAGAACAGTTGTTTCAAGATGAACATATTGTTATAAAAGGGCAATTGCGTGAAGAATTATGTTGCTGCTGTAAGTGAGAAATTGCTGCGTAAAGAGGGTTAGAAGAGGGTCGAGAGAGAAATAAGCAGAGCCGTGAGAGCATGCAGAGTTTGATTAATTACAGACTAGTCAGGGTCATGTAAATAGTGAAGGCATTTTTATGTCATTGAAATAATTTAGAATTGTAGTCCAAGTTGGTGCTTGGCATTAGGGGTTGGTGCTCCTATCTATTGTAGCAAAAAAATAAGGGGTTGGTGCTCCTTCCAGTGGGTGCTGGTAAAGTGTTTGTAAAATTGGTGTTTTGCAAAGGCTGGATTTGGATTGAAGTCCAAGCAGTCATTTTTGAGGAGTAGCCAAATTGGTGAACCTCGTTACATTGTGTGTTGTGGTGCGCTCTCTTGTGAAAATTGCTTTATCTATTTTCAAGTTCTCTTTGCTTTAGCTTTAAGTGTTGTAGATTTGAATTTTAATAGCTACATTGATTCACCCCCCCTCTCAGTGTCATTGTGAGAATATCAATTGGTATCAGAGCAAGGTTCCTGAATAAGCTTAATCAGCTAAGGTGATCTTGGAAGAAACACAATGGTAGGTGGTGAAGGTTTCTCATCCAACAAAGCTCCCTTGTTCGATGGAACTAATTACTCATTCTGGAAACTCAGGATGCAGACATATCTGAGTGCATTGGGATACGACATTTGGGAGTCAGTAGAAAGTGGATACACAATACCCGCTACTCCTCCAATAGATACTGTTGAGAAGAAAATTTTTGAGAATAAATCCAAAGCAAAGAATGCCATAATGTGTGGGCTAGTAGACAGTGAACTGATAAGGGTCATGAGTCAGAAATCGACAAAAGACATGTGGGACAAATTGAAGAGCATCCATGAAGGAGACATCAAGATCAAAGAAGCCAAGCTGCAAACACATCGAGCTCAGTTTGAAGCATTACAAATGAATGACGATGAGAACATAGAGGCCTATATGTTGAGAGTCAATGGAATCATTAATGCAATCAGAGGACTCGATGAAGAAATCAAAGATGCAGTTGTCATGAAAAAGGTACTTAGAACTCTTCACAAAAGATTTAACTCTAAAGTTTCTGCAATAGAAGAGGCTAAAGATCTAAATAATTTTAGCATGGACGAGATGCATGGTTCTTTGACTGCATACAAAATGAGAATAGGACAAACTAAGCTCATAGACAGAGAAGCTGCTTTTAAAGCACACACAAATATAAAAGTTGAACAAGAATCTGAGGATGAAGAGACACAGGATGAAACAAAAGCTAACTTTGTTCGAAAACTTACAAAGGGAAAAGAAAAATATAGAGGAAAATTACCGTTTAAGTGCTTCAATTGTGGAGGCGTCAGTCACTTTGCAGCTAAATGTCCAATGCATAATAAAACTAGAAATGATGAAGGGTCACACCAAGAAAAAGGTGACTGGAAGAAGAAACCAAATTTTAGAAAGAAAAACTTCAAGAAGAAAATTTTCATATCCAAGAATGTTAGCTCTTCTAAAGAAAGCTTAGGTGAGGATTTTGAAGAAGAGACAGGTGAAGCTCTGTTCATGGCATTTGAAGAAGAAAAAACAAAAGAAAAACAAGAAGGTGATGAAAACCTTAAGGATGAGGCTGAAGTATATCTGGAAGGTGAGTTGGTTGCTACACTTGAAGAGTTAAATACAGAAATGAAAAAAAATAAAAAGTTTTCAAGAAAGCTAGAGGATGCCAATGACATAATAAATAGTTTGAAAGTACAGACAGAAGAATTTAAGAAAATGTATGAAGAACTTGAAGTTCAATTAACCATGAAAATAGATGAGTGCATCATACTAGAGGAAGAGATTGTTGTTTTAAGAATGCGGCTAGAAGAAAAGAATCAAAAATTGAGTTGCTATCACAAACTTGAAGGAAGTTCTGCAAAGCTTGAAAAGATTATAAATAGTCAGAGAACTACAGACATCAAATTTGGCTTGGTCTTTGTCGAAGGAGAATCATCAAGTGGATCAAAGGCCATAATCGTAGAACCAAGTAAAGAAAGAAGATAAGATCAAGGTTGACCAAAGAAAATCGAATCATGCAAAAGAAAGCAACAATGCCAGGCATGAGAAGAATGCTGACAATGAGGGATTCACAAAAGTTACACATCAAAGGAGAATAAAATTTGTGGCTCCTACTACAAAATGGCAAAGACCAACTCCCAGGTTCAATCATTCCTTTTTTGGTTATTATTTTAAATGCAATACTTATGGTCATAAGATTTTAGACTGCATTTATAATATAGGACAAAGAAATTTCATCAGTAGAAATGTCTTTTCACCCTTGATGGATTATGCAGTAGAATGCTATAACCGTCATAACTTTGGACACATTGCAAGAAATTGTAGAAGCACATATGCAGCAAATAAATATCAGGGAAGAAGATCTCAACCAAACAGTTTAAGGCAAAAAAAAAAATTCCCAGAAAAATATGCACAGGCCATTGACAAAGAAAAGTCTAAACAAGTGACAAAAACTGTAGCCAAATTAGAGTGGAAAGAAAAAGAGCAACTCAAGGAAGAAAAGGAATCCTTGATTGTACAGACAACATTCAAAGCATAGAACAAATCTGCACCATGGATATTGGATAGTGGATGCTCCAGTCACATGACAGGAGATAAACAAAAATTTAAAAAGCTACAGAAATATGAAGGAGGCTCTGTAAAGTTTGGAAATAATGATGGAGCCAAGATAGTTGGCAAAGGATCAGTCAAGATAAGTGATGGAAAGATCAATTCCAAAGAAGTTCTATTTGTGATTGGTTTAAAGCACAACTTACTGAGTGTAAGTCAAATTAGTGACAAAGGTCATGAAGTCATTTTTAAGAAGCAGAGCTGTGAAGTCAGAAAAGCTCACAGTGGGAAGCTGATAGCTAATGGATTGAGGACTTCTGGAAACCTGTATACTCTTTCAGAGACTTCAAAAGGAGCATGTTTGATTCGACAGGAATATAAAAATTAGTTGTGGCACAAGAGGTTCGATCATATTAGCTTTGACAATCTGGTAAAAATAAGTTCAAAAAAGGAAGTAAGAGATATACCTACCATTGGCAAACCAGTAAATAGCATCTGTGCTTCATGCCAAAAAGGAAAACAAACCAAATCCACATTCAAATTAAAGGAATACTTCACCAACAAACCTTTAGAGCTAATACATACTGATTTGTATGGACCCATGAGAACACAAAGCATAAATGGTGACAAATACTTTATGCTGTTCATAGATGACTACTCTAGGATGACATGGGTGCTATTTTTAAAGCTTAAATCAGATGCCTTTGAGATGTTCAAGATTTTTAAAAAATAGGTTAAGAATCAAACTGGAAAAAGAATTAAATGCCTAAGATCAGACAAAGGAGGAGAGTTTATCTCAGAAGAGTTTGCAGAGTATTGTCAAAAATATGGGATCAAAAGACAGTTTTCAGCAGTAAGGACACCTCAGCAGAATGGTGTTGTAGAAAGTGTATCGCTCCAAATTTTTCGCATCCGTACCTTCAGGCTATAGGATCTGTTCCCGGAAGGAGGATGGAAAAAGGATGTCACGGTACCTCAGACTGAGAGGACTTTGCGAAGGTCCCGCATCTCAAGGGAGGTGTATTTTGATGATTTTTTGACGGATGGTGGGTTCACCAAGAAACATTTAATGGCAGTTTCCACGCCTAGGTTTGGAATGTGTTTTTATGTGTTCGTTTTTAGTCTTAAGCATTCATATCCTAGGTTTGGCCAAATGAGTCTAAATTAATCTATATGAAAATGCAGATTTTAATGAATACAGAGAACAATTTTGAAGATAGAAAATAGAGAAATTATAGAAGATTAAAAGCAGAATACCTGATCCGGATGTCTGATGAAGATTTTGATGTTGAAGCAGTCAGGATCGTCTGGAATTTGACAGAATCGTCTAAGATTAGACAAGATCATCTGACAGATGCAAAATACAAAGAATACTACTATTCTAGTAGAGGGAAACTGTGCAAAACAATAGTGATAACACTGAACTGAAACTTAAAGATCGAAACATGTAAGAATGATGCTGATTAAATCACAATTATGGATTAATTATGCCTTTGATCTAGATGGGTGAACTCCAAAATGCAATATAAGATACTATCAAATAAACTAGCTAATTTGCAGAATAACATAACAGAGAAAAGGTGAAAAAATGTAAACTTATGGCACTGATTGCCTCAATGTGGACTGCAGTTGAGATCGTATCGCATCAGTACGAAATCGTCTCTGATTCGACAAGATCGCCTACGATATGAACAGGTTCATCGACGATGATGTATGCTTGCTCCGGCTAAAAAACAAGATGGTACCTACAACAAAATTGATATAGGACTACTACAAATGAAAATTTAGGATGATTTAACATGCATGAAGTTAAGTTACAGAGAATTTCAGCCAGGGGTTGGGAAGGGAAGGTTATAGGGACTAAATAGGCTTAGGGGAGTAGTTAGGAGGTTGGAGATCATCCCTATTTGGGAGATCTCCAATGGGGGAGGGTCTCTAACGACGTAGAAACGCTTCTACCTGGATTAGAGGCCCGTTGGAATAGAAGCTAATTATGAAAAAACAATTTTGTGACAAGATCGTTTGGACGTCGTAGCCCAGACGAAATCATCAAATCTGGGGCGATATCGTTTGATCGACGACGATATCGTCAAATGATCAAAATAACCTCTAAAAATGGCACGGAAAATGGGGAAACGGATTACCCGACGGTTAACGGGCGGTTTGGGAGGTTAAAATTTGAATTTAAAATATTTACTAAGGTGAATGTAATTATGACAATTTTACTGCGCCAATTTTAGGGTGCTACATTTTGCCCCCTCTTTAGCGAATTTTCTAAAGAAAATACGTTAAAGACGAGTTCTCGATCTACGAGAAAGCAAAAATTATTCCCATTTTTTAGGCGACGATTCTTGGTCAAATCGTACGACAACTTACTATGGTGCCCCCTCCGTGTTTTTACCCAAATCGAACGTTTGAGATAAAAACACGGAAAAGCAAAAATTATTTTTGAATAAAATTAAGAAAAATAGGGTAAAACCCTAATTCATTTTTACTGTTCATTTTCTGGTTTTTAGAGCTCTGAAGCAAAAATGGTGGAGACGACGCACAGATCAATAGAGGTCCGACGTGGTCTACGGGTAAGAGTCTAGACTTAACTTGAATGCTTTAATTTGATTTTACATGCTTTTGAGGTAAAATTTGATTGAATTTTGAGCATCATGGCCATTTTTGGGCCGTCGACGTCATCCGGACGAAATCGTCTCAATTTCATCAATTTCGCCTTAGGGCAAAATCGACGGAAGGACGATTTCGTCAAATTAGGGACGATTTCGGCTTGCGAAATCGAAGATGATTATGCTCAAATTTGGGACGATATCATCCAATAGTGGGCGATATCATCAATTGCATAAAATTGAACTTTTAACTTGCATTATTAATTACTTGAATTGTTTATTAATGATTGTTTGTTGTTTTGTTGTTTATGTTACATAGAGGTTTGCTAAAGAGCAAGGAATGGAAGTATGGAGGTTTGAGGGATGACTTGGCCGCTCTCACACAGGCAGAGCGAGATCAACTGGCACAGGCTGGCTTGCAGCATGTGGCAGATATGCCACAGGTGTCCACAGATATGGGGCTATTGACGGCCCTAGCAGAGATATGGTATTCGGGTTCGTCATGTTTTTGGCTACCGACAAGGGAGATGACTCTCACTCTAGAGGATGTATGGAGGATTTTGAGAATCCCCATACAAGGACAATTGATCACTCCTATGGCCAATCAGGGCCACGCTATGGGACAACTGTGTGGTGACCCGAGCTTCACCCTAGAGAAGGGCAGAGTTAATATCGAGGCACTGCGCCAGATGCCTGGGGCATCTAGACTCACACGGGTGATAGCTAGAGTAGTTGGTGGACTTTTGCTATGCCACGAGAGCGGGTGCAGGGTGTCGTGGATGCTAGCAGATGTGATCTATGACATGCGAGACCACGGCTATAGGTTCTATTAGGGTAGTTTTGTACTATGTCGGTTGTACAGGATCCTATATAGGGTCATGTACAAGGGCGATCGATGTCTGGTGATGACATCGCTTCTATAGGTTTGGTGCTGGGAGCACATTATAGTTTGGAGGCCAGTAGGGCTTCCTCTGATAGAGGTAGACGGGGAGAGGCCCTGAGTCTTCTACTGGTGGCTCCAGAGAGGGTCACAACGGCGAATCGACCTTCCGATGTCCCGAAGACTATTGGATAACTTAGTCCCGGACCAGATCACCTAGAGGCCATGGAGGGAGCATCCAGGGTGGGTCGAGGACGGACAGGAGTTGGCTCACGTCAGGCGATTTTGTTGGCTTCGGATGGAGAGGGGAGAGGTGAAGCTCCATCGCTATGACCAAGTTTTGAGGTAGTTTGGTCTGCAACAGGGGATCCCATCTTTGAGGGATTATGAGTTTTCTCAAACTGTTCGAGATAATACCACAGTCAGCGGGGCTCCAGACATGCAGCGGTTCTGGAGTCAGGATGTGGATGATGCCCCCATCTAGCCAGTAGATGGGGATGATGCAGGGGTAGTTGATGGCTACAATGCCTGGTATGCAGGCATCCGCCCTCCTCGGATGACGAGGGCGCAGGGTCCGATACACACGGTTGTGCGTCGGATAGGGAGGCAACACTAGGCAATGATGGAGGTGACCCAGGGTCATGACGAGAGAGAGTCGAGGAGGCCACAGGCATAGGAGAGGCCACGACAGAGGGAGAGGAGGGAGGCGAGACCCCCATCTCCACAGAGGGAGAGGCCACCATCACCCGATAAGGGCAAGGGCATTGACATGGGGGAGAGTAGCGAGACTACTACTCTTCGAGCGGAGAGAGATCGTCTCCAGGAACAGGTGCAAACTCTACAGGATGAGGTTGCATGCCACCGAGCTGAGGTGGCACAACTGTGAGACAAGATTGCACGTCTCAGGGCACGGGGCGGAGGGGCGAGCTCTAGGGAGCTAAAATGAGCTATTGCCCAACTCACTTTCTATCAGACATTGTATTATCAACTGGTGCCAGAGGCGGATAGACTACCCCTGCCAGCCAACATCACAGATTTGATTAGGATCGGGTCGTCGAGGACCTCGTCTCGATCGAGGACTAGGACTACTCAGACTGCGATGGGGCCACCTCGTCCACCTCAAGGCGGAGGAGGAGATGAGGAGGAGAGCTCGAGGGGCTCTCGAGGCTAGAGGACTATACATCTTTGTACAGACTGACATTGATAGCATTGTATTATTATTATTTTGTTGATAGAGGATTGAGTATGCCGAGGTACAGATTGTGGCATACCAATCCAATTTTGATATGATGTACATATGTACTGTGGATATATATATGATATGTTTTTGATCATATGACTTGTGTTATGTGTATGCTTATGATGCTTTTATGTTTGTTTGATTGATTTGATAATTGGATTGAGGATTCATGAAATTATGTCATTTTGAAAATTTAAACTTTTGATGTCATGCGGTAGTATTTTAAATGAAATAATCTGATGTAACAAATTGATTGTTTGTAATGTGATGTAAAAAAATAATAAAAAGAGACTTCTAACAATAATTTCAAAGGACATTGTCGCTATTATAGACCATTTCATGGAGTCGCTGCTCACTCGGTCGTCAAGCTAATCCCAGGATAGAAATATTGTTAAAAGTAAAAGAGTGCTTAAGAGACTGTCTTAAGACTTTGGTGCAATAGTGAAAATGATGGTGATGATGGTTTGTTTTCAGATTTTCATGAAAATAGTATGCATGAAATAATGTTAAAATTATTTTTGCTAGACATAAATTCCTAAGTGTGATAAAAATTTTGGATAATTCTTTAGAAATTTTACCATCATTGCAAAATTGAAGGTTGACATAATGGCATGAAATAATGAAAATGGGTTTGCTTTTTAAAAGCATAATTTGTGTAACATAATGAATTAAGTCATATGGTTTTCATAATTTTTAATAAATGGGAAATAAAAATTGTTACAATGGTTTGCGCTAGGCATAGAATATGGAGGTATAGACTTATACCATCATCGCGAAAATCCAAAGAAAAGATAGTTTTATTGCATGGTTGATTTTGTAATAAACAGCAAATATGAAAATGAGGACTTGCGCTAAGCATAAAATTCCAATTTTGGTTTTGGAACTATACCATCGTCGTGAAAGTCAACCAGATATATATGTTTTGATTGTATATTTTTGAAAGGAATTTTGATTTTTCTATTATATAGTTGTCTTTATGCTAAACAACTGTACTTGATTTATTCCAAACAAGTTGCAAAAATAATATTTCAAAGTATTTTGAAGACAAAAGTTAGATTTATAAGGAATCCCATGTGCATATGTGAATTCATTTTCGATCTTGATTTATCATAATGATACACAAAATCTCTCAAATACAAATGTGTGTGCGATTGCTTTGTGCATTTCCCAGTTTTGAGCAAGATAATATGATACAAGTGATTTGAAGAAACCAGATAAGTGTTCATTAACCATGATGTAGATGCATATAACCATACTAGACTACTATGTAGGTCGGATTATCAAGAGCTAGCTAATCCATAAGCAGACATAGGTATTTCCAAAAGAAGTTCGCTAATGTGACAGACATATCACCATGCTAGGAGTTACCCAAGGCCAAGCAGGTTGGGCACAAACCACCTGTTATGGGGCTTATCTCACAGTTTTCAAATAATTGAGAATTCCAGGGATTCAAGCTCATCAACCCTTATTTTCTTTTCAAAGGGTAGGGAAAGGGATTTTATTACATTCTTGCTTTCTGCTTGCTTTTGAACTTTCCTTCTTTTTCTTTTGTATTTTTGTTTGCTTGATTTTTGAGATAGTGCTTGAAATATTGCTGAAAGAACATTTTTATTTTTCTTGAACTTTTCTTTTCTTTCTATGCTAGGGATACTTGCTCGGATTAGCTGTAGAGCAAGGGATTTTTATTCTGGGTAGGGGTGAGCTTGTCCTTTTGCCAATTCTCGAAGATTCTAGACCATGTGCATGATAGGATAGCAGGGGAAACTTTTCGCTCAAGAAACCACTTCTACTATGTAGCAAAGCATGGAAATTACAAATATAATCATTTTATTGTGAAAAGATGTGCTTGGTTTAAGGAAATAACAAGATCAATTCTCTGTGCTCAAACTTTATTGAATTGAATTTGGTGAACTTTGATATAAGAGAGATTAGTAATCATGCCAGATAAAATCAAGATATTTATTTTGTGAGTGTGCAAATGAGGGATTCCAAATAAATGCTAATTTATCCAAAATAATTTGAAACATATAACTGCAATAATTGTAAGAAAATATATATAAACACTTTTGAGAAGTTTTGAGAATGTTGACTCTCTCTTTCTTCTTTATTTTGTTTTGGTGTCGAAAGAGTCAAGCATATTGTTGTTTTTATATTTTTATTCTTTATTTTGTTTTTTGGTTTTATTTTTTTTTTTGAACAAAAAATTTGACAAGTGCCATAAATAAATACAACAAATAGTTTTGAAGATTTTTGATGATTATGAATGTTTGTGATGTTTTTGAATTTATAAATTGAAAGAAATACAAGATAGTGATTTTGAAATATTTTAAACAAATATATACAAGGATGAAATGACCAAATTTATGCATAGTAATGTTTAAGATGCAAAATATTCATGGGTTCTTTAAGTTCTTTACCATCTAAGGTAGATAATTTGTATGCTCCTAAATCAAATTTAGAAGTAATAATGTATGGTCCAAGCCAGTTGGGCTCAAATTTGCCTTTAAGGTCCTTAGTTGCATTTGTATATATATATATATTTTTGATTTTGAGGATTTTGATTTTTTTTGTATTTTGATTTTAATTTATGAATTGAAAGAAATACAATGTGATTGTTTTTTTTTTTAAACTTCTATATTTTTATATGAATTTTTAGATGATGGAATTGTGGTATATACAAGATGATCTATATACATTATACAATGTGATTGGAGTATAGCATGTCTAAGGTTGCTTCAAAATCAAAGGAGGTTTTGAAGGATAATTTGGTTGTGGTGAAGGTAAGAACAAAAGGTGATGAATAAAACGTAGTGATAACAAAAGCTTTGTTATAATGTAAAATAATGTAGCAAAAGATTTGACTTTTATATGTGTAAAATTGATCATGTTAAAAAATAAAATGTAAGAAGGATAAGAAAGTTCTGGATTCTTATCACTATATTCCCAGTCTTGATAAGATAGAGAAAGTATATGTGAAAGATATGCATGAGTGTTATTGATAAACAAGGATGATCATATATGGATGAAGAAAAGTGATGGATAGAAGATAATTGTGACAATAGAGAATGTATAGAACTTGATGTTTCAACTGTTAAATATTCTTCAAATGGTTTTTGGTCACCCTGTATGATAACCATTTTATTTGCAGGTTCAAAATTCAAAAATTGGTGAAGAGTGGAAGGGAAAACCCCCATCGTATGAATCCAAGGACTCTAGAGAAATAGGTTGTAAGGTGAAGGACAATATCCTACATAGAATAAAATATCCAGGATCTTGGATCCAATATTAAGGGGAATAATTATAGTATTGTAAGCTTCTTGAATTTCATTGTTAAAAGATTTTATAATAACATTTGATTCATTAATATCTTCTTCCTTTATTTTGATTTTTTGAAATAATTGATAAGTGCATAAATTAAGAGAGGAGTCATTATCTACCATGATAGTTCTAACAAGTGTTTCTTTACTAGATCCGATAGTGTAAAGATAAGAGTCTTCTTGTGGAGTAGAGGAAGGAATCTCCTCATCATAGAATGAAATATGGTTAGCCTCAAGAGGGTTTACACCATTAATTATGTTCTTAGAGAAAATATGATGAGGAACAAATTGTTGGCTAGGTATTTTGAACAAAATTTCCTTGTGATAAATTTGTAATACTTCTAAAAGGGATATCTTTGCTTGAGGATTAATCACTTGTTGTTGGCTATCAAAGGGGATTTCAGATTGAAATTTTGATTTTAAATAGGAGCTTTCTATGCTTACATTCCATTTTGGATCATTCTCTAGAGTCAAAGATAGTTTTGACGGTTGGTTAAATGAGGAACCTATATCTTGAATATCAGATTGAGTTGATTGAACTTGAGGTTGCTCATTTGTAGTTTCTGTTACAATATTAATAATATCATCATGATGGGACACATTAACATGCAATATTTGATTGGTTTCTTGTTGTTGATAATTGAATAGGGGTTCTTGGGAGATCCCCATGTCTTGATTGATTATTGGTATTTGTTGTGTAGGAGTTTGATTGTTTAATGGAGTTTTATAATCAGTTGTAGATTGTAATTCCTTTATATTAAAAAGACCCTTATCAATCAAATATTGAATTGCACATCTTAAATCTTTACAATTTTGTGTCATATGTCCATCTACTCTATGATATTCACAATGTAGCTCAGGTTTAAACCAATCTGCTGTGGTGTTAGGTTGTCTTATGGAAGGGAGTTCAATCTTATTTGTATCAAGTAAATGTTTGAGAATTATATCCATTGGTTGATTGAGCTTTGTAAATTTACGTGATGAAGGTTTTTGAGAGGTTTTTGATAAATGCCTTAGGAATTTCATCATAAAAGGACCTAATGGTTTCTCACCTCTACTTTCTTTATTATGGGTAGAATGATGACAGGAAGATTGCGAAGCATGAGGTGAGTACATGGTAGAATTGGAAGAATAAGTATTTTCTTGTTGAAATGGATGTGTTGTGTTGAAATAAGAGTATTGAAAAGGTGGTGGAGGATTGTATGTGGGTTGATAGACATAATATGGATATATGGGAGAATAGATAATATTGTTATGAATAGGATTAGCAAAGGGATTTCCCTGTTGGGGTAAGGATGAACAATGAGAAAAGTGTGATGGAGGTAGTGTTGAATAGGGATGAGGTTGGTCATAATCAACAAATGTATTTGGATGAATTCTTCCAACATTACTGATGGGCTCATATCGATTTGAATAAAAACTCATGGTTTCTTTAGTACTTCTAGAAGTAATATTTAACATCTACTATTTAGAATTGAATCTAAAACATGCAAACTTGAAATGATAATTTTGTTTTTGTTTTTCTTGTTTACATATATATATTTTTTTGTTTTTGTTTTCAAAAGGTTTAGAATGCATTCACGTCGGGTTCACCAAAATGTATCGCTCCAAATTTTTCGCATCCTTACCTTCAGGCTATAGGATCCATGCCCGAAAGGAGGATGGGAAAAGGATGTCGTGGTACCTCGGACTAAGAGGACTTTGCGAAGGTCTCGCCTCTCAAGGGAGGTGTATTTTGATGATTTTTCGACGGATGGTGGGTTCACCAGGAAACATTTAATGGTAGTTTCCACGCCTAGGTTTGGAATGTGTTTTTATGTGTTCGTTTTTAGTCTTAAGCATTCATATCCTAGGTTTGGCCAAATGAGTCTAAATTAATCTATATGAAAATGCAAATTTTAATGAATACAGAGAACAATTTTGAAGACAAAAAATAGAGAAATTATAGAAGATTAAAAGCAGAATACCTGATCCGGATGTCTGATGAAGATTCTGATGTTGAAGCAGTCAGGATCGTCTGGAATTCGATAGATTCGAGAAAGCAAAAATTATTCCCATTTTTTAGGCGACAATTCTTGGTCGAATCGTACGACAGCTTACTATGGTGCCCCCTCCGTGTTTTTACCCAAATCGAACGTTTGAGGTAAAAACGCAAAAAAGCAAAAAATTATTTTTGAATAAAATTAAGAAAAATAGGGTAAAACCCTAATTCATTTTTACTGTTCATTTTCTAGGTTTTTAGAGCTCGAAGCAAAAATGGTGGAGACGACACACAGATCGATAGAGGTCCGGTGCGGTCTACAGGTAAGAGTCTAGACTTAACTAGAATGCTTTAATTTGATTTTACATGCTTTTTAGGTAAAATTTGATTGAATTTTGAGCATCGCGGTCGTTTTTGGGCCGTCGATGTCGTCGGGACGAAATCGTCTCGATTTCGACGAAATCGTCTCAATTTCATCAATTTCGCCTTAGGGCGAAATCGGTAAAAGGGGGACGATTTCGTCAAATTAGGGATGATTTCGGCTTGCGAAATCGGAGACGATTATGCTCAAATTTGGGACGATATCGTCCAATAGTGGGCGATATCATCAATTGCATAAAATTGAACTTTTAACTTGCATTATTAATTACTTGAATTGTTTATTAATGATTATTTGTTGTTTTGTTGTTTATGTTGCAGAGAGGTTTGCTAAAGAGCAGGGAATGGAAGTATGGAGGGTTGAGAGATGACTTGGCCACTCTCACATAGGCAGAGCGAGATCAACTAGCACAGGCCGGCTTGCAGCATGTGGTAGAGATGCCACAGGTGTCTACGGATATGGGGCTACTGACAACCCTAGCAGAGAGATGGTATCCAGGTTCCTCATGTTTCTGGCTACTGATAGGGGAGATGACTCCCACTCTAGAGGATGTATGGAGGATTCTAAGAATCCCCATACAAGGCCGATTGATCACTCCTACGGCCAATCAGGGCCACACTATGGGATGACTATGTGGTGACTCGAGCTTCGCCCTGGAGAAGGGCAGAGTTAATATTGAGGCACTGTGCCAGATTCCTGGGGCATCTAGACTCACATGGGTGCTAGCTGGAGTGGTTGGTGGACTTTTGCTGTGCCACCAGAGCAGATGCAGGGTGTCGTGGATGCTCACAGATATGATCTATGATATGCGGGACCACGGCTACAAGTTCTCTTGGGGTAGTTTTATACTATGCTGGTTGTACAGGATCCTGTATGGGGTCATGTACAATGGCGGTCGATGTATAATTATGACATCGCTCCTACAGGTTTGGTGCTGGGAGCACATTGCAGTGCGGAGGCCGATAGGGCTTCCTCTGATAGGGGTAGACGGGGAGAGGCCCCGAGTCTTCTACTGGTGGCTTCGAAGAGGGTCATAGCGGCGGATCGACCTTCCTATGTCCCGAAGACTATTGGATGACTTAGTCCTAGACCAGATCACCTGGAGGCCATAGTACAAGGATGAAATGACCAAATTTATGCATAGTAACGTTTAAGATGCAAAATATTCATAGGTTCTTTAAGTTCTTTACCATCTAAGGTAGATAATTTGTATGCTCCTGATTCAAATTTAGCAGTGATAATGTATGGTCCAAGCCAGTTGGGCTCAAACTTACATTTAAGGTCCTTAGTTGCATTAGTATTTTTTTTGAAGATTTTGAGGATTTTGATTTTTTTTGTATTTTGATTTTAATTTATGAATTGAAATTGGTGGTATATACAAGATGATCTATATACACTATACAAGGTTATTTGAGTATAGCATGTCTAAGGTTGCTTCAAAATCAATGGAGGTTTTGAAGGATAATCTAGTTGAGGTGACGGTAAGAACAAAAGGTGATGAATAAAAGGTAATGATAACAAAAGCTTTGTTATAATGTAGAATAATGTAGCAAAAGATTTGACTCTTAAATGTGTAAAATTGATCATGTTAAAAAATAAAATGTAAGAAGTATAAGAAAGTTCTGGATTCTTATCACTATATTCCCAGTCTTGATAAGATAGAGAAAGTATATGTGAAAGATATGCATGAGTGTTATTTGATAAACAAGGATGATCATATATGGATGAAGAAAAGTGATGGATAGAAGATAATTGTGACAATAGAGAATGTATAGAACTTGATGTTTCAACTGTTAAATATTCTTCAAATGGTTTTTGGTCACCCTGTATGGTGACCATTTTATTTGCAAGTTCAAACTTCAAACATTGGTGAAGAACAGGACAGTGCAGGAAATGGCATGGACAATGTTGGCTGAGAACAAAATAGCTGACAGATTTTGGAAAGAGGCAGTCCATACTGCGGTTTACATCCAAAACAGGTGCATGCTAAGGACGCATGAAAGCAAAAACCTTATGAGCTATGGTTTGGCAGAAAGGCAACAACAAGATATTTCAAAGTGTTTGGCAACAAGTGCTACATCAAACGAACTGAAGATAATCTCGGTAAGTTTGAAGATAGAGCTGACGAAGGTATTTTTATTGGTTACTCAACAAAAAGCAAAGCCTACACATGTTACAACAAGAGGTTAAAGAAAATTGTGGAGAGTGCTGATGTCAAAGTTGATGAAGGTAGAGAAGGAGAAATTACTTATCAAGAAAACTACCCTATTTATGAAGAAGTCATTGAAGGAGATGAAGAAAAGGAAATATAAGAGAATCAAAAAATTGACCCAGATGATTTAAGAACTGACTCAGAAGAAGAAGAAAACAAGAAATTCAAAACAAGCAGCTGGCAGAAAAATCATCCTACAGAACAGATTATTGGGGACCCCACAGCTTGGTATTCGGACAAGAAGAGCAATGAGTACGGAACTACTCTCTATTATCCAAAGATTGAACTTAAAAATTTTGCTGAAGCAAGCACAGATGAAAGTTGGATGAAGGCAATTAATGAAGAACTAGATCATATTGAGAAAAACAAAACCTGAGAATTAGTACCACGGCCAGCAAATAAAAACATAATCGATACTAAATAGATTTTTCAAAACAAATTAAACGAAGACAGACAGGTTGTCAGAAATAAGGCAAGATTGGTCTGTAAAGGCTATGCTCAAGTTGAAGGCATTGATTTTGAGGAAACCTTTGCACCAGTAGCTAGACTAGAGGCAATCAGAATGTTTCTAGCTTTAGCAGTTCATAAAAATTTCAAAGTATATCAAATGAACATGAAATCAGCATTTATGAATGGAAAACTGGAAGAAGAGGTTTACATTGAATAGCCAGATGGCTTCCAACTCGGTGACAATCCCAATTTTGTTTGCAAGTTAAAGAAAGCTTTGTATGGTTTGAAACAGACACCCAGAGCATGGTATGCAAGGCTGGATAAATATCTTATTCAACAGGGGTTCAAGAAAGGTATGGTGGACGGTAATTTATATGTCAAAATAGAGAATGGCCATCTTATTGTACTTTTTGTTTATATATATGATATAATATTTGGTAGCAGAATGGATGAGTATTGTAGAGACAACAAATAAAATGAAGAAATAATTTGAGATGTCTATGATTGGTGAACTTTCTTATTTCCTAGGACTGCAAGTCAATCAAAATGAAAAGGGTATTTTTATTTCTCAAGTTAAATATGTGAAAGAAATGCTAAAAAAGTTCACAATGGAGGATTGTAAACCTATTAGCACTCCCATGACAATAGGTTGCAAGTTGAGCAAGGATGACAAATCTCTAGATGTAGATCAAACCATGTACAGGTCTATGATTGGAAGCCTACTGTATTTGATAGCTACTAGACCAAATATCTTATAGGCAGTATGCATGGTAGCAAGATTTCAGGCTAGTCCCAAAGAGACTCATGTGACAACTGTAAAGAGGATTTTTAGGTACCTCAAGGGTACTATGGAGTATGGGTTGTGGTACCCAAAAGGTAAGGACTTCACTCTTATTGCATATTCCGATGCGATTGGACAGGATGTATTGATGACAGAAAGAGTACCAATGGAGGATCATTTTATCTTGGAGACAGGCTGGTAGCATGGCACAAAAAAAAACAATAATCAGTCTCTCTATCCACAGCAAAGGCATAATACATTACAGCAACAACATGTTGTACTTAGGTATTATGGACGAGACAAACACTGAAAGATCTTGGTATTCACTTCAAAGAGCCAATTTTAGTTAAATGTGATAACACTAGTGCTATCAACATATCAAAGAATCTTGTTATGCATTCTCGAACCAAACATATTGCGATCCGATATCACTTATTGAAGGATAAAGTTACAGAAGGAGAGGTCAAATTGGATTTTATTTCAACTACAGAGCAAGTAGCAGATATATTCACAAAACCATTGCCCAAGGAAGTTTTTGAGTACCTTTGAAGTAAGTTGGGAGTGGTCACATTTCCCAAGAACTAACTATCAATTGGGATCACATTCTCAGGGGGAGCATTTATGCCTATGTTTATAGTTTTGCTCATATTCATGCTTTTTGCTAACTATAACAATGTGTGTCTGAGAATGTTGTGCATAGACTCAGAGGGAGTCTGCAGCAGCCCTTTGGTATTATTGTCAAAGGGAGAGAAGAATCACAGGAAATTACACATGTGTTGCCAACAATTCCAAAGGGGGAGATTGTTGAGCAAGGTGCAGTATTGTCATTGTTGTCAACACAGAAAGATATATTAGTTGATGCAGTGGACAAGAGTTCAGAGGTCGGTCAAAGCATGTACAGTGAATTTCCAAGAAGATAGAAGTGGCCCAAATTAAGAGGATCAAAGAAAAAGATAAGTAAGAAAACTGTCGCGATATCACGACATATTAGAGGAGAGATAAAATGCTGGCAAAGATGTCACGATTTTGTGACATGTTTCATTTTCGCGATCCAAAGCAAAGAAAAGAGGAGAGAGAAAAAGATGTCGCGATCTCGCGACATCTTTCATTTTTTGTGATCCAAAGCAAAGAAAAGAGGAGAGAGAAAAAGATGTTGCGATTTCGCGACATGTTTCATTTTCGTGGTCCAAAGTGAAGAAAAGAGGAGAGAGAAAAAGATGTTGCGATTTCGTGACATGTTTCATTTTCGTGGTTCGAAGCGAAGAGGAAGGCAGAGAAAGAAAAGTGTCGCGATTTCATGACAATTTGCAAGAAGGATTGTACGGACGAGAAAGTGTCGCGATTTCATGACAGGTTCGAACAAAAAGTGCTAAGGAGAAAAAGTGTCACGATTTTGTGACAGGTTCGAACAGAAAGTGCCAAGGAGAAAAAGTGTCACAATTTCACGACAGGTTCAAACATAAAGCACCAAGGAGAAAAAGTGTCACGATTTCGTGACAGGTTTGAACAAAAAGCGCCAAGGAGAAAAAGTGTCACGATTTTGCGACAGGTTTGAACAGAAAGCGCCAAGGAGAAAAAGTGTCGCGATTTCGTGATAGGTTTGAACAGAAAGCGCCAAAAAGAAAAAGTGTCATGATTTTGTGACAGGTTTGAAGAGGAAGCGCTAAGGAGAGAAAGTGTCATGATTTCGTGACATGTCGGGTTTTCACAACCCGAAGAAGAGATAGAGTGCAAGGCAGCGCATGTGTTGTGATTTCACGACATGTTGTGTTTTCACGAGTGAAATACAGAGAAAGGCATAAGGCTGAGAATGTGTCGCGATTTCACAACATGTCAGGTTTTTGCTGGAGCTTGCGGAGAAAAGTGTACGAAAGAGAAAGATGTCACGATTTCATGACATGTCAAGTTTTTGCTGGAGCTTGTAGAGAAAAGTGTACGAAAGAGAAAGATGTCACAATTTCGTGACATGTCATGGTTTCGCTAGGGCAAGCAGATAAGAGTGCAAGGAAGTGAAAGATGTCACGATTTTGTAACATGTTCTATTTTTGCTGGTTGAAGTCGAGAAGAGTAGCAAGAGGCAAAAAGTGTCACGATTTTGTGACATGTTCTGTTTTCATTGGTTGAAGCCGAGAAGAGTAGCAAGAGGCGAAAAGTGTCGCGATTTTGTGACATGTCAAGTTTTCACTGGTTGAAGCCGAGAAGAGTAGCAAGAGGCAGAAAGTGTCACGATTTCATGACATGTTATGTTTTCACGGGTAGAAGGCGAGAAGAGTGCAAAGAGACAGAAGTGTCACGATTTTGCGACAGGTCGCAACAGCATGCTTACTGACAGTTAACTAAAAGTAGAATGATAGTTACAGGGGCAGTTGCAGAGGAAAATCATGCAACCAAAATAAGTACAGTTAACTGAAGTTAGTCTAGCAGTTACAAAAGAATAATCATGCAGCTATTTTAAGAATAGTCGAAGAAGGAGAAATCGAACAGTCGCATAAATAGAATCAAAATTTGCATGCATGCACAGAAAAGAATACGAATAGTTATGACCAAGAAGACGAACATTCATGGTAGAGGTATTTATTGCATGTAATGTGTTCAACGAAATTCCCACTCTATATATACAAAAGGAGTTACATAAAGAAGCAATTATAGTTGATAAGTGGCAGAAGAGAATGTTAATAGACTGCATGCAGGATTATGGAAGTAATAAAAGAACGGCTGTTTCAAGATGAACATACTGTTATAAAAGGGCAATTGCGTGAAGAATTATGTTGCTGCTGTAAGTGAGAAATTGCTACGTAAAGAGTGTTAGAAGAGGGCCGAGAGAGAAATAAGCAGAGCCGTGAGAGCATGCAGAGTTTGATTAATTACAGACTAGTCAGGGTCATGTAAATATTGAAGGCATTTTTATGTCATTGAAATAATTTAGAATTGTAGTCCAAGTTGGTGCTTGGCATTAGGGGTTGGTGCTCCTATCTGTTGCAACAGAAAAATAATGGGTTGGTGCTCCTTCCAGTGGGTGCTGGTAAAGTGTTTGTAAAATTGGTGTTTTGCAAAGGCTGGATTTGGATTGAAGTCCAAGCAGTCATTTTTGAGGAGTAGCCAAATTGGTGAACCTCGTTACATTATGTGTTGTGGTGTGCTCTCTTGTGAAAATTGCTTTATCTATTTTCAAGTTCTCTTTGCTTCAACTTTAAGTGTTTTAGATTTGAATTTTAATAGCTACACTGATTCACCCCCCCCTCTCAGTGTCATTGTGAGAATATCAGAACTAAGGGGTTTGTACCCTGAAGATTCTAATTTTGCAAAAGCCTGGAAGGCTTGCTTGGCACCTGTCACTTTAGACAGGACCAAGTGGTTGGATTGTCTGATCCAAGATGGAATGTTGTTTAGAGGAAGTCAATTATGCATTCCAAGGAGTTCAATGAGGGAAAATCTAGTTAAGGAGAAACACAGTGGAGGGCTGGCTGGACATTTTGGTCGGGATAAGACCATTGCCCTGGTTAGTGAGAACTACTATTGGCCACAACTGCAGTAAGATGTGAAGAGGTTTGTACAAAGCTATGGAGTATGCCAGATGGCGAAAGGTGTCAGCCAAAAAATTGGATTATATCAGCCATTACCTATCCCAGAGAGACCATGGGAGGACGTCAGTATGGATTTCGTTCTTGGTCTACCAAGGACGCAGTGGGGAAATGATTCCATATTTGTGGTGGTTGACAGGTTTTTGAAGATGGCACATTTTATCCCCTACAAGAAAATTAGTGATGCAGTTCACATTGCAGGTTTATTTTTCAAAGAGGTAGTACGACTTCATGGTCTACCAAAGAGTATCATTTTTGACAGAGATACCAATTTTGTTGGGCATTTTTGGAGGACTTTATGGAAGAAATTGAGGACAAATTTGAAATTCCGTTTTGCATACCACCCATAAACTGATGGACAAATGGAGGTGGTGAATAGGAGTCTGGGAAATCTATTGAGATGCTTGATAGGAGATAAGCCCATGGGATGGGATTTGGTTTTTCCATAGGCAGAATTTGCATACAACAATTCTGTCAACAAGATTACTAACAAATCTCCATTCCAAATAATATATGGGAGCAGTCCAAGGAGTGCTTCTGAGTTGAGGAAGATGGATACAGGGGAAAGGTGCAGTGCCAAGGCTGAGGACTTTGTAGAGCATCTGAAGAGTGTGCATGAAGAAGTGAAGAAGCACATTACTAACATGAACAACCAATATAAGACAAAGACAGACCAGAAGTGATGATTTAAGGAATTCATAGTGGGTGATGAAGTCATGGTTCATTTGAGAAAAGAGAGGTTTCCTACTAAAACCTATAACAAGCTGAAGATGAAGAAGTTTGGACCATGTCAAATTGTGGGAAAACGGGATTCAGGCAATGCGTATGAAGTGGAATTGCCAAGTGGCCTTAACATATCACCTATTTTTAACATTGTAGATTTGGTAGAGTATCATGAAGGAGACAGTAACGAAACACCAAGTACAGAATTATGGAGTATTCCAACATCTACTTCAGCAGTAGACGAGATCGAGGAAATACTAGACACTCGAGCAGGCAGAAGTACCAAGAACTGGCAGTATTCTGAATATCTGGTCAAATGGAATGGTAGACCTATTGAAGATGCAACTTGGTTGTCCAAAATAGAGGTCGACCGCTTGGGTCTTCCTCCAACAGTACAGAAGTAAAGGACACTTCTCAATCCACCCTGAGTGTCTAATGCAGGAGCATCCAGTGGCAGTAGAGCAATATTTGCATCGACAAAAAAAAATTTCTAAGTGTTTGCCTTGATGTCGTGATATTGCGATAGAGAAAAGTGTCGCGATATCTCGACATGTCGCGTTTTTTGCAACTCAAGAAGGCGAGAGGAGGCATGAAGCAAAAATGTCATGATTTGTGACATGTCGCGAAATTACGACCAAAAGAAGACAGGAAAGACGTAGAGGATAAAATTTCACGATTTCACGACATGTCACGAAATCGCGACCGAAGAAGCAAAAAGGAGGCAAGGAAGGAAAATGTCGTGATTTCGCAACATGTCATGATTTCGTGACCGAAGAAGCAGAAAGGAAGCAAGGAAGGAAAATGTCATGATTTTGTGACATGTCATGATTTCGTGACCAAAGACGCAGAAAGGAAGCAAGGAAGGAAACTATCGTGATTTCGTGACATGTCACGATTTCATGACCCTAGAGGCAAGGAGAAGGCAGAAAGGAAAGATGTCGCGATATCGCGACATGTCACGATTTTGTGATCAGAAAGGAGAAAGAAGACCCAAAAGGGAAATATGTCGCAAAATCACGACATATCACATTTTTGCGACCCAAGAACTAGAGAAATTGCAAGGGAGAAAAAGTGTCACGATATCGTGACATGTCGCATTTTCATGACCTACAAACGAGAGAAGGCGCAAGGAAGAAAAAGTTTTGTGATATCGCGACATGTCGCATTTTCGTGACCCAAGGATGAGAGAAGGCGCAAGGAAGAAAAAGTGTCGTGATATCGTGACATGTCGCATTTTTGTGACCCAAGAACGAGATAAGACGCAAGGGAGAAAAGGTGTCACGATATCGTGACATGTCGCATTTTCGCAACTCAAAGAGGGCAGAAAGGCAGTGAAGCCGAAAGTGTCGCGATTTCGTGACATGTCACATTTTCATGACTCGAAGAAGGCAGGAAGATAGGGAAGCGAAAAGTGTTGCGATATCATGACATGTCGCATTTTTGTGACTCGAAGAAGGTTGGAAGATAGGGAAGTCGAAAGTGTCACGATATCACGACATGTCACATTTTTGTGACCAACAAAAGAAAAGAAAGTGCAAGCGATTACAAGGGCCATTACAGAGGAATCTATCGAGCGGTGGCATACCGAACGTCATCAATGGTTGACAGGTGGATAGAGCCTACAGTGGCAACATTGAAAGCACGTGGCACCGAGGTGCAGTGAAGGCAAACGAGGATCAAGGATCGAAAAGAAAGGTGTTTGAAGGCAAAGACAACGAAGAGGAACGGGAAATGAAATGAAGGGTCAGACAAGGGAAAAGAAGAGTCATGCTAGAGATTTTAAAAGGGCGAGCGAAGGCATGCACAAGAGTCGGAGAACTGCTGAGCCATAGTTGTAGATGTGAAGGCAAGAGGGCGATTCTGGACCAGTTTAGACTGTTATTCTTCTTGGGCGAAAGATGCTGTAAGAGGAAAGAAAATAACTATCTTTAAGAGTGAAGGAGTTTTAAATGGTAGACTGCTACCATTATTGTAAATCAATTCCAACTATAATGAATGAGATTTAAGAATCTGTTGTGAGTTATTTGTGGATCACCATCATTTAACAAAACAAAATAACTCTTATGCATTTATTTTCTTTACATAAGAACTTTTATTCATAACTTTATAAACATTCAAGTATTTTTTAACTAATACATAATTTGTAAAAAGCTAATTAACATCTCCTTAATTAATCAAAATTGAAAACATCAATATAATTTTAGATTTTTCTATGAACTAAAAAGTGCAACCTAATATGCACAACATTGGAAACTAACCATAATGGTGCTTACTTCCAACTAAATGCTCATCATTAAACTTCTCATAAAATGTCACTTTAACATTTGCATTCTACATTATTCGATTTCATAATATAAGCAGAAAGTAATAATTCTTAAAAATCCAATCATGAAATTTAAAGCCTTTCTTCAAAGAAACCAAGGTTAAAACATCATGGCATTAAGCATCTAAAAGGATAGAACTATGCTTCCCTCTACCATGACCTTTGTTTGTGCGCTCAAGGAACAACAACAAAATAATGCAATGCTATGAAAATTTACTCTAACACACATGAAGTAGGCTCTAACAATAAGAAATGCTCCTAAAACATTACAAAATGACATGGATACTTGGATCTCATAGTTGTAAATAGTGCATCTACACTGCTTATGAAATTGAAGGAACAAGATTTGGACAACAAAAAAATGAATGAAGACAACAATCCAAGATAACATTCCAAACCCAACACTAACATAAGGCTTTGCACTCCACCAAGGACACCTTTGCTCAATTCTAAAGAAACCTTGACGTCTAATATTATTGCAACTACCATAGACTCCAAACTAAAAGAATAGGTCTATAACTCAATTCTAAAGAAACTCTATAGTAGCAAACCAACAAAGGTTACAAAACAACCCAACAACAAAGGTTACAAAACAACCCAAAAAATTGGTCTTAAGCAAGCCAACCAACACACAAGCTAAGGCATCTAAAATTCTACTACATAGGGTATGGAACAGGTCTTCCCTACAAGCATAGATCCAAACCATGGTGCTACAACAATAATCATACATAGAGGAAAAGCTATTGGTATAGAAAATCTAAAGTAAAACAACCATACTCAGATGTTTGGAAGCTTGCACTTTACCTAGGAGTGCTTCCAAAAACTTGCTTTGCTATAGTGTCATCCTCCTCCAAGATCTTTCGCTACAACCAATTGTCACCCTTGTCACACTTTTTTGCAATCGATCAATAATTCTATCGATAAACAATCCCTTGTAATCTATCTTCATACTTTTCTACAATCGATCTACAATTCTATTGGTAGACAATCCTCTACAACTGATCATCATCTCTTCACATTTTTTGTAGTTAATCAATAGTTTTACTGATGGACAGTCCTCTACAACCAATCATCACATTTGTCACACTTTTCTACAATCAATCAGTAATTTTTCTGAAAGAAAATCCTCTATAATTGATTTTCATCCTCGTCACACTTTTTTGTATCTAATAAAAAGTTCTATTAATAGATAGTCCTTTGTTATTGATCAGCAAATATATTGATAGACAATCCTTTGTAATTGATAAATTGTTCTTTCGATAAACAATCTACTGACACTTCTCTACAATCTATCGACTATTTTTCTGATAGAAACTTCTCTATAATCAGTCAAAAATTTGTTGATAGATAGTCCTCTATAATCGATTGATTTTTTTATTGATAGATAATCGTCTATAATCGATCTTCTTTGGTATTTTTTGGCTACTTCAAGTCATGTTTGTCTACTATAGGTTTTACATTACTTTAGGTCTATTTTCGAGGAGTTTGAATATTTTAGATGTATGAGTATCATTGTCATGTTAGGTATATATACTAGTGGTATAAGAGGTAAATTTGACAAGATAAATAATTTTTTTTATAATTTCAAAGCAAAAATATTCATGATTAGGATAGGAGAGTTGGCAATTTAAAATAAAATTTGAAATTATTATCAATGTGGTGTGAGCTGACCCAAAAAAAATTGGTGAATGGGTCCCCATAAAGGGTCTCCATATTCTCCAATTTCTAATTTTGGAAATCCTAATATTCATGAATTAACAATGATTCACCACTATGCATAACATTGATTGATCATTCAACCAACAATCAATGCAAGCAAGACATGCATGTTTAAGCATAGTATATTTTTAAATGCATTATATTTATTAGGTCCTTGTGTTCTTTACCATTTAACAAGACCAAGCAATATGCACCTGACCTAAATTTGGTAGTTACTACAAATGATCCTAACCAATTAGGTTTATATTTAGCTTTCTTATCTGCTTTTGTATTAGTATTTCTTTTATTTTTCTTAAGGACTAAGTCACTTAATTCAAAGGAGTGAGGTCACACCCTCTTATTGTAAGATCCTTTAAGTCTAAAATGATAGGCCTAAAGGTTCTCTAAGGTATGGATCCACATTTCATCAAACAATTATAGGTGACTAAGTCATGCATGGAAATACTCATCATCGGTATAAGGATGCTAAGGGAAGGAACTTATTGCTTGAAGGGGAATATGGACTTAGTTGCATAAACCAAGGCATAGGGTGTAGCACCAATTAGAGTCTGAACACTAGTGTGATACATCCATAAGGTAGGATAGAGTTGTAAATGCCGATTTCTATCAATTTTACTAACTAGTTTCTTTAGTATTGTTATTAATGTCTTGTTTGATGCTTCAACCTGACCATTACCTTGTGGTTAATATGAGGTCGACCACTTATGTTGAATTTTGAAATTGGTGCAAAGTTTAGTGATATCTTTATTTTTAAAATACGAGTTATTGTTAGTGATTATTATGTTAATAATGTCATTCCTTGATAGGATTTGGTTTAGGATGAATTTTGATACTTGAGCTCCAATACAAGAGGATGGGGGTATAGCCTCTATCCACTTGCTGAAGCGCTAAGTCATAGTAGTTATGAATTTGTGTCCACTTGAGGACATATGGTTAATTTTTCCCATAATATCTAATCTCCAAGTAGAGAAGGGCCAAGGGGATGTTATAGATTACAACTCTTGGCTAGGTGCATGGATGAGGTTATCATGTTTTTGACACTTATTACATTTTTGTATGAAATTATTGACATCATTTTCCATAGTCATCCAGTAATATCCCATGCAAATAAGATTTTTAGTGATGGTACCTCCATTGAAGTGACCATCGCATGCCCCTTCATGGGCCTCTCGAACCACTACTTTGGCTTCATGTAAATTTAGAAACCTTAGAAGGATACATTTAAGTGTTGGAAATTTTGAGTAATTGTGTTATCATTGATGTCAAGATTCAGTGTCAGTGATGTCAAAATTCAGTGCAAGGGATTGATAAAAGTAGGGTTAAAATATTTATATTTTAAGCCCAAGAGATTTGGTTTAAAGCTTCACATGATTGGTCAAAAGGTTGGCTAAATACCTTTAAGGAAGGAGATACCTAGGCCCAAAGGAAATAATATTATAATATTTATTATTATAATATTAAAGGTGTTAAGATAAGGCCTAAGGTTAAAAAAGGAAAACACCTAAGACCAAAAGAAATAACATTATAATATTTATATTATAATTAATTTATAATATAAATTAATTAAAACCCTAAGTAAGGGTTGGGCGCAAAACATTAAGTTTTAATGTTTTTCCTGTCGACGTTCGAGCAAGGAAGGAGAATCGTGTTTATACCATAAGGTTTAATGGCATAAGGTAAGTCTCTAATATTGCAATGCGAAAGGTTAAAAATTATTGATGCAATTTTTGTGAGCAACAAAATATGAAGCTTTTTATTTTTAAAAGCTAAAGGTGGACTGTGGACGAATAAATGGAGAAAAGTGCGCATCCCTATTACCAGCCACATGGTTAGGCTAGTGGAAAGGATTGGCAGCGTAAGGCATTGGTGAAACATAGGTCCCATGTTTGATTCCTGATGATAACAGAGGGAAGTGTTTTTTTTCAAACGATTTTGGCACCTAGGAAGGATACAAAGGGCAGCAAGCACATCTTGGTGTTCATGTGGGTGCACAGCCCAAGTGGCAACCTGGTTATGTCTAAGGCGCTAGGTAGACAGTGAACGCGAGTTTGATTTGTGTGGAGTGCATGTTAGTATTTTGAGGTGCACGAAATATTTTTTGATTAAAGTGGCAAAGGTATGACTAAATTTTTTATTTTTGCTATATGTTGGATTAATAATTGAAGACTATAAGGTGTGTGCAAGGATTTTTATTGGTGTAATTTGATATGTATGTTGGGTTAAGAATTGGAGATTATAACATGTAATCAAAGGACTTTATTATTGTAATTTGAAATTTATTTTGAGTTAGAATATTAAAGTGTTTGGAAGGTTAAAATTTGGATTGAAATATTCTATGTTGAGTTGGAGTTAAAAGGAGCTATAGGGATATTGTCATTTTGCTTGAGTGAGTGAATGATCTATTGATTGAAGTTATTTTTTAAGGAAGGAGTAATAAGGTGTATTTGTGTCTTGATATTTTATTGTATTTCTTGTGTGGTGAAATATTTGTTGAGGTAAAATATTCTTGTGGAGATTTTGAGATAGATTGTTGCTATCTAACCTAGAATTGGCAAAAGGATTTGGTTGTGAGTAAAACAAGTTTTGAAGATATATCTCCATCAAAACAAAAGGTATGGGCATATCATATTTTTATTGATGTATTGTTGGATTGAATGTCGTGAAATATAATGTGGAGTGAAAATGATTATTTGATAGTATTGTTAGAAATATTTAAGTGAGTTTTTATAAGCATGATTGGTGAATTTTTAGAGAACATTGGAGATAGAGATTGAAGATTATTTGAGTTAGGGTTTGAGACCCACATTGTGCTCTTTTTTTGAAGAAGTATGAAAAAAATTATTTAGGGTTTGTGAGCAAGTTGTGTTTCATTGAATGAATGTTTGAGTGAAATTTCTTGAGCACTAGTTTTGAGTGATATTGAAAGGGAATGTGCAAACATTAGAAATCATATTTGTGAAAGCGAAAAAATTAATGATTGAGTAGAACATATTGAGTTTTTGATAGAGTACATAATTTTCTATATGTTCCAGAGGTTAAACAAATTTTGAATAGAATATGTCTAAACTACTTCAAGTTAAAGGAATTACTTTGAAGATTAGACAAAGCAATTGATAGTATTGTGTGCAATATTTGAGATTGATTGAGCATATCTTGTGAGCTATTTTGAGCATGTGTTTGAGTAGATTTGAGTAAGATTTTGTTAAAGCTTAAGGATAAATTTGAGTAAGCTTTTGTGAAAGCTTAAGGACATAGTTGTGTAAGATTTTGTGAAAGCTTAAGGATAGTGTTGAGCAAGCTTTTGTGAAATATTGTAGGAAGATTTGAGGTAAGTCTTTGTGAAGACTTGAGAGCAGATTGAGCAAGTTCTTAAGAGGACTTGAGGGTAAATTTAAGGTAAGTCTTTGTGAATACTTGATAGCAGAGTTGATTGATTGATTTGTTCAAGCTTTGTGTTCAGGTTTGGGGTGAATCTAAGTAGATTTGATTTGTGATTGGATCAATCTTTGTGTTAAGTCTTAATGAAATATTTGAGGACAGAGTTTGGTGCATATTTAAGAGTAAATTTGTACTAGACCTGAGATAGAGTTAGTGCAAATTTGTACTAGATCGAGGATAGTGTTTGGTGTAGATCTGAGATAGAGTTGAGAGTAAGATTTGGAGATGATAGAGCATAGGATAGTAGTCTCTAATGGATAGAGGTATTCTGAGTGAGGATACAGGTCTTCTATGGAGAGACAAGCCAATATAGTGGAGTAGTAGTCTTCTAGAAGATCACTAGCTAGAGCAGAGGAGAAAGAGTTCTCCTATGTATAGAGTCAGGGTTATGCATAAGGGGTCAACCCCAAAATGTATTTATAAAAATTTGGCAAATTAGTTTCAAAATCTAGGCGAATAGTATCGAAACACATGTAGAAGGTTAACTATTATTAGGGGTAATGTTGGAAATTTAAACTTAAAATGGTCAAATTATTATAAAAATGGGGCGAATCGACCCCCCAAAAACAATTGCACCCAAAAAATTTTGGCTAATGGGCCTTGGTCAAGGGTCCCAAATATTAGCCAATTCCAAATTTCAAAAATCCTAATTTTATCCAATTGGATATAAATAGCCGGTATGCATAACCCTAGATAGAGTTCCATGAACCAGAGCAAGGGGAAAGAGTCTACTATAGAGTGTGATCCATGAAGCATCTGGGAAGATAGATTTCTTCTATGGAGACAGATCCATGAACCAATTGAGGAGAAAGCGTTATCTTGGGTCAAGTTCCATGAACCAAATAAAAGGGGAAAGGTTTCTCTCGTGGAGAGATATCCACAAATAAAAACATTAGGGTATTGGTGTCTCCTTTGGATAGAGGTCCATAAAAATTATAATAGAGAAGTGATTCCCAAGATATTTTTTGAGAAAATTTTAGTGAAATATTTTCTCCGTGGAGTAGCCCACATTGGGTGAACCACGTTAAATTGGTGTCTCTATTGTGTGTGATGATTTGTGCATTATTTTGATTAATGTTATTGATATTTTTATTGATTAAATTATATAATATATTTTTGGGAATAAAATCAAAATTTGGTCTTATACTGTTCACCCCCCCTCTCAGTATAAGCTTGTGTTCTTCAATTGGTATTAGAGTGGGTTCCTTCGAAAGAGTTTAACAGCTTGAAGAAAAAGTATACAAGAAAATAAATGGAATTTCAAAGTGGATCTTTAGCACATAAAGCACCATTGTTCGATGGCAATAATTATGCATTTTGGAGTGTAAAAATGAATATTTACCTAATGGCACAAGGAAATGAGACATGGCAAGCAGTTGAGGAGGAGTACACACCACCAGCTACTCCTCCTACAGATAAATATGGTAAGATCTTACACATGCATAATTCAAAGGTAATGAATGCAATATTAAGTGGTTTACATGAAGCAAAGTTTGTAAAATTTATGCATTGCACATCAGCAAAAGAAATTTGGAAAAATTTGTAGAAAACATATGAGGGAGACAAAAAGGTCAAGATGGAAAAATTGCAAAATCACAAGAAATTTTTTGAATACTTGAATATGAAGGATGAGGAAGACATTGTTGCATACTTACTTCATGTGGATGATTTTGTTAACTCCATGCAAGAACTTGGGTTTAAAGTTGAAGAATCAAATGTTTGTCAAAAGGTTTTAAGGTCACTCCCTATGAGGTATAGTGAAAAGGTTTCAACCATAGAAGAAACAAGAGATATTGAAACTTTGACTAGGGATGAGTTACATGGAACTCTCATAGCTTTTGGGATGAGAATAGGAAAGACTATTATTCCCAAGAAAGAGGTTGCCTTAAAAGTAGCAAAGAAAACAAAAGATAAGAAGCCAAATTCAAGTGATGAGTCATCCAGTGATAAAGAAGCAAACTATGGCAGAAGGAACAAGGACTCAAGAAAGCACAAAGGTACAAAAATAGTTAAGTGTTTCAATTATGGTAAATATGGTCACTATGAATCTAACTGTCTAGAAGCTAGAAGTAGTAGTGGTGAAGAGAAACAAGATCATAAGAACAGGGAAGCAGAGATATCCAGTTATAAAAGAAAAATAGGTATGGATAAAATAAGCATGAAAATAAGTTTTTCCAAAGGCATGAGAATAGTTTCTATGCATATAAGATAGGCAACATTTCAAGTGATAGTGAAGGAAGATCCTTAGATAATGAAGAAGAAATTCTCTTCTTGGTAATAGAGAAAGAAGGAAGTGCTTCTATTGAATATAAATCTGAAAGGTATGAAGATACCCTTGGAGACAAAGGAGTAGATGAAGAATTAGGAAATGTAGAGGAAGGAGTGGTTGATCTATAAGTTGAGCTCATTTCTTCTCTTAAGGAATTAATATGGTAGAACCCTAAGGTTCTAGCACAATAAATTTACAAATAAAAATAAACCTAGATTAAGAGAATAACTTTTGCATTGTTCGGGGGGTCCCTCCAATGATTTGATATCATATATTTTATATTTCATGTATGTTCTCAAATGATAGATTGCATAATGCTTTTATACCTACCCTAACCCTAATCCTATGTCACTTCAATGTGTCAGTTCATAATAATTAATGTATTTAATTATTATGACTATATGACTATCTAACCCTAAATATATAATATAATAAATAATTATTTATTATTTATTATATTATCAAATATACTAACCTTAGGATATGAAATGTATTATATTATTATTAATAATGAAGGTTAGGATAGGATCCTAACATGCCACCCTTCCTTGAAAAACTTTGTCCTCAAAGTTTAGAAATACTTGAACAAATAGTCTTCATAGTGTCTTAAGCATCTGCTTCTAGAAGGCTCATTGGGAGGGTAGATGGTAGCTTTTGGTACTTTGATGATGCTAGCTTAATATATAACATATACCTATAGGAAAAGTGCATTCCACATAAATACTTTCAGTTTGTCCTCCTTAATCATGAGTAAAAAGTATTGTATGCATTGTGTTGATTGTACTCCATATGTAATGTAGGTTGTAACAAAAAAAAGGTAAAAATTCCTCGCAGTAGAATGCAGGGGTTCTTGGAACTAAAATTTCCCAATGTTGAATTTATGAACTTCATTTGTACGGAGGTGGTTTGGGAGTATTTAGGATAACATTATGGAAATAAAGGTGGCACATGTTCCCTGTCCCACTGAGTAAACATGCGCCTCTTATGCAGAACAAAGTTCATTGTACATGGGGCTGCATTTAACTAATTTTGATGGCTTTGTGTAGCTCCATAAGTTTGATGTAAAAATAGGCTTCGATTCATGTAGTATTGTACTACCTTAATTGAAGTGGAATTTAAAACATGTTAGTACTTCATGCAATAGTCCAATGCTTTGATGACCATTGGAAAATATCTCACCTTGTTAACGATCATCTATTTTGTAGTAATCCTCAATATTTTGCTTTCACAAATTTGTGGTTTTTTACGCAACGTGCATTGCCTATCCCTCTCATTTCCATTCCTTTCATAAGGCATAAGCCTTACATTTTTTGAAATGTCCATCATAATCATGGTCACTGGTAGTATTGATCCTCTTCATAGGAGGGTTGCCTTCTTGAAATCTTATTTTCAATGCAATCGTTCGATTATATGAATTTTGAACTGATTTCGATAAGGACATTGATAAGGTGGACATTGAAACTTGAAACGAATGTTTCAGTTAAATTTTACATTCACATTAAACGTCAAACGAACTGTTAACTTCATACTTATTTCTCTGAAATCATGCCATTTTCCTATACAAAGAACATGCATGTAATGATGGACATCAATATCATGGTTATAAGGCCTTAGATAGATCAATATCATTATTACCAGATACCTAGTGCGTCACTATGAATTCATACATGATTCATCATTGATTAATTTCCTTGTATCCTTAACAGTAAAATTTGATTTAATGTTATGGGTGTTAGATCCTTAGATATGACTATATAGTGGACACAATAATTAAAAACAACACATTTATATGCTTTAAGGCAGATGGATTAAAATGTCCAATTATAATGTGTTAATTAGAATCAATGGTATTGTGGCATGTATATTTTTCTAAGCCCAAATTGTATTATAGACTGCATTTGTCATAAATAGGTTCCTTCAAGACTAAAGTTTGGTGCTACATCCACTATTAGCATTGCATCATCATGAGTATAGTATAAGTAGTTTCTTTCTAAGATTTTGTATAACTTGTGGGCCTTGATGGTCGTATGTCATTTTCTAAACCTTTTTCTTATGCTATTGATATGAAATCTAAGGACTCTAAATTTATAGTCAATGGAAAAGTAAAAATAAAGTGTGTTAAAAAGCTACAAACCTAAAAATCACTTGTATTCCTCATCCAATGAATAGTTCTCCACATAACCAAGATGTCCATGAGTAGCATTGCCATGTGTGGGTTTAGTCCATAGTGAGCTATAAAAGTAAATTTTGTGTGAATTCTAGAAGACGATACTGAAGTATTGATCCAAAATCTGGACCTTCATATGAATTTGAAGTGAAGTCAACAGTATGTGGATGAAATTTTTATTTTATTTTTTAATTTTTTTTTGAGTTTAGGATGTGTCGTGTAGAGAAAAGCGTGTTGTCTTCCATGTTTTATTCAAGCTCATGGAATCATGTGTTCCTTGCATAGAATTTAGTATTAAATTTAATTTGGTAGATTTTGCCATCATAGAAAAGCTTTCATTTAAAGACATCCCTTCGGTTGATTTTTCATGTAGCCAATCAATTATTGATTTTATTGTAGTCAGATGATGATAAAAATATCGTCCGTGTTGAGTATTTAATGGTCAACAAGCATCTTCCCACATATTTTTTATGTCAGAAACTACACAAGGGAAAATATCTGGAAAATTTTGATAGTGTGTAATAGATTTAAAATATTTGTAGCCCATTTTCTATTTATACTAACAATCACGTTTCTTAACGCTGTCTTGTAGGACTCGTCATCTTCTTCAAAAAATTAGTGTGCCATTCAGACTATGGTTTCCATTCCATTAATAAGCACAAAATTTATGGATGAATTTGCTTTTGAATATCAATTGAAGTTGAAATTATGGCATACATTTCAGGGGTCTAGAATTCAAATCCTTGAAGAGCATTGTATTATGCTTCTAATTTAAAGGAATATTTTAAGTAGAGAATAAAATTTTAGGTGTTGTGGACTCTGGTGTGTGGCTGAAGAGTGCTTCCTTTAATGATGCAAGGATTCTTCATCCAACCACTCAGTAGAAGGGCTTTCGTCAGAGTGCACTACATTTTAACTCCTCTAATTGTAATAACAAACTCATTGGAGCAAGAATTTTTTTAACAAAGTAGTCAAACGTGCTAGTGTGTCATCCCAAGTGGACACCACACACGATGCGGTGGTTATACTACTTCATCTAGGTGATAAGTTTTTAATTCACATCAATGTTAGATAAAATGTCTATCGTGATATAGCTAGGACCTCTGGATGAGACGAAGCTAATAGAGTTTTTGTCTACTAAATTTTATTGTGCTCGTATGGTAAAACATGGAATTCTATGAATTTCTTGAGAGAAAATTCCATGATCTAAAATTATTTTAATTCTTTATCCATATTTGTGTGATCTTTAGAAATAATTTGGATCAATATGATATTTGGTTCATTGGATGATGGTGAAATATCCATTTAGCATATGACACTATATGGGTAGCTCTGGTTGGCTTTAAATGGATCTAAAGAGCCCCAGTTTCCTTCTTATTTGTAGTGGATAATCAATCATCAGCCCAAAGATGGTTTATAGGGAATGCACACATATTTCATCTTCTTGACAGAATTCTCAATACGCTTGCTTGCATTATAGTGCTTAAAATATGGAACACCATGCCTAAAAGCGTCGATAAAAGGTAGCAATATATCTTTGCAGGGTTGAAATTTCTTCAGACATATACTCCCCAATTGAAAGCAGACCATGAATTTGACATCCCTATTGACTTCAAGATTATATTTTCTTATCTAATTGAAGATGCCCAAGCTATGAATTTGGACCTTCCCTATCATGGTAAATTCCTACATAAAATATACTATAAAGCGGTTCCAAACTAGAAACGTAAACATTTTATTCCATGATAAAGTAGTTTATGCAAGTTTAAACATGATTTTTGTGCAATAAATGGCCACAACCATGAATTTAGAATACTAATGAAGGTCATACATGAATATGATACTCTCACAATGACACCGAAAGGAGGGGGTGAATCAATGTAGCTAAAAATCGGATCTACAATTCTTAAAACTGAAGCAAAGAGAACTAGAAAATAGAAAAAGCAATAATCACAAGAGAGCACACCACAACACACAATGTAACGAGGTTCACCAATTTGGATACTCCTCAAGAATGACTGCTTGGACTACGGTCCAAATCTAGCCTTTGCAAAACACCGATTTTACAATCTGTTTACCAGCACCCACTGGAAGGAGCACCAACCCCTGATTTATCTGCACCAACAGAAAGTAGCACCAACCCCTATCCAAGCACCTACTTGGATCCCTGTTTTGAAAGCTATATTAATGACATACAAATGCCTTCACTTTTTCAAGACCCTGACTGGTCTCCAATTTATCAAAGTATAGTAAACACTTACTACTCAGCTTATCCCTCTCTTACAGCACTCTTCTCTCCCTCTTTCGGTAGCACTTTCACACATACAACAACAACCTTATTCTTCACGCAGAACTGCTTTTATAACATATTAGTCTCTATTTTTAACTTCCATTTTTATGCATGCAACCTCTACCATGACTGTTCGTATTCTTTTCTGCGTATGCATGCATTTTTTGATTCTATTAATGCGATTGTTCGATTTCTCCTTCTTTGACTGTTCTTAAAATAGTTGCATGATTTCTATCTATAATTGCACCTGTAACTATCGCATTTACTCCAGTTAACTCTTATTATTTTGGCTGCATGCTTTTCCTCTACAACTACCCCTTTAACCATTGTTCTATTCCAGTTAACTATCTGTTATCGTGCTGTTGCGACCTGTCACGAAATTGTGACACTTCTGTATCTTTTTGCCCTTCTCGTCGTTTGCCCATGAAAATACATGTCACAAAATCATGACAGTTTTCGCCTCCTTGTCCACTTCTTCGCTTGCACCCATGAAAACCAGACATGTCACGAAATTGTGACACTTTTTGCTTTCGTACACTCTACTTGGCTTGCTCTAGCGAAAACCAGACATGTCACGAAATCGTGACACTTTTTTCTTTCATACACTCTACTTGGATTGCTCTAGCAAAAACCAGACATGTTGCAAAATCGTGACACTTTCACCTTCTCGCTACTCTTCTTGGCTTCAACCAGTGAAAACAAAAAATGTCACAAAATCATGACATCTTTCTCTTTTGTACACTATTCTCTGCAAACCCCAGTGAAAACCTGACATGTCGCAAAATTACAACACATTCGCTGCCTTGTGCATTCTTCTGCCTTTTGCCTGCGAAAACGGAACATGTTGCGAAATTGCGACATCTTTCACTGCCTTGTGCCTTTTCTTCCTTTCGCTCGCAAAAATGGAACATGTCACGAAATCGCGACATATTTCTCTACCTTGTGCCTTTTCTTCCTTTCGCTCACGAAAATGGAACATGTCACGAAATCGTGACACTTTTGCTGCCTTGTGCCTTTTCTATCTTTGGCCAGCAAAAACACAACATGTCGCGAAATCATGACACACTTGCCTCCGTACACTCTCTCTCCTCTTCGAGTCGCGAAAACCTGATGTGTCATGAAATTGTGACACTTTTTCTACTTGGTGCTTTCTCTTTGAACCTGTCGTGAAATCACGACACTTTTTCTCCTTGGTGCTTTCTCTTCGAACCTGTCGCGAAATCGTGACACTTTTTCTCCTTGGCGCTTTCTTTTCGAACCTGTCGTGAAATCGTGACACTTTTCTTTGCTAGCTCTTTCTCTTCATCATGTCATGAAATCGTGATAGTCTTCCTTGCACTTTCTAAAACATGTCACGAAATCGTGAGAGTCTTCCTTGCACTTCCTAAACATGTCACAAAATCGTGACATATTTTTCTCTCTCCTCTTTCTCTTCGCTTTGGACTGCAAAAATGAAACATGTCACAAAATCGCGATAGTTTTGCCAGCATTCTCTCTCTCCTCCGATATGTCACAAAATCATGACAATTTTTCTTGTGCCTTCTCTCTCCTCGGCCATGTCGTGAAATCATGACAATTTTGCTTGCACCTTCTCTCTCCTCGGCCATGTCACAAAATCGTGACAATTTTGCTTGTGCCTTCTCTCTCCTCGGCCATGTCGTGAAATTGTGACAATTTTGCTTGTGCCTTCTCTCTCCTCGGCCATGTCATGAAATCATGACAATTTTGCTTACGCCTTCTATCTCCTCGACCATGTCGTGAAATCATGATAATTTTGCTTGTGCCTTCTCTCTCCTCGGTCATTTCGTGATATCGCGACAGTTTTCTTACTTGTCTTTTTATTTGATTCTGAGAATCTGGGCCACTTCTATCTTCCTAGAAATTTACTGTATATGTTTTGACTGACCTCTGAACTCCTGTCCACTACATCAACTGCATCAACTGATCTATCTGTCTATGTTTACAATAATGACAATACTTTTGCTACACCTTGCTCAACAATCTCCCCCTTTGGAATTTTTGGCAACACTCATGCACTCTCCTATAATTCTTCTCCCCCTTTGACAATAATACCAAAGGGCTACTGCAAACTCCCCCTGAGTCTATGCATAACATTCTTAGATACACATTGTTATAGTTAGCAAAAATCATGAATATGCGCAAAACTATAAACATAGGCATAAATACTCCCCCAGAGAATGTGATCCCAATTGATAGTCAGCTCTTGGGAAATGTGACTACTCCCAACTTATTCTGAAGGTACTCAAAAAATTCCTTTGGCAATGGTTTTGTGAATATATCTGCTACTTGCTCTGTAGTCGAAACAAAATCCAATTTGACCTCTCCTTCTGCAACTTTATCCTTCAAGTGATACCGAATTGCAATATGTTTGGTTCGAGAATGCATAACCGGATTCTTTGATATGTTTATAGCATTGGTGTTATCACATTTAACTGAAATTGGCTCTTTGAAGTGAATACCAAGATCTTTCAGGGTTTGTTTCATCCATAATATCTGTGTACAACATGTTGTTGCTGCAATGTATTCTACCTCTGCTATGGATAGAGAGACTGATTCTTGTTTCTTGTTGTGCCATGCTACTAGCCTGTCTCCAAGATAAAATGCTCCTCCACTGGTACTCTTTTTGTCATCAATACATCCTCGCCAAATCTGCATCGAATATGCAATAAGAGTGAAGTCCTTACCTTTTGGGTACCATAACCCATATTCCATAGTACCCTTGAGGTACCTAAAAATCCTCTTCACGGCTGTCACATGAGTCTCTTTGGGACTAGCCTGAAATCTTGCCACCATGCATACTTCCTGTAAGATATCTGGTCTGGTAGCTGTCAAATACAGCAAACTTCCAATCATAGATCTGTACATGGTTTTATCTACATCTGGATATTTGTCATCTTTGCTCAACTTGCAACCTGTTGTCATGGGAGTGTTGATAGGCTTACTAACCTCCATTGTGAACTTTTTCAGCATTTCTTTCACATATTTAACTTGAGAGATAAAAATGCCCTTTTGACTTTGATTGACTTGCAGTCCGAGGAAATAAGAAAGTTCACCAATAATTGACATCTCAAATTTTGTCTTCATTTTATTTGCTATGTCTCTACAATATTCATCCATGCTGCTGCCAAATATTATATCATCTACATAAACAACAAGTACAATAATATGGCCATTCTCTATTTTGACATATAAATTGTTGTCCACCATACCTTTCTTGAACCCCTGTTTAATAAGATAGTTATCCAGCCTTGCATACCATGCTCTGGGTGCCTGTTTCAAACCATACAACACTTTCTTTAACTTGCAAACAAAATCGGGATTGTCATCGAGTTGGAAGCCATCTGGCTATTCAATGTACACCTCTTCTTCCAGTTTTCCATTTAGAAATGCTGATTTTACGTTCATTTGATATACTTAAAATTTTTATGAACAGCTAAAGCCAGAGACATTATGATTGCCTCTAGTCTAGCTACTGGTGCAAAGGTTGCTTCAAAATCAATGCCTTCAACCTAAGAATAGCCTTTACAGACAAATCTTGCCTTATTTCTGACAACCTGTCCGTCTTCATTTAATTTATTTTGAAAAATCCATTTAGTATCAATTATATTTTTTTTTTTCGGCCTTG
Source organism: Wollemia nobilis (assembly GCA_028583015.1). Classification (NCBI taxonomy): domain Eukaryota; kingdom Viridiplantae; phylum Streptophyta; class Pinopsida; order Araucariales; family Araucariaceae; genus Wollemia; species Wollemia nobilis. The sequence continues at coordinate 304,129 of JAQPPZ010002892.1, read as the reverse complement.
GTATTAACTCCCAAGTTTTGTTTTTCTCAATTTGATCTAGTTCTTCATTAATTGCCTGCATCCAACTTTCATCTGTGCTTGCTTCAGCAATATTTTTGGGTTCAATTCTGGATAATAGAGAGTAGTTGCATACTACTGCTCTTCTTATCTGAATACCAACTGTTGGGTCCCCAATAATCTGTTCTCTAGGATGATTTTTCTGCTAGCTGCCTGTTTTGAATTTCTTATTCTCTTCTTCTTCTGAGTCAATTCTTAAATCAGCTGGGTCAATTTTTTGATTTTCTTTTGTTTCCATTCCTTCATCTCCTTCAATGACTTCTTCATAAATAGGGTAGTTTTCTTGATAAGTAATTTCTTGATCTCTACCTTCATCAACTTTAACATCTGCACTCTCCACAATTTTCTTTAGCCTCTTGTTGTAACATGTGTAGGCTTTACTTTTTGTCGAGTAACCAAGAAAAATACCTTCGTCAACTCTATCTTCAAACTTATTGAGATTATCTTCAGTTCGTTTGATATAACACTTGCTACCGAACACTTTGAAGTATCTTGTTGTTGCTTTCCTGCCGAACCACAGCTCATAAGGTGTTTTGCTTTCATGCGTCCTTAACATGCACCTATTTTGAATGTAAACTACAGTATGTACTACCTCTTTCCAAAATTTGTCAGCTATTTTGTTCTTAGCCAACATTGTCCATGCCATTTCTTGCACAATCCTGTTCTTCCTTTCAACAACACCATTCTCGCGAGGTGTCCTTGCCGTTGAAAACTGTCTTCCGATCCCATATTTTTGACAGTATTCTGTAAAATCCTCTGAGATAAACTCTCCTCCTTTGTCTGATCTTAGGCATTTAATTCTTTTTCCAATTTGATTCTCAACCTGTTTTTTAAAAATCTTGAACATCTCAAAGGCATTTGATTTAAGCTTTAGAAATAGTACCCATGTCATCCTGGAGTAGTCATCTATGAACAACATAAAATATTTGTCACCATTTATGCTTTGTGTTCTCATGGGTCCACATAAATCAGTATGTATCAGCTCTAACGGTTTGCTGGTGAAGTATTCCTTTGCTTTAAATGTGGATCTAGTTTGCTTCCATTTTTGGCATGAATCACAGATGCTATTTACTGGTTTGCCAATGGAAGGTATATCTCTTACTGCTCTTTTTGAACTTATTTTTACTAGATTTTCAAAGCTAATATGACCGAGCCTCTTGTGCCATAGCCAATTTTCATCTTCCTGTCTAATCAAGCATGCTCCTTCTAAAGTTTTTGAGAGAGTATATAGATTTCCAGAAGTCCTCGATCCAGTAGCTATCAACTTCCCATTGTGTGCTTTTCTGACTTCATAGCCCTACTTCTTAAAGATGACTTCATGACCTCTGTCACAGATTTGACTTATGCTCAGTAAGTTGTGTTTCAAACCAATTACAAACAGAACTTCTTTGGAATTGATCTTTCCATCACTTATCTTGATTGATCCTTTGCCAACTATTTTGGCTCCATCATTATTTCCAAACTTTACAGAGCCCCCTTCATATTTCTATAATTTTTCAAATTTTTGTTTATCTCCTGTCATGTGACTGGAGCATCCACTATCCAATATCCATGGTGTAGATTTGTTCTATGCTTTGAATGTTGTCTGTACAATCAAGGATTCCTTTTCTTTCTTCAGTTGCTCTTTTTCTTTCCATTTTGATTTGACTGTAGTTTTGGTCACTTGTTTAGACTTTTCTTTGTTAGTGGCCTGTGCATGTTTATCTGGGAATTTTCTATTTTGCCTTAAACTATTTGGTTGAGTTCTTCTTCCTTGATATTTATTTGTTGCATATGTGCTTCTATAGTTTCTTGCAATGTGTCCAAAGTTATGACAGTTATAGCATTCTACTGCATAATCCATCAAGGGTGAAAAGACATTTCCACTGGTAAAATTTCTTTGTCCTATATTATAAATGCAATCTGAAATCTTATGATTTTAAGTATTGCATTTAAAACAATAACCAGAAAAGGAATGATTGAACCTAGGAGTTGGTCTTTGCCAATTTGTAGTAGGAGCCACAAATTTTTTTCTCCTTTGATGTGTGACTTTTGTGAATCCCTCATTGTCAACAGTCTTGTCGTGCCTGGCATTGTTACTTTCTTTTGTAAGATTCATTTTTCTTTGGTCAACCTTGATCTTATACTCTTTTTTTATTGGTTCTACAGTTATAGCCTTTGATCCACTTGATGATTCTCCTTCGACAAACCCCAAGCCAAACTTGATGCCTGTAGTCCTCTGACTATTTATAATATTTTCAAGCTTTGCAGAACTTCCTTCAAGTTTGTGATAGCAACTCGATTTTTGATTCTTTTCTTCTAGTTGCATTCTTAAAACAACAATCTCTTCTTCTAGTTTGCTGCACTCATCTATTCTCATGGTTAATTGTACTTCAAGTTCTTCAGACATTTTCTTAAATTCTTCTGTCTGTACTTTCAAATTGTTTATTATGTCATTCGCATCCTCAAGCTTTCTTGAGACCATTTTATTCTTCTTCCTTTTTGTACTCAACTCTTTAAGAGCAGTAACCAACTCTCCTTCTAGATATACTTCAGCCTCATCTTTACTTTTTGTGTCACCTTCCTGTTTTTCTTCTGTTTTTGCTTCTTCAAATGCCATGAACAGAGCTTCACCTGTTTCTTCTTCAGAATCTTCACCTGAGCTATCTTCAGAAGAGCTGACATTTTTTGATATGAAAATTTTCTTTTTGAAGTTGCTTTTTCTAAAATTTGGTTTCTTCTTCCAGTCACTTCTTTCTTGGTGTGACCCTTAATCACTTTTGGTTTTCTCATTCATTGGACACTTAGCTGCAAAGTGACTGACTCCTCCACAATTGAAACACTTAAATGGTAACTTTCCTCTATACTTTCTTTTTCCCTTTGTAAGTTTTCGAACAAAGTTAGCTTCTATTTCATTCGATGTCTCTTCATCCTCAGATTCTTGTTCAGCTTTTGTATTCTTGTGTGCTTTGAAAGCAGCTTCTCTGTCTATGGGCTTAGTTTGTCCTATTATCATTTTGTATGCAGTCAAAGAACCATGCATCTCGTCCATGCTAAAATTATTTAGATCTTTAGCCTCTTCTATTGCAAAAAATTTAGAATTAAATCTTTTGTGAAGAGTTCTAAGTACATTTTTCATGACAACCGCATCTTCGATTTCTTCATCGAGTCCTCTAATTGCATTAATGATTCCATTGACTCTCAACATATAGGCCTCTATGTTCTCATCATCATTCATTTGTAATGCTTCGAACTGAGCTCGATGAGTTTGTAGTTTGGCTTCCTTGATTTTGCTATCTCCTTCATGGATGCTTTTCAGTTTGTCCCATATGTCTTTTGTCGATTTACAACTCATGACCCTTATTAGTTCACTGTCTACTAGCCCACACATTATGGCATTCTTTGCTTTGGAGTTATTCTCAAACTTTTTCTTCTCAACAGTATCTATTGAAGGAGTAGCAGTTACTGTGTATCCAATTTCTACTGACTCCCAAATGTCGTATCCTAAGGCACTCAGATATGTCTGCATCCTAAGTCTCCAGAATGAATAATTAGTTCCATTAAACAAAGGAGCTTTGTTTGATGAGAATCCTTCACTACCTACCATTGTGTTCCTTCCAAGATAACCTTAGCTGATTAATCTTATTCAAGAACCTCGCTCTGATACCAATTGATATTCTTACAATGACAATGAGAGGGGGGGTGAATCAGTGTAGCTAAAAATCTGATCTGCAATTTTTAAAACTGAAGCAAAGAGAACTAGAAAATAGAAAAAGCAATAATCACAAGAGAGCACACCATAATACACAATGTAACGAGGTTCACCAATTTGGCTACTCCTCAAGAATGACTGCTTGGACTATGATCCAAATCTAGCCTTTACAAAACACCGATTTTACAATCTGTTTACCAAAGACCCACTGGAAGGAGCACCAACCCCTGATTTATCTGCACCAACAAAAAGTAGCACCAACCCTTATCCAAGCACCTACTTGGATCTCTATTTTGAAAGCTATATTAATGACATACAAATGCCTTCACTTTTTCAAGACCCTGACTAGTCTCCAATTTATCAAAATACAGTAAACACTTACTACTCAGCTTGTCGCTCTCTTACAACACTCTTATCTCCCTCTTTTGGTAGCACTTTCACACATACGGTAGCAACCTTATTCTTCATGTAGACCTGCTTTTATAACATATTAGTCTTTATTTTTAACTTCCATTTTTACGCATGCAACCCATAACTATTTCTCAAATATTCACTTCTACCACTTGTCAACTGTAACTACATCTTTATTTAACTCCTTTTGCGTATATATAGTGGTCATTTTGTTAAACACGTTACATGCAACATATACCTCTACCATGACTGTTCGTATTCTTTTCTGCGTATGCATGCATTTTTTTATTCTATTTATGCGACTGTTCGATTTCTCCTTCGACTATTCTTAAAATAGCTGTATGATTTCTATCTGTAACTACACCTATAACTGTCGCATTTACTCTAGTTAACTCTTCTTATTTTGGCTGCATGTTTTTCCTCTACAACTACCCCTTTAACCATTGTTCTATTCCAGTTAACTGTGTTATCGTGCTGTTGCGACCTGTCGCGAAATCGTGACACTTTTGTATCTTTCTGCCCTTCTCGTCGTTTGCCCACAAAAATACAACATGTCACAAAATCATGACATTTTCTGCCTCCTTGTCCACTTCTTCGCTTGCACTCGTGAAAACCAGACATGTCATGAAATCGTGACACTTTTCACTTTCGTACACTCTACTTGGCTTGCTCTAGCAAAAACCAGCCATGTCGTAAAATTGCGACAATTTTGCTTACGCCTTCTCTCTTGTCGGCCATGTCACAAAATTGTGACAATTTTTCTTGTGCCTTCTCTCTCCTCGGCCATGTCACGAAATCATGACAATTTTGCTTGCGCCTTCTCTCTCCTCGGCCATGTCACGAAATCACAACAATTTTGCTTGCGCCTTCTCTCTCCTCGGCCATGTCACGATATCGTGACAATTTTCTTACTTGTCTTTTTCTTTGATTCTAAGAATCTGGGCCACTTCTGTCTTCCTAGAAATTTACTGTACATGTTATGACTGACCTCTGAACTCCTGTCCACTGCATCAACTGATCTATCTATCTGTGTTGACAACAATGACAATACTTTTGCTGCACCTTGCTCAACAGAATATCCATTCATATTGTTACACTCTCTAGAAGGATTGTGCCACAAGGTATGCTAGGATAAGATTCTTAAGTTAAAGTTCATTAATGAATCATTCTTGTTTTCAGTAGCATCTACGATATGTGCTCTTGCACAGACTAGGGATGCTACTTGTCTTCGATACATCAAAAATGTGATAGTAAGGTTTAATGGAGGAAGTAATTAATTATATCATATAGACGTTAACTTCTACCTGGTATATAGTCAATTTCACATGTATTTATCCAGTAAAACTAAATTTCTAAGATCTACAACAAAACAATTAGTGTATATGAGATTTTTTTTAAGAGGCCACCGGTAATTGCATATGCCTTGTTCGACATTACATACGGCATTTTCCACTTGCGAATGTGGAACCAAGCTGGATTAAATGAATATTTTGGTGTACCAGTGCCTGCTGGGGTCTGTGTTGTTCCTTTATGCGAGAAAATAGAAGTTGCAATTTGCAGTCCAATATCAAGGTGTGTTTTATCTACCAATTTTTCTATCACAACCATCCTGTGCCACTATTGCTTTCCCATATGAACCTTTGCACTAAATTATTTCTAATGTTGATCACTAAATATTGATCAATACAAATATTTATAATACCCCATGGTAATATTACCTTTTTCTTACTTATTTGAAGCCATTACTGTGTCTTCCTCCCAAGAATATAAGATCTATTATGTTGCTTTGTTGAACGTTTATTAGAGGAGAGGTTATTTATTTGAAACATGGTGGTGGCCAAGGAGGAGGGTGAGTAGCAGTCGCTACAGTGGAAGGAAAACTAATTACACCATTTCTTACTACACCTTCCTTTGTAGCAAGTTTTTCTAGAGATAAAGATAAATCTCCAGTACCCTATGAAGATAAAAAAGAAGCAAAACTATATTTTTCGAATATTGTGGCTTTTGAGCAATATTATTTTCTGAAACCATAGGTGCAAGAGGTGGAGGTTGGAGAACAATGTTATCATTATTTAACTTGATCTTTTGCAAACTGGTAGCAATGGATCTAACTTCCTTGCATTGCAGATTTTTCTTCTTTGGAAGTGCAATATGTACCACTTGGGATTCAATGGTTATGGGCTCCTTCGAAAAAAAAATACTAATAGTGTTTTCTATAATGTTTTCTAAATGTTGCACACTAAAAATATTTTCTAAACGTTCCCAGTGTGCTTTCCCCAATTCCTAAAATTTTGCCTTCAATTTTTGAACTTCTTTCTAAACTTTTTGGTCCCACATGGCTGGATCCATAATGCTTTGATACCAGATGATAGAACCCTAAGGGTTCTAGCACAATAAATTTATAAATAAAAAATAAACCTAAATTAAGAGAATCACTTTTACATTGTTCGGGGGGTCCCTCCAATGATTCGATATATCATATATTTTATATTTTATGTATGTTCTCAAATGATAGATTACATAATGCTTTTATACCTACCCTAACCCTAATCCTACGTCACTTCAATGTGTCGGTTCATAATAATTAATGTATTTAATTATTATGACTATATGACTATCTAACCCTAAATATATAATATAATAAATAATTATTTATTATTTATTATATTATCAAATATACTAACCTTAGGATATGAAATATATTATATTATTATTATTATTATTATTAATGAATGTTAGGATAAGATCCTAACATAAGAAAGGTTAGAAAGCAGAATTCAAAACTCAAGAGTCAATTTCAAGAATGTGATGAAGAGAAAGGAAAGCTTATACAAGATATGACAAAATTAATAACTAAGACAAGAAGATTTAAATAAAAGTTAGAAGCAAAAGTATTAGAATGTGAAATATTATAGCATGAGGTAGTTTCACTAAGGAAGGAAGTGAAAGAGTCTAAAGATAAGCTACACAGGTTTGGGAGAAGCTTAAAGACCTTGGATAAGATTATCAAGGTACAAAGATCTTCATCAAACAAGATAGGACTTGGTTTTAAAGAAGGACAAAGAGAACAAGGAGATGAGTCAATCTCAAGCTCCAAAAAATAAGAAGCTTCAAAATAAGAGAGTGAAAGAGAATGTGAGACTTATGAGGACAAGTTGGAAAATAGAAGGTTCAACAAGGAAAGGAATAATGCACAAATGAGGAACATGAAACATCACAGGGAAGAAAGGACTAAGATACCAATGGGGTCAAGGCAATATTTCTTCAAAATACATTGCTTCTCATGTCATAGGTTTGGTCACAAGGCTATGTAATGCAAGACACATGAAAAAAAGGAATATGGTTCCAGGAGAAATTTCAGAAATGGATCTCTTTCAAGGGTATTATCACTCTTGTAATTAGTTTGGTCATAAAGAAATTCATTGCAGGGTTCATGATAGGAATGGATATGGCTTCACTAGGAGGAACTTCAAGATATTTGCACCTTCAAAGAACCACAATATTAAGTGTTATAAGTGCAATAAGGTTGGGCATATGGCTAAGTGGTGTAGAACAGAATTTCTAGAGACAAGCATGTTGGACATTTTGAGTCCCTTAGAAAAAAGTTGTCATTGATGTCAAAAGGATCTATGTAAGTAAGCACTATGTTTGTATTCCAAAAGGATCTTCAATGGAAGCTTAGCAAAAGGTTTTTATTTAAAACCATGGACGACAGATTTGAAATGGGTTTTTCTTAAAACCCATGTTGGCTTTTCGTTTTATCGAAAAAGGTGCCCCGGTGATGAAGCAATTCAATTTTAAATATTTTATTTAAAACCATAAATGGGAAATTTGAAATGGTTTTTTCTTAAAACCCAAGTTGGCTTTTCGTTTCATCGAAAAAGGAGTCCCGATGACAAAGTTATTTAACTTTGAAGTTTAAAGTTTAAATTTTAATATTTTAAAATTTAAATTTAAATTTAAATTTCCAAAGTGGAAATTCCCACCGATGTCATCAAAATCGATTAAGGGCTGAAGTATGAAAATTCAAGGTAATATGTATAAATACCATTCCCAAAAATTCATTTGGAAATAATTCGAATGTGTGTGAGTTTCGTTCGAACAAAGAGAAAAGATAATTTAGCACAATCAAAACCTGCAAAGAAAGGGAAAAATAGAAGGAAGGGAGGACCCTTCCCATACACCATAGACGCTTGTGGCCTAGCGAAAAGAAGGAGGTAGTCAAGTTGTTGAGTTTCGGGAGATACGAAGTTTGAATCTCGTCGGTGCTGGTTTTTGTGAAGTGGAAAGGAAGTACACCTTTTGGTGCAGATGTCTTCTAGGGCACGTTTGGAGGAAGAAAATTATAGTGGCTACACTCACCATTTCATGTGAGCAGTTGGCTCACATGGTTAGTGGCACCGCGGTTAGAGTGGTGCTTGGATAGCGACAGGGGATCGAATCCCACTGAGAAGAAAAAAACAAGTTAAATTTTTATTTTAATATTTGTAAGAAAAGCTTTGAGGAAAAATAAGGCTTATGAGTTATTTTAGAAAATTTTGAAATTACTATTCCTTTCAATTTTGAAAGGGTAGCATATTATATATCATTGGAAAGCATTTTTCAAGAGCCATTTAATTAACTTGCTTAGAATTAGAAATAAGGGTTTTGTAAGAATACATTTCAGGTTTTGTCAAGGAGTTTCCAAAAGTAAGTTTGATCCATTCTATTGAGGGTTTATTTCTTGCATAAAAGAACTTTGGTGGATGTTAATATTAAGTAGGAGTAATAAGGTGTTACTTGGATATTTTTTTTGTGTTATTACTCTAACCATTTTTGAGAGTTGAAAAAAAAAGTGTGTTGAGTGAGACAGATTTTGTGGACAACAAATAAGGCATCAAAAATGTATGAGCAATATTCTCCATTGATTTTGTTTGGGTGGTTGATTTCTGAAATATAATTGGAGTGAAAAGGTGATGGGGTACGAAAAATCACCCCTTACCAAATCCAATATTTTCATGCAAAAAATTTCACACAGTCTTTACAAGCAACAGAAACCCAATGTTCTATTAGTTAAACTTGCAAAGATTACAATACAGCCCGTAGGCTTTACACAACTGGCACGCAGCATAGTTCTCACACTTGGTCACAGTAGACCAATCACAACACTAGCCCGCAGGCGTAGTTTATCTCCCCGATGTAGACTGCCTCATGCTCGACGAATCTGCCTGTGTTCCCAGGAAGAAATAAAAACAACTCTGATTGGAAAGCAACTCGGCTGTGCAAACTCCATTACAGATCTCTCCTCTGCAACTAATATTTTCCAACCCTTGTGAAAGGCTTGGCTTGCCCTTTTTATAACTTCGGTCTGACTCTCTGTCTTCCACTGGTGGCCCTTCAATTTGTCTTCGCCATGACTGTTCGTCTTCGTAACTACAATCCGCATTGGCCTCTGTAACTGTCGTCCACTCCCGTTCATGGCTGCTTTCTCCTATAACGGCTCTGTAACTGCCATTACGACTTCTGTTTGATGTCGCGCTGTCATTTTGTAATAGCCTCGAAAGTTGCCACTTGTCACTCTATAACAGTTTCCAAGAATGCCACTCCGAAAATGTAGCATGTCGCGATTTCGTGACATATTCTTCCGCTACCTCTTCCTCTTCTCTTTCGATTGTGATATCATGACATGTCGCGATATCACGACATTTTTCTCCCTTGCCTCCTTTCTATGCTTCGGGTCGTGAAAATGTGACATGTCATGAAATCATGACATCTTCTCCTCTCTGCTTCCTCTCACTCCTGCTCGTGAAAATGCGACATGTCACGAAATTGCGACATCTTCTTCCGCTGGCTCCTTCTTCGCCTCTAGGTCGCAAAAATGCAACATGTCGCGAAATCACGACATCTTCCTCCCTTGGCTTCTTCTTCACCTTCTAGTCACGAAACTGCGACCTATGGCAAAATCGTGACACTTCTTCTTCCTAGCTTTCTCTTTCCTTGGTGGGTCGCAAAACTACGACATGTCACGAAATCGTGACATCTTATCCTCTGCGCCATCTTTCTCTTCTGCGGGTCGCAAAACTACGACATGTCACAAAATCGTGACATCTTCCTCTTCCGCCCTTCATCCTGCCTTCAGGTCGCAAAATCGTGACATCTTCGCTTTCAGCTTCTTCTTTCTTCCTCAGGTCATGAAATCGTGACAAGTCACAAAATCATGACATCTTTGCGTTTCGTACTCTCTTTCTGCTTCTAGGTCGTGAAATCGTGACATTCTTGCTTGTAGCCTTCTTCTTCCTGCTTGGGTCACGAAATCGTGACATGTCGCAATTTTGCGACATCTTCTTCTGGCTGGTTCTGTCCTCTGTTTGTGTCACGATATCGCGACACATTTGCTGTCATGATATCACGACAGCTTTCTTCGTCGGCCCCTCTCTCCTCGTCGTGTCGCGATATCATGACACTTTTTCTATCGCGATATCACGACAGATTTTCCTCCTCACTCTCTTCTCCTTTTTATGTTGTGATTTCGCGACACGTCGTGAAATCGTGACATTTTTTCTCCTTAGACAATTTTTCAAGTGCCTCTGCATCAGCTGCTACTGGATGCTCTTGCATCAAAAGGATTGATTGTGGTTTCCTTTTCGAAAGTGGTTGAGTTAATGCTTCAAGGTTTTTTAGTTTGAAAGTTGTGATTAAAACCTTGTTTTAGAAGCATTATTGTTGGAGTGAGTTGTTAAGAAAAGAACTTGAACTTAATCTAAAAAGAACATGAGTATCATTGTTATGTAAGAGTTATTGAGTATTGTTGAAGACATTTTGAGTTGATTGATACATGCTTGTACTAGGGTTTGTAAGAAAGAGTTGTTCCTTGTGGTGAATGGTTGAGTTGAGTTTATTGAGCCTAGTCAAGTGGATGCAAGTGGTTGTTCAAGTTCCAAGAAACAAACTATTCTTTATTTTGATTTGAGTTGAGATTGAGATTTGAGAATAGAACATATTGAGTCTCTAATAATTCTATTTATGCTTCTATGAGATTTATTTGAGTTGAGATTGGGATTTGAGTATAGAATATATTGAGTCTCTAACAATTCTCTTTATGCTTCTATGATATTGATTTGATTTGAGATTGGGATTTGAGTATAGAACATATTGAGTCTCTAACAATTCTCTTTATGATTCTATGAGATTGAGTTGAGATATTGATTGAGCATTAAGTATAGAACATATTGAGTCTCTAACAATTCTCTTTATGATTCTATAAGATTGGACAAGTTCTATGTGGACTTGTTAAGTAGATTTGAGGCAAGTCTTTGAGAAGGCTTGTGGACTGATTTGAATAAGCTTTTGTGAAAGCTTGTTATGTAGATTTGAGCAAGTCCTAGAGAGGACTTATTTAGCAAAGTTGAATAGGTTCTATGTGGACCTTTTGAGAAGATTTGGACAAGTTCTAAGTGAGTTTGTTGAGTATATCTGGACAAGTTCTGAGTGAGCTTGTTGAGCATATTTGGACAGGTTATGTGTGGACCTATTGAGAAAATTTGGACAAGTTCTAAGTGAGCTTGTTGAGAAGATTTGAAAAAGTTTTGCGTGAGCTTGTTGAGTAGATTTGGACAAGTTCTGAGTGAGCTTTTTTGAGAATATTTGAGCAGGTTCTGGGTGAACCTATTGAGAAAATTTGAGTAGGTTCTGAGTGAGCCTATTGAGCAGATTTGAGCAGGTTTTGAGTGAACCTATTGAGAATATTTGAGAAGGTTCTGAGTGAGCCTATTGACAAATATTTGGAGGTGATATAATATAGAGGATAAAGTCTCAGTTGATAGAGATCCATCAGCCAGGACAATAGAAGACAGATCTGAGTGAGGAGTCTTCAATTGGAGAGAGATCCACCAGTCAGTGTAGCAGAGAGATAGAGTCTTCTAAAATATCACTAGCCAGAGCATAAGGGGAAAGAGTTCTCCTATGGAAGATATCCATGAACTTGATATTAGGGGATCAACATCTCCTTTGGACAAAGGTCCATAAACATTGTAATTGGGAAGGATTCCTAAGATATTGATTGAGAAAGTTTTAGTAAAATATTTTCTTCGTGGAGTAGCTTGCATTGGGTGAACCACGTAAATTGTGGTGTCTCTATTGTGTGTGATGATTGGTGCATTGCTTTGGTTATTGCTATTGATATTGCCATTGATTATATTGATTAATAATGTTTGAGAAAGAAAAGTAAAAAGTGATCTTATACTGTTCACCCCCCTCTCAATATGAACTTGTATTATTCAAAGCATGAACATGAGTACTCAAAAGAATCAGAAGGATCAGTTAAGAAAGAAGATGGAAAAAGAAAAATAGTAGTGTATTATAGGAGTAGAGATACTCCCACCTCAAAATTAACCACCCCAAGGAGAGGAGGTGGGGAGGGGGTTGAGCTAAGAGTCTTATCTTTAGCCCCAAAGGTGTCCCTTTGCCATTGATGTCAAAGGGGGAGATATTTGAGTTAGGGGGAGAGCATTCAGTCAAGGGAATCAGTTTCTTAGGGGAAGCATAATTGGAAAAAGGAAAAAGGAATGGTTAAGAAAAAAGGGTTGCCATCAATGACAAAGGGGGAGATTGTTGGAAATTTTTAATAGTTGTGTTGTCATTGATGTCAAGAGTGAGTTTTAGTAATGTCAAAAGTCAGTGCAAGGGATTGATAAAATGAGGGTTAAAATATTTATATTTTAAGCCCAGGAGATTTGGTTTAAAGCTTCACATGATTGGTCAAAAGGTTGGCTAAATACCTTGAAGGAAGGAGATACCTAGGCTCAAAGTAAATAGTATTATAATATTTATTATTATAATATTAAAGGTGTTAAGATAAGGCCTAAGGTTAAAAAAGGAAAACACCTAGGCCCAAAGGAAATAATATTATAATATTTATTATTATAATATTAAGTATTAAAAGAAAAGCCTAAGGTTACTTGTAAATTAATTATAATATTTATATTAAAATTAATTTACAATGTAAATTAATTAAAACCCTAAGTAAGGGTTGAGCGCAAAACATTAAGTTTAAATTTTTTCCCCATTGACATTTGAGTAAGGAAGGAGTATGGTATTTATACCATAAGGTTTAATGGCATAAGGTAAGTCTGATATTGCACATGCAAAAGGTTAAAAATTATTGATGTGATTTTTGTGAGCAATGAAAGATGAAGATTTTTATTTTTAAAAGCTAAAGGTGGATTGTGAATGAGTAAAGGGAGAAGAGTGTGTGTTTACCAACCACACAATTGGACTAGTGGCAAGGCTTGGCAGTGTAAGACATTGGAGGAACAAAGGTCCCACGTTTGGTTCTCGATTGTAGTAGAGGGAAGTATTTTTTGTTTCAAATTATTTTTGCACCTGTAGAGGATAAAAAGGGCAGTGAGCACATCTTGGTGTTCATGTGGACGTGCAGCCCAAGTAGCCGCATAGCCATAGCTAAGGTACTAGACAGACGGTGAATGCGAGTTCAATTCATGTAAACACGAGATCTTCTAAGTGTGATCTTATACAATATATCTTTGAGTGTGAAAAGTCTACAAAGATTACTACCTTAGGATCTTTCGTTGATTGTGATCCATACTTTCATGCAAGACTCCACTCTTAAGGAGTTTCTTTTGGAAATATTCATATCATTTGAACTCAGTCCCTTTCCTTAAAATTTTGTAAAAGGGATGATATTTATCCACCAATTGAGAGATGGAGTATGGGTTTATATTTATTGTTATATTGGATAGTTTGATATATATCCACACTATCAAGGTTCATCATAGAATTTAATATTAGCTTCATTAGTCCTAATTTTTGTAATAACATATATGAGGTAGAGTATCATTAAGGTAACTATCCTCTTAACCAACATAATCCCATTATGGAATTTTGTGTCTTAACTTCCTACTAGAAATTTTTGATCCTTCAATGAAGGTGTATATGTGATAAGGAATGACATGTAAAATAATATAAAATATTAAACAATTTATTCAATATTGGATAAGGAATGGCATATGAAATATGTATACAACTATGCATCATGTGCATAGTTATTTAATATTTTGTATTATTTCACATGCAATTTCTTATCAATAAGTATAGTATCAATAGTGTAGAGAGAAAACATGTTTATTCAATAATTCCACATGTATATAAACATGATGAATATATGATTATACGATTATAAATCTCGTCAATGTTCAATTTTATAATGATCAAATATCTATTTAAGGAATATACAACTATTGTACATTATATAAGCACCCATCAATGTCCAAATACATGCTAGTATTCCCTATGCAAACTATCCTCACATGTATTAAGGTTTGTGTCATTTTTTCTTTAGTTCATTTACATAGGTCTAGACATTCATTCCTTATTTATTTTAAAATAACACAATCTTTTAAATGTTTGCTTTCCATCCATAAGTCTTACAAGTGCATATGCAATATTGATAAGATGAAAAGTCTTCTTTTTATGAGAATAAGTGGTAACATCATATTTTATAACAAAATTGATGCAGGAGCATCCGGTGGCAGTAGAGCAATCTTGCATCAACTACAAAAAAATTTCCAAGTATTAGCTTTGATGTCGCGATATCGCGACATGTCAAGAATGTCGTGATATCGTGACATGTCACATTTTTGTGACTCAGGGAAGAGAGAGAAGGCACGACACTAAAATGTCACGATTTTGTGACATGTCGCAAAATCATGACATGTCGTGAAATCATGACACCAACACAGCAGAAGGAAGACAACAGAAGAGAGTGTCGCACAATCACGACAGGTCACGATTTCGTGATGTGTCACAAAATCGTGACACCAACGAGGTAGAGCAAAGGCAGTAGAGGAGGGTGTCACGAAATCATGACACTAATAAGGTAGAGCAAGGAAAGGGAGAAGTTCATGATTTGTGACATGTCATGATTTTGTGACATGTCACGAAATCGCGACCCAACGAGGTAGCGCAAAGGCAGCAGAGGGAAATGTCACGAAATCACGACCAAAAGGAAGAAGGAGAATGTCACGATATCGAGACATGTCGCGATATCGCGACCTGAAGAGGAAGGAGACCACAAGAAGGAAAATTGTCACGATATCGCAACATGTCGCGATATCGCGACCCGAAGGAGAAGCAGACAACAAGAAAGAAAAATGTCACGATATCGTGACATGTCATGATATCGCGACCCAAAGGAGAAGCAGATAGCAAGAAAGAAAAATGTCACGATATCGTGACCCGAAGGAAAGGAAAGACAACGAGGAGAAAAAATGTCACGATATCGTGACCCGACTAAGAGGAAGGGCAGCAGGGAAGAAAATGTCATGATATCGCGACATGTCACGATTTTGTGACCCGAAAGAAAAGGAGGCATTTAGGAAGAGAAATGTCATGATATCGTGACATACTGCTGGTTCTCAGTCCGAGAAATCCCACATCCCTAGATGAGTGTTTTTTGAGGCGGTCAGGGCCTCATTAGTGCATGATTTCTTGCCCGGTAAGCTTGCTGAGCATGGCGGCCATTCGAAGACTACGCCCAGAGGTCAGACGGCTCATCAATGCATGTTTTCACGGCTAACTCGGTGGCAGTTGCCAGATAGGGAAAAGATGAAAAGGCTCAGTGAGATGGGATGTATGCTGGTAGGTAGGCATTAATGGCCTAGAGGGTCGAGACCTCGAAGGAGGTCCAGACAGGGATATAGAAAGAGGTGGTGCATGAAGGAAAGGGAGGAGAAAAAAAAAAGAGAAGAAAACTACGCCTATGGGCTAGGATTGTAATTTTTTTTGAAAGTTTAATGAAGTGAAAGCTTGAGTGATTCTCTGTGAGAGTGTGTCCCCATCAAGTGGTATCAGAGCAGGAGTTCCTGAGTGTGTGAGTAGATCATCGAAAGTGAGGCAGCTTGCACCAGGATCTATGGAAGGGTTGTGAGAAGAGAGTGAAGCAGAATGCCTCCATGAAGAAACCGTGGTGGTGGGAGAAACATGGTGCCAGTAGAAGATTTCAGGGCGCTGCAGAGACAAGTTCAGGCCCTACAAGAGGAGTTGCGCAGAGGACTTGAACCCAGAGGAGAAGAAGGAAGTGAAGATGAAGTAGATGAAGAAGAAGACCAGTTTGAGGAAGAAGAAGAGGCTGTAGATCCTGCACAAGCCAGGTTATACAGAGCCATCTCTCAGATTGGAAAAAGACCGAAGATGGAGGTTTCTACGTATTCTAGAAATCTTGATCCCGAAGAGTTGATTGACTGGATCAATGATTTGGAAGAATACTTTGAGTATGAAGAAGTTGAAGATCCTGATAGGGTCAGGTTTGCCAAGACCAAGCTGAAAGGTCATGCCAGCATATGGTGGAAGGGAGTACAGCTGGAAAGAAATAGAAGAGGAAAGGAGAGAATAACCAGGTGGGATAGAATGGTAGAGAAGTTGAAAAGACAGTTCATCCCAGCTGACTATGAGATGGATCTGCTAAAGAAAATGCAGGGTTTGAAGTAGGCAAGCAAGTCTGTTAAGGAATACACAGAGGAGTTTTACAAGATTGTAATCAGAACAGGCCATTCAGAGGCCAACAAGGAGAAGGTGGCCCATTATGTTAATGGGTTACGAGCCAGTATTCAAGAAGAGTTAAGCCTGGTCAGGATGACCACCATAGAGGATGCCTACCAGTTTGCTCTGAAGGTTGAAGAGAAACTGAACAAGAGGTTTGAGAGCAAGCAAAGAGGAAGAGGTCATGGTGGAAGGACTGGTGGAAGGACCAGTGGAGAAACTTATAAAGGATAGAAGAAGGTTGGTGAGGCCAGTAATGCCCCAGAGCAGAAAGAAGGAAGCGCCTACCAACCCCGTGATCAGAACAATGGTTACCCAAGAGGGAGAGGCAGATTTGGACGTGGATTTGGAAGAGGAGGATTCCATGGAACCTGTTTCCACTGTGGTGAAGAAGGGCATCGAGCATTTGAGTGTCCACAACATCGAGAAAGGATGAATAAGAGACCTGAGGGTCCTTCCAGAGCTGCTGTAGCAGATGAAGATGCTGAATCAAAACATTCTAAGGAGGCAGAAAGAGGAGAAGTTATGGTCACTAGGAGGACCCTGTTGAATGAGGAGAAAGGATCAGACCAGAGAAGGAGCTTGTTTCGCACAAGGTGCAGAATTTTGGGTAAGGTCTGCAATATTATCATAGATAATGGTAGTACTGATAACTTGGTTTTAGAAGAAATGGTTGCCAAGTTACAGTTAAAAAGGAGAAGACACCCGCATCCATACCGGATTGCATGGTTGCAGAAGGACCATAGAGCTTTGGTCAGTGAACAATGTTCAGTGAAGTTCAACATTGGAAAGTACTATGATGAGGTCCTGTGTGACATCCTGCCCATGGATGCTTGCCATTTATTGTTGGGAAGGCCATGGCAGTTTGATCGATGTGCAGTACATGATGGTCGTGCAAACACCTACTCCGTGACGAAGAATGGAGTGCGCCATAAGCTGAAGCCCTTGAAGGAGGCAGAAGAAAAGGTATGCAGTAGCGCTAGAATCTGTTTAGTTGAAGGAGGAGAATTTTTGAATAGTTTAAAACATGAGCATATGTGCTATGCATTAGTTCCTAGAGTTAGAAAGGAAGAATGCGGGGATACCCCTGTAGAAGTCTTAGGACTGTTAGAAGAATTTCCAGACATCATCTCTGATAATGTGCCTGAGGGTTTACCACCAGTGAGAAAGGTCAGTCACCACATAGATTTGGTACCAGGATCTAGTTTACCCAATAAGGCAGCACATAGAATGACTCCTACAGAGACTGAAGAACTGAATAGACAAGTCCAAGAATTGCTGGGAAAGGGACTGATTCGGGAGAGTTTGAGTCCATGTGCAGTACCTGTAGTACTAGCACCAAAGAAGGATGGAGAGTGGAGAATGTGTACAGACTCTCGAGCCATTAACAAGATCACCATAAAGTATAGATTTCCCTTGCCAAGGATGGATGACATTATGGACTATTTGAGTGGAGCCAAGTACTTCACCAAGATTGATCTGAAGAGTGGTTATCACCAGATCCGTGTCAGAGAAGGAGATGAGTGGAAGACAGCCTTCAAGACCAGAGAAGGTTTGTATGAATGGTTAGTCATGCCATTTGGGCTGACCAATGCACCAAGCACATTCATGCGATTGATGAATGAGGTATTGAAAGAGTTCTTAGGCAAGTTTGTCATTGTCTATCTGGATGATATTCTAATATTTAGCAGAACTCTAGAAGAGCATCTGATGCACATCAGAAAGGTTTTTGAGAAGCTACGGGAGGAGCAGTTGCTGATTAATCTAAAGAAATGTAATTTTGTGAAGAAGGAGTTAGTGTACCTGGGATTTGTTATCTCAGCCGAAGGTCTAAAAATGGACCCAGAAAAGGTAAGAGCTATCGTTGAATGGCCTACTCCGAGAAGCACTACTGAGGTAAGATCATTTCATGGTCTAGCAAGTTTTTACAGGAAATTCATTAGGAATTTCAGCAGTATTTGTGCACCCCTTACAGAAACAATGAGAGGGGATAAGAAAGAATTTAAGTGGACCTTAGGAGCAGATAAGAGCTTTGACATGTTGAAAAGGAAGGTTACAGAGCAACCTATTTTGGCACTTCCAGATTTTAATAAGGTATTTCAGGTAGATTGTGATGCTAGTGGTAGTGCCATAGGGGTTGTTTTGAGTCAAGAGGGTAAGCCTATTGCTTACTTTAGTGAGAAACTCAATGATGCCAGGAAGAAGTATTCAGTTTATGATCAAGAATTTTATGCTATAGTTCAGGCTCTAAAGAAGTGGTGACATTACTTGTTGCCAAAAGAGTTTGTTCTATTCACTGATCATCAGGCCTTACAGTATATTAATAGTCAAGGGAAGCTAAATCAGAGGCACCTGAAGTGGGTTGAGTTTCTACAGAGTTATACCTTTGTGTTGAAGCACAGGAGCGGAAGGTCAAACAGAGTTGCAGATGCCTTAAGTAGAAGGCAATGTTTATTGACAGAGATGAGGGTGGAAGTGGTAGGATTTGATGAACTGAAGGGTTTGTACCCTGAAGATCCTGATTTTGTAGAAGCCTGGAAGGCCTGCTTGGCACCTGTTACTTTGGACAGGACCAAGTGGCTAGATTTTCTGATCCAAGATGGGATGTTGTTCAAAGGAGGTCAATTATGCATTCCACGGAGTTCAATGAGGGAGAATCTGATAAAGGAGAAGCATAGTGGCGGACTAGCTGGACATTTTGGTCGAGACAAGACCATTGCCCTTGTTAGTGAAAACTACCATTGGCCACAGTTGCCGCAAGATGTGACTAAATTTGTGCAGGGTTGTAGAGTATGCCAGATGGCTAAGGGAGTAAGATAGAATACAGGAATGTATCAGCCATTACCTATACCAGAGAGACCATGGGAGGACATCAGTATGGATTTTGTCCTTGGCCTGCCAAGGACACAATGAGGGAGTGACTCCATTTTTGTTGTGGTTGACAGGTTTTCGAAGATGGCTCATTTTATCCCATGTCAAAAAATGAGTGATGCAGTTCATGTTGTAGGCTTGTTTTTCAAGGAGGTGGTACGCCTTCATGGTCTACCCAAGAGTATAGTATCTGACAGAGATACCAAATTTGTAGGTTATTTCTGGAAGACTTTGTGGAAGCAGCTGAAAATGGATTTAAAGTTCAGTTCTGCGTACCATCCGTAGACTGATGGGCAAACAGAGGTGGTGAACAGAATTTTGGGTAATCTTCTAAGATGCCTAGTGGGAGATAAGCCCAAAGGATGGGATTTGATTTTGCCACAGGCAGAATTTGCTTACAACAATTCCATCAACAAAAGTACTGGTAAATCCCCATTCCATATTGTGTATGGGAACAACCCAAGGCATGCTTCTGAGTTGAGAACGATGGGTACAGGAGAAAAGAGTAGTGCTGAGGCCAAAGATTTTGTAGAACACATAAAGAGTTTACATGAAGAGGTCAGACAACATATCGGTAAGATGAATGCTCAGTACAAAACCAAGGCCGATCAGAAGTGGCGTTCCAAGGAGTTCCAAGTGGGAGAGGAGGTCATGGTTCACCTGAGGAAGGAAAGGTTTCCTAGAAACACCTACAACAAGCTGAAGATGAAGAGGTTTGGACCATGCAGGATCATAGGTAAAAGAGATTCGGGAAATGCCTATGAAGTGGAACTACCAAGTGAGTTAAATATCTCACCTATTTTTAATATTTTAGACTTGGTAGAATACCATGAAGGAGGTAATGGTGAGACACCAAGAATAGATTTGTGGGACATTCCAACATCTATTCCAGCCACAGATGAGATCGAAGAAATACTAGACACGCGGGCTGGCAGAACTACCAGGCACAGGCAGTATTCTGAATATCTGGTCAAATGGAAAGGTAGGCCTATTGAAGATGCAACTTGGTTGTCAAAAGTAGAGGTTGACCATCTGGGTCTTCCTCCAACAGTACAGAAGTGAAGAACACTTCTCAATCCACCCCAGGTGTCTGATGCAGGAGCATCCGGTGGCAGCAGAGCAATCTTGCATCAACTACAAAAATTTTCCAAGTATTAGCTTTGATGTC
The DNA here is from genome assembly GCA_028583015.1 of Wollemia nobilis. Classification (NCBI taxonomy): domain Eukaryota; kingdom Viridiplantae; phylum Streptophyta; class Pinopsida; order Araucariales; family Araucariaceae; genus Wollemia; species Wollemia nobilis. The sequence goes on along the minus strand of JAQPPZ010002892.1, from coordinate 283,397 downwards.
GCGATATCGTGACATGTCAAGAATGTCACGATATCGTGACATGTCACGTTTTCGTGACTCAAGGAAGAGAGAGAAGGCACGACACTAAAATTTCACAATTTTGTGACATGTGAAATCGCAACACCAACACGGCAGAAGGAAGACAGCAGAAGAGAGTGTTGTGTAATCGCGACACCAACGAGGTAGAGCAAAGGCAACAGAGGAGGGTGTCGTGAAATCATGACACCAACGACGTAGAGCAAAGGCAATAGAGGAGGGTGTCGCAAAATTATGACATGTTGTGATTTCGTGACATATCACAAAATCGTGACCCAACGAGGTAGCGCAAAGGTAGCAGAGGGAAATGTCACGAAATCACGACCAAAAGGAAGAAAGAACCGCAAGAAAGAAAAATGTCGCGATATCGCGACCCAAAGAGGAAGGAGACCGCAAGAAGGAAAATTGTCACGATATCGCGACATGTCGCGATATCACGACCCGAAGGAGAAGCAGACAACAAGAAAGAAAAATGTCACGATATCGTGACACGAAGAAGCAGACGACAAGAAAGAAAAATGTCATGATATCGCGACATGTCGCGATATCGCGACCCGAAGGAAAGGAAAGACAACGAGGAGAAAAAAATGTCACGATATCGCGACCCGACTAAGAGGAAGGGCAGCAGGGAAGAAAATGTCGTGATATCGCGACATGTCACGATTTCACGACCCGAAAGAAAAGGAGGCAGCTAGGAAGAGAAATGTCACGATATCGCGACATGTCACGATATCGCGACATACTACTGGTTCTCAGTCCGAGAAAGCCCGCATCCCTAGACGATGTTTTTCGAGGCGGTCAGGGCCTCATTAGTGCATGATTTCTTGCTCGGTAAGCTTGCTGAGCATGGCGGCCATTCGAAGACTACGCCCAGAGGTCAGACGGCTCATCAATGCATGTTTCTGCGGCTAACTCGGTGGCAGTTGCCAGATAGGGAAAGGATGAAAAGGCTCAGTGAGATGGGATGTATGCTGGTAGGTAGGCATTAATGGCCTAGAGGGTCGGGACCTCGAAGGAGGTCCAGACAGGGATATAGAAAGAGGTGGTGCATGAAGGAAGAGGGGGGAGAAAAAAAAGATAGAAAGAAAACTACGCCTATGGGCTAGTATTGTAATTTTTTTTGAAAGTTTAATGAAGTGAAAGCTTGAGTGATTCTCTGTGAGAGTGTGCCCACATCAAAAATTGTACACAATATCAAATCAATAAGACAAAGAATTTATCAATTTATTGTCCCTATAATATCCTCATACATTATTATTCAACCTAAAGTGTAGTGCTTTCAATAGAAAATAAACATGCATGTAAAACCATTTATTGGTTTAATAAAGCATTCACTTGTTAATAATAACTTAACTACATGCTTTAGAGCCTTCACAAATGGCTATACAAATAACCATGAAAGTATTGGTCCTATATTAAAGGATAGAGAAAAAATAATGAAGGACCAAATTATAAATCGTGTCCATCTATCTAAGTTGAAGAATCATATCTAAGTTGAAGCAACATCAGAAAGGGTTTTTTTAATGCAAGTTGAGTATAAATCACAAATTTGAAAGTGACAGTAAAATATGACAAAGTATCCAAACATGCATTTGAACAAGTCTCTTAGCTTCAACACAAGCACTCTTATTAGGTCCCATATATTAATGGAGATAATGATAGCAACAAGAATTCTTATTTTTCTATAGATATCAAAGATTCAAACACAAGTAACTCTATGAAAAGATAATATTTCTCATATATTTGAAACTATAGAGACTTTTCCAAATTGACAACTTGGATCCAATATCAAACATATAATTAAACAATAAATTTGACAAGCACCTAGTTCTCAAATTGCATATTCACCTATTGGATATGATAATTCAAAAAAATGATTAGCATTAAAGTGTATGACATAAGTGAATATATGCTCATTTATTAAGATGCAATTTTAGCAAGGCAATCTATTTAACAATATTACCTTTAATATTATCCTAATAAATGCTTATATGAATTATTCTTCTTAAACCTCATAGAAAAATGCTTTTAAAAATTATGCTAAAATAAAATCTTTTCCAAATTCTAGGTATTGTTGCACAACTATTTTTATTTTGCAAATGCATCCAAGTGATTAAGAAATCAACAAAGACATGAAGATTAGCACACTCTATTACTTTTCCATGCCCTATGGATATTGCAAATAAATATAAAAAGCATTATTATTTCATGAAGTTATGGATAAGGAATAAGAATCTTTAAAGTAACTTCTATTATTCAATAAGTTTAGAGGTGCACTCAAACTTTAACACAATTTCAACGACTTTTCTCATTTTCTATTTTATACAATATTAGTTCAACAAGCATTTTGGCCTATAATGGTTCTTAACAAATGTGTGTATGTATGATCAAAAGGACCATAAACTCAATTTCTCTTTCAATGCATATAAGCACTATATTAGCACTATGTTCAACAAATATGTAGCACAATCATACTTTAGATAAGCTCCAATGATGCTTACAAGTACACATTATTTTTAAAATTGGTTTGTTGTAATGCTTTAAAATTAAGAGTAAAATCAACAAGATTATATATTATACAAATATGTACTCTTATTGATGAATGCATACAAATATCATCAACAATAGTCTAGTCTTTTAGGGTGGTTTGAGTATTCATACACACAAATATATAATAAAAATAGAATAGTCATTTACTGTATTTGAAGATGCATGCTAGTCGGTGAAATAGTTACATTAGTCTAGTCTTGTATCTAGATTGAGACATGCACACAAGAAAACACGATAATTAATTAATAGTAAACTAGCCCTTTGTTGAAGTATACCTCAAAAATATTCTAGCAATAATATGCTCAAACTTAGTTGTTATAAATACAACTTCCTATGCTAGACTTTAGACATTGGCAATGTGATAGTTTCCTTCGAGAATACACTTGAAAATTGATTCATATGTGATTCAAATATATGCACAATAAAATTATGTCCATCTTGATTTGGAACAACTTTATATCATCAAGACAATAGAGTTCATGGGGACACTAGAGATACAACATTGAAATAAAAATAACTCTAAACCTCTATGCGAGCATCGTCACCTAGGGAGAAACCAATATATTAATTTTGGCAAAGTTTTGAGTCATCCATGTAAGATCACATTAAAATAAGTTATACAATTGTCCACTTTGACCAAGATAGGATACATCAATTGAGATCCTTTATAAAATGAAAGAATAATATTTTTAGTGTTGGGTTTACAAGCATAACTTAGTGGTAAACGACATAAAATTGTTAACAAGTAATTTCCAATCATGTTGAAAAACCAATTCACTATCACACATAAGCTCATAGTAGAGAAAATCAAAATTTTCTCGAATCGAGAAAATTTGGAAATCAGGGGAAAAAACCCAAAGAAAATGTAATTTTTCCTTGATAAAAGTTTTTTCATGCATATCACAATGAATAAACTTTATGTAAATCAAATATTAATGATGTAAGCATCTAAGATTAAACTACACATAAAAGTGGGAAGTGATACAATCTTAAAGCCTTTAAATACACATGAAAGTGACAAAACACATCTTAAATAAAGAAATTTTAATGCACCCAAAATTCAAATATTATTTTATTGCTTATAATATAAAAATGGTACAAATTAAAAATGTGTCACAAGTCATGAAAAATACAATGTCTCAAGATATTGAATACCTTTAACCTTTTCCCTAGCAAAAGCTCTAGTCTCTCTTTGTCATTATGCCCATGCTTCTTCTTGTGCCCTGGTTGCTAATGCCCATCATCACTTGTGTCGAGGGTCAAGGGAGCATAAGCTCCCTTGTAGGGTCAAGGTAAAACACCCCTTGTGGGATCGAGGGGAAGAACCCTTCACTCATACCATATCGTGATACATGGTGGGATCAAGGGGTAGCATCCCCATAGGGTTTGAGGCAGCATCCTGAAACCTCAACAACAAAACCATTAGTACCTTCACTATTTGAACTAATTTTTTCTCCTTGTTTGAATTTTGGTGTAGAAAGGATGCTAGAAACACTAATATAGGACTTCAAAAACTCATACGCTAAATAAAACACCAATAAATTTAAAATATGCAAAAAAAAACACACAGACAATGCTTTGAACAAAATAAAATGTAAGGTAACACAAGATTTCATAATAGAATAATTTTCATTGACGGGGGGAGCCTAAAAACTCCATTGTTTACAAGCTCCAATCCTTGAATCCTTTTGATACAATATTAAAAAAATTTATGGTTCTCTGAAACCCTAAGAAGCAAGGTCGTAGTGTCTTCAAGCGTGTCTTGATCCCAACAAGGTTGAGTGTAATTTTATTTATCCATGATTGGGCCACTCCAGATGCTAATGTAATGCTCCATATCTACACACAAATACATAGAAAATTAGTCAGTAGTATATGCGAGGGCTCCATAGTGTGAGGCCCTCTATATGCAATGATAAAACACTAACTATATGTTGCCAATAAAATGAACAAAAGCTAGAACACATATGAAATAAACAAATACAGGGTAGATTTGTCTTACTTATGTACTATGTTTTGATTTGGAAAACCTGATGCAGATGTCTAGTACGATGATTCCCTAGCATCGCCCAAAGGCTAGGGAGACTTCAGGAATGGGAGCATAAACACTCGCGAGCACTTGGTGGCTGCAAAAAACACCCGTGGGCACTTTGCACTGGTATGGAAGCACCCAAACGCACCTGGTGTTGAAAGGAAGCACCCAAATACACCTAGCAGTTGATGGAAATTTTGCAGAAGTAGATCAGGTGAGGGTGAGGGATGCAGTGGTAGTGATGGTGAGCAAGGGGTATGGAATGCAACAAATGGGATAAGGCTAGGGTACAAAGAGCTTATTACAAGGCCTTTGGCACTTAGGAAATCAGGATACTCAATAACTTAAGAAACTTTGAATAAGGAATCAAGCATAGGAAATCTAGGAATCCAGGGGTTGAGCCATCAAAATGGCTCTTATTTATAATCTTACCTAGGGCATGCTAGGGTTTCAATGACACTAATCGTGTGGCTGAGATTAAAGCACATATAAGGGTAGATAATAAATCTAGGGTGTGGCACAAATTTATGTAAATGGATGGTCGGGATTAAATTAAAATGGATGGTTGGGATTTATTCACTTAATTAAATACATATATATTAAATATATATTAAAATATAATATAAAATATTATATTTAAACATATATAAAATAAATATATATAAATAAATGTGAATAATGATCAAAAATGGTAGGAAATATGAATGGTGGACAAATTGGCTATGCTTTGGTGGTGGAAATGGTGGGAAAGTCTAGATGGAAGACAAATGGCTAGGATTTGGTGTCTACAAATGCCCATTTTTGTACTGTGTTGCATGAAGCACAATGTAATACAAAAATATGAGACACCTATTTTGGCCAAGTGCAGAAGCAACTTCTCTTGGGATGTGTAGCACGATATTGAAGATAAAAGAATAAAATAATTTGAAGTTTTGCGTAGCTTACCCCATCAATTGATGAATGAGGTTACAGATGAATCTCACGAGCCAATTAAAACAAATCTGTGCAAATGAATTATGGATGATGTGATACCATTTTTACCCCAATAGTGGGAAGGAGGTTGTTGAAAAATATGATATAATGTGTCTGTTTTTGCCCCAATATATGAAGGGTTTTGTGCAAATGTGATTTTATGAGGACAATATGATGATGTAAAATGTGATATCATTTTTACCCCAATGGTGGGAAGGTGATTTGTGTAATTTTTCGATATGATTGTGTCTATTTTTACCCCAAAAAAAGAGGGATTTTTTCCAAGTGTAGATGCCATGATCATGTAATATGTATCCCATTGCAGGAAAGTTAAATGCAAAAGTGGTTATCCCAAATTTGGGGTGATTTAATGTTGTTGAAACACTTTACCTTTTTGGCGTCATTGATATGCAAAATGATGATGCAAAAGAAAAATAATCAACCTTGGATGGCCTGCTAGTGATTGTGGAAAACTCTTCGTATAATTCCTCGATGGAACCAATCATCCTAGATAATGCCTATCTCGAAGGTGTTAAGGAGCTTTCGAATGATGAATTTTGAGTTTTTGTCCATGTTTTAAGCCCCACGAAATAGGCCATCAATGACAGCAATTGTAAAAATTGTTCTTGGCAATGTTTCACTCTAAAGATGAGGAAATACTAAATATGATTATGATTTTGAGCAAGGAGATAAGTGATGATGATCATGGTCAAGTGTCCTTATGGTAAGCTATTCATCTTACCAAATTGCATGGATGCAAATTGCTGCAATCGCTGAGTGTATAGAATAACCCACTACATACAAAATTCACTTGCATGTTAGTTGAAATTGGCAAATATGTAAATGATGATTTGAAATAAAGCGAATATGATGTATGCACGATGAAAATACTGATGGTTATTGTTTTGTAAATATTTGGACCATTTTTAGGTGCTTTTAGAATCTTCTTGGGAAACATGATCGTTTTTATATTGAATCGCTTTCTGATTGTAAGGTAGAAAACCCACAATAGACTTAATTTATATATTTGTTCGATGATGCCTTATTATCATATGTGGATTGCATTTATATACCTAGTCTAATAGTTGTAAGAGTGAAGGGTTGTGACCCTAGAATATAATGAATAAATAAGATAAGTAATTAGGACATGTTAGGAGGGTCCTAACATGCCACCCCCTTAAAGGAGCTTTGTCATCAAAGCTGGAAATTTGGAAATCACTGCTAGATATCTTGAAAAATTTCCCACGTTGCGTCTTCTAAAGGTAGACCTTTCCAATGGATTAAAACTTTCGTGATATTGCGAGTACGAAGGTGACGAGAGCGACGATCCAAGATAGCTTCTGGCTCGACTAGAAGTACTCCATCATCAGAGAATTCAGGGAGAGTGGGTTATGTCGTGATATGGGCTCCCATTGTGAGATTAATGCAAGATACATGAAATACGGGGTGAATTTTGGAAGAGGGAGGAAGCTCTAGTTTGTAAGCAACGGTCCCAATACGTTGGAGAACTTTATACAACTCGTAAAATTTGGGTGCTAACTTCTAAGAACCTTTTTTTTTAAGAGAGGATTGAAGGTAAGGTTGGAGACGTAAGAAAACCATATCACCCTCGTGGAAACTACGTTCGCTTCTATGTTGATCGGCTTGTTGCTTCATGCGATGCTGGGCGATGTGTAGGTTCTCTTTTAGGATCCGTAGTATGTCATATCTATTAGCAAGTTTCGTTTCCACCGCATGGACTTTTGTAGTCCCTGGAATATAGGAAGTGAGGGATGGTGGTGTTTGACCATATAGTGCTTCATAAGGAGTCATTTTGATGGATGTATGGTATGAAGTGTTATACCACCATTCTGCTAGTGAAAGCCACTTTACCCAATGGAGTGGTTGAGTAGAAACAAAACATCGAAGGTATGTTTCCAAGCATTTACATTTATTTACAACTTATGTTTGGCCATCGATTTGAGGATGGTAAGCGGAGCTCATATGAAGTTGAGTACCTTGTAATTTGAACAATTCCTTCCAAAAGGTGCTAGTGAAATTTGGGTCATGGTAACTAACAATTGTGGAGGGAATACCATGTAATTTAAAGATGTTATCTAGGAAGAGGTGGGCTATAGTGCTAGCGGTATAAGGATGAGCCACGGGACAAAAATGGGCATATTTAGATAACCGATCAACGACTACGAAAATGGTTGTTTTTCCTCTTGATTTTGGTAATCCTTCAATAAAGTCCATAGAAATATCTTCCCATGTTTTTGTGGGTATAGGAAGAGGTTGAAGTAATCTTGGAATAGCGAGGGTCTCCCCCTTTTGTCTTTGGCAAACTTCACATTCTTTTACAAAGTTTTTGATGTAATTTTTCATTCCTACCCAATAGAAGGAGGTAGTGGCTCTTTTATAGGTTTTTAAGAACCCTGAGTGGCCTGCAGTGGGTGAGGTATGTAACTCATGAAGAATTTTTTCATGATAAGTTGAATTGGGGGTGAGGACCATCCTCCCTTTGTATCTTAATATATTGTCCTTCCAAGTGTATGAAGTTTTGCTACTAGGATTATGTTGAAGTTGTTGAATTAATGCATGGATAGTAGGATCATTTATCCATTCTTCATGCACCTCATCTACCCATTTAGGAATAAGGGAGGAAATAGCATGGACTTGAGGCATATCTTCCAATTTTCTAGAAAGTGCATCGGCTGCCATGTTGTCCTTTCCCTTTTTATATGTAATTTCATAATCATAGCCAAGAAGTTTAATAACCCATTTTTGTTGTTCCGGGGTATTAGTCCTTTGTTCCAAAAAATACTTCAAGCTATGATGGTCAGTGCGTATAATGAAATGTTGTCCAATAAGGTAAGGCCTCCAATGTTGAATAGCATGGACAATCGCCAACATCTCTTTTTCATACGTAGAGCGAGCTAAATTCTTAGGAGAAAATTCTTTGCTTATAAAAGCTAGAGGCCTTTCATCCTGCATGAGTACGGCTCCCATTCCTATTCCTGAAGGATCACTTTCAATGACGAATGATTTAGAAAATTTGGGCATGGCTAGAATAGGGGTGGTACACATTACAGTTCTCAAGGTGATAAAGGTTTCATCCGCTTTAGACGACCATTTGAAAGCATTTTTCTTAAGTAATGTTGTTAGAGGAGCAGTGATTTTACCATAATTTTGGACAAATTTTCTATAATATCCCGTTAGTCCAAGAAACCCATGTAGAGCTTTTAAGGTTTTTGGAATAGGCCAATTTTTCACCTCCTCAATTTTGGAAGGATCTACCATAACTCCTTCCTTTGAGACAATATGCCCTAAGTATTCAATTTCTTGTTTTCCAAAGGAACACTTTGATCTTTTTGCATAAAGTTGATTTTCCTCCAAGATTTGGAACGTTTGTCTAACATTGTCCAAATGTTCTTCCCACGTTTTGCTATAAATCAAAATGTCATCAAAGAAAACTAATATAAATTTACGAAGAAAAGGGTGAAATACCTTATTCATTAGACTTTGAAAGGTAGAAGGAGCGTTGGTCAGGCCAAATGGCATCACCAAGAATTTGTAGTGCCCTTCGTGAGTGCGAAAGGCCATATTAGGAATATCCTTTTCATTGACTCGTATTTGGTGGTAGCCTGACCGTAAGTCTAACTTGGAAAAATAAGTTGCCCCGTGGAGTTCATCTAATAGCTCGTCTATGACCGGAATAGGAAATTTATCTTTGATGGTTATTTTATTAAGCGCTCGAAAATTGACACATAAATGCCATGAACCATCCTTTTTTCTAACTAAAATAATTGGAGAGGAGTAAGCACTTTTGCTAGGTCTAATGACTCCTGCCTTAAGAAGCTCTTGAACTAATTTCTCTATTTCGGTCTTTTGGAGGTATGGATAACGATAAGGTCTAATATTAGGAGGGTGATTCCATAGAAATAGTGGAATAGTGTGATCGTGACTACGTTGTGGAGGTAGTCCTTTTGGTTCATTGAATATCGCCTTATGGTGGTCTAAAATCTTTTGTAACTCTGGTGTCTTGTCTTCTTTGTGACTAGGTTGAATTGAAAATAATTGGGTGACCATTCCTTTGTTTCCTCTTCAAATAATTTTCTCCATTCTATGCGAGCTGATGATTTGGGAAGGTCCTGATTTTAGGCCTTGGATAATATAGGTTTGGTTCTTTGCTGTGAATTTCATCCATAGTTCATCAAATTCCCATTGGACTACACCCAAAGTTCGTAACCATTGTATGCCTAGTACAATGTCGCACCCACCTAGGGGTAGGACGTACATGTCACTTTTCATGTTATAAACCCCCATAGTTTGATATTTCTGCATTTTCCTTTGCATGCAATTTTTCCACCATTTCCAATCATCACTTCGAAGTTATTGCAAGGGTATATAAAACAATTTTCTTGTTTAGCCACCTTTGGATCGATAAAAATGTGCATGCTACCAAAATATAGGAGCATGGTAAGGTTTTATTTCTTAAAATACCCTTTAACTTGCATTGTTTGAGGGGTAAAAAATCCGGCAAGGGCGTTGAAGGAAACCTTTGGTGCATTTTCTTCGTCACTTTCAAGTGTGTTGGATAATACCTCTACTTCGAGTTCAGGATCCTCTTCGGTAGAATTCCCTTCCTCTGTGGCATCTAGAATATATAATTTTCGTGAGGCACATTTATGATTTCTGTCAAATTTCTCATCGCAATGGTAGCAAAGACCCTTAGCTTGTCTTTCCTTCATTTCCTCGAAACTCAGATGCTTAATTAGTAGAGAGGGGTTAATTTTAGGGGCTGTGTAGGTGTTTTGGGTTCGTCCATTTTGCATTGGTTTAGGGTTGGTATAAGTGTCTGATGGTTTCCCCCAAGTTGGTTTTGTGACCCGATTCCATGCCTTGATTTTGTCCTCCGCTAATTTTGCCAAGCTGATGGTCTCTAACATGTTTGTGGGGTTATACATTTGCACCTCTATTCAAATTTCTTATTTTAATCTGTTGACAAAACATTCTTGAAAGAAGGCAGGGTCTAATCCGGATGTTCGACTAGCTAGCCTTTCAAATTCTGCTTGGTATTCGCTTACCAAAGTGGTTTGGCATAATTTAGTGAGGGCCCCTGTAAAGCTTTGAAACTTGCTAGGGCTGAATCACACTAATAGATTCTATGTAAAGGTTGACCACATCGGAGTGCCGTTAGTTTTCTCAAACCATTAGTACCATTGGATGGCATCGTTTTCCAAGTGGAAGGAGGCGATATGCACTTTTTGCATTTCCAGAATTTGATTTAGTGAGAAATATTGTTCTACTCGATAGATCCAGTTTGTAGGGTCTCCTCCTTCAAAATTTAGGAAGTCTAATTTGGTCATCCGTGGTAGAATGGAAGTTTGTGGACCTCCTAACATTGCTCGGTTTGATGACCCGTGGTTGGGTGAATTTGCATGTGTTGTCGCCTGATTTTGATTGATGGCATCAAGTTTAACATCCATTGCAAATATTTTCTCGAAGAGTTCTCTTGTGGTCCGGGTATTCTCCTCTCTTTCCTGTTGAACTTCTTCAGCGAGCCTTTTGTGTTTCTCATGAATGGAATTCAGTGATCATCGTCCTTCAGCCATTACAGGTTGGTGTAGGTAACGATCAATATGACTTGGTACAGGTGAGCAAAAAAAATAAAAAATAATTTTAATTTTTTTCCTTTGTGTTTCGGACGTCGAAAACTTTGATGTTGCGTTGAAGATTTTAGCTTTTTCAAAACAGCCACCGATTACCACGAGAAAGGTCAAGCAATTTGGGTGTAAGATAACTTAATTCATACCTTAGGAGAAGGTTTAATTTCCTATGAGGATTTTGACACGGTTTCGTGAAGCGTGAATGTTGTTTGCATCCTCACGAATGTGGACTAGCTGAAATGTGCAATGGGAAAAAATTTTAGTGGTGAATTTGCTCCTTGATCTAGCTCTGATCCAGATGGTATGAAACTAAATGGTGTGGGAAACAAGACCATTTTTATATTGAATCACTTTTTGATTGTAAGGTATAAAACCCACAATAGACTTAATTTATATATTTGTTCGATGATGCCTTATTATCATATGTGGATTGCATTTATATACCTAGTCTAATAGTTGTAAGAGTGAAGGGTTGTGACCCTAGAATATAATGAATAAATAAGATAAGTAATTAGGACATGTTATGAGGTTCCTAACACAATGTGGTTACAAATGATATTTATGCATCCAAATCAATTGGAATCTTCACAAAACCTGATAAAATGATGAAATGCATTGATGAGTGAAATTTGGATTGATTTGGCTGAGGGTAGCTACTATTTTGTGCTTATTTGGATTTTTTTCATGTTGACGCGAAACACCATGGGTGCTTGTGCTCTACAAAAATGCCCGTAGGTGCTTTAGCGTGTCAAGAAACACCCATGGGCACTCCAAATCACTTGAAACAACTATAAATAGAATTCTAGGTGAGTTTTAACCTCATTTGTGCATCTAAGGATTTTGAGAAGCTACATCGAAGGAGTGAAGGGTGAGTGAGGCATTTGGAGCACGAAAGCTATGGTAAAATAGGGAGCTAGTGTGGGGGTTGGGGCTACGAATAGAGAACGAGTGGCTGAGGTAACCCATTGTTGATGGTGTAATTTTTTTTTTGAAATTATGAACAATTTATTAACAATTATTTTGTGTTGTGTTGCAACTTAGAGTTTTGGAGGCTCAGCACCGGTTTTTGTCTTACATCCCTAGGATGAGGAAGGTGATTACGAGGGATTAGTGGGAGCTACTCAGGGAGGTGGTGCTAGTGAATGTAGCCTGGATGGATGTGGTTAGGGTGGATGAGGGGTACCTCTCTACATTGGCAAAGAGGTGGGACATAGATAGGGGACATTTCAGCTTCCCATAGGTGAGGTTACCATTACCTTGGAGTATGTATACCACATCCTCAAGGTACTAATGGAGGAGATCCGAGTTGAGGTTGGGCTCAACCAAAATATGAAGATGAGGCAGATGTTTGGTGATGCATGGGAGGGGGTGAAGGTGGAAAGCGATGGCATACCCTATTTTTCCATGTATGTTGACAAGGAGTTAGACCCACTCTAGGCATTGGTAATGTTTGTGTTGGCTAATATTATGGATTTGAACAATACCAGTTGCAGATTCTATTAGAACCTGATAGTGATGGTGAGTTATATTCTCACTATGAAGTATGTGTATGCATGGGCTCCCGCCTTACTGGCGTAGGTGTATTGTGAGATTTATGATTTGATGAGGTGGGGGTGGAAGGGATTAGGGTGCAGTTTACTACTACAATGTTGGGGATGGAAGCACTTCAAGGTTGCTCGATCGAAGGGTTTACCTATGGAGGATTTTGGGAGGGAGGAGCCCTATTCTAGGTAATGGGCACTGGTAGAGGAGGTGTGTTCGAGTCATAGAATGAGGAGGAGCCAATGGTATAGGGATTTATGGGCTATATTGATATCCACCCAAGTGGTGTGGATGTCATGGCTTGGTGCTTAGTGGACTAGGGATGGATATCCCTTGTTGTTTAATCAGTAGCACGAGACTTGATGGCATATAGGATGAATGACGTATGAACTGACATGGATTTTGACATGGAAGAAGATATGGAAGAAGATATGAATGTCGATATGGAAGATTGCTTATTTTGTAGGGACTCAAACATCCTAGTGGTATCAAACAAACCCACTAAAATTGGCTAATTCTTCTAGGACCAAATGCATGTGTAGTGAATTCATTTATCAAATCAAGAGCAAGGTAATGACCTGAGACAATCAATAACTCGTGTGTGTGCAAGTGAGTTTATCAACTCATCTTAAGTAAATTGGATAAACCTATTATGGTTGAAACCAATATTTTACTTGTTCGTATGAACGGTTAGATGTCTCTTTTGGTAGAGACATGTCACCACGCATGATTTTACTCCACTGTCATTCAAGCGTCTATAGCTCTGATGGAGGTTAAATCCATAGTCCACGATTTTTATTTTTGATTTCTTAAGTTTTAGGAATGACTACCTAACCATCTGACTAAAAAATTAGTATGATCCTTACAACCCACTTAATTAGTGGTGTGTGATGTAATATATTTAGAGATTTGGAGAATCGAATTCTCAACCTAAGTATGATGAGAATTGTACCCTATCTTTACTACTCTATATTTTGAATTTGAAACAACTATGATAGTGGTGTAAACCATTGCTCTTGAGGACTATGTTGCATGATGGGATTAGCAAGGATAACCCTTTTCACCTCGAGGTTAATACCAAGTATGGTGTTATCTCTCTTTGACAAGATATTTTTAAGATGTGAGAGTTGTGATTGGTTCAATAATGTTTCTGGAATCAATTCCCAAACTCAAGATTTTCTTAGTGTAAGATGTGCTATGGTTCTAAAAGAACTCGACATGTATTTTAGAGGTTGCTTGAAACACTAGGAGTAGCTAAGTGACCGAAAAAACCTAGGATTTTGTGAATATGGCTTGTGTGTAAGGCAATTTGACTTTGTGGAATTGTGTGTATGACATTGTGAAGGTGACCCTGATTAAGACAACATGACTTTCGTTGGACCAATTAAGACCTTGAATAAATGATCCCTATATGAAATGTGGAATGTGGATGTGAATTCAGTGTATGACTTACAATTTTGTGAAACATGGAATGCAATATGAAATGTAAGTGGATGCATTATTTTGAATAAAATGTATGCAAATATTTTTGTGTATTAACCATGTATACATATATATAACAATCAAATCATGCAAAGAATGCTTTCAAGTGTGTAACATTAAGTGGTTTAGATTATTCCTCTCCCTCTAGAATGGAAATTCTATAAGTACCATTACCCACTCTTTGTGTAATTATGTATGGACCTAACCAATTAGTTATGAATTTGTGATGGAGATGTGGCAATGCATTGGTGTTTTTTTAATTCTCTTTAAGGATAATATTTCCTACTTGGAATTCACGTAGATGAACTTTGGCATTGTAAGCACGTTTGATGTGATCTTGGTAAACTTGTAAAATTATCTAAAGCATTGAATCACCTCTCATAAAGAAGTGTGAGTTGGTCCAGACATGCTTGTCTAGTAGTGGCTTCATCTATGAATTCTTGCTAAGAAATTTGCAAGGAAGGTAACTCGAGCTCAAGAGGCATGATTGCTTTAGCTCCATAGACCAGTGAAAATGGTGTTGATTCATTTTTTTAATATTTAACATAGGTGCAACAATCATGTTCCAATGTGGGCCAATAACCTATGCGTAGAATACACTTGGCAATGACAATTCCACTAAAATGACCATCACAAGTACCATCATGGGCTTCAGCTATGGCTCTTTGAGCTTCACTAGCCTCGAGACAATGAAAGAGGATTCCATCATAACCACGTTTATATAACACATCCCAAAAAATAATGAAACGGGTTATCTTTTGCTTGAAGTTGTGTTTGGAAATTCAAGACATGTCAGATGGGAGTGTTCCAAACTTGAGAAATGCTACTATTTGGCTTGACTAAGGCTCGTATGGTTTCGATTGGATAAAGAAACATCCTTTTCATCTTTTGACTCAACATGAGAAATTGTAGATTTAGAGACCGTTGAAATGATAAGGGGTTGTACCTCTCCAAATGAATCTTTTGGAATCAAGGATCCAAGGGAGGCCATCACATTTGTAAACATGTTAGTCGAACATGGAAAGCTATTGATTTCATACCAATAAAACTTAGAGAGCAACTTCATTATAAATCTTAATGGTAGGTTATTTGCATTGGTATTCTCCATTGATTTGCTTGACAAAAAGTTGCAAATTACCAAATATACTAATACGCTTAATACTCATAGATATAGCTAATTAAAACCTAAGATTAAGGTTTCGTACTCTGCAATGTTGTTTGTGCATTGGAAGTCAAGTTTGAATGAAAATAGGATAGTTACGCCCTATGGTGTGTGAAATACAACTCCAGATCTGAAGAACACAAGCTTATACTGAGAGGGGGGGTGAATAGTATAAGACCTCTTTTAACTTTTCCTTTATACTTCAAAACAGTAAAGCAATATACCCAAAGCAATATCAAAGCAATGCACAAAATCATCCACAAAGTGACACCAATTTTAACGTGGTTCACCCAGAATGCCTGGGCTACGTCCACAAAATTTTTCTCTAAAATTTATCTCAAGGTTCTTTGGGAAACCTTCCCAATTACAATGTTTATGAGCCTCGGCCCAAAGGAGACACCTTCCCCCAATCTGAATTTATGAGCCTCTGCTCAAAGGAGATACCTTCCCCTTTGCTCTGGAAATGATCCCTCGGAATATCAATCGCCTCTATCTCTTGCCAGCACATGGAACTCCTTTCCACTGAAGACCTCTCGTCCTCAATGCTTAGCCTAAGAGACCTCTGCCTTCTATGATCATGTCCACAACATCTCAGCTACCTGTACCAAACACAGTCAGTCGGTCTAATACAAGTCTTCCTCTGCCTGTCAGATCTATCCAACTCTTTGAACAAATCAATCCTCTACACACAAGCCTTCTCAAAGACTTGCCAAATCTATCCTCAGATTATTTTCAAAGAACCAATGCACCTTTGTCCTCAAGTTATCTGATAGAACTCTCAAAAACTCAGCTCACAAGTCCTATGTTAGGACCTGTCCAAATCTACTCACAAGTCCCCATCGAAACCTGTCCAAAACCTGCTCACAAGTCCCCACCGAAACCTATCCAAAACCTTAGCAAGCTCACCAAGAAAAACTTGCTTAGCATGAACCCACAAAGAGAATTTTTAGAGACCCAATGTGATTCATAAACCTCATAGAAGCATAAAGAGAATTGTTAGAGACTCAATATGTTCTATACTTAACTCCCAATCTCAATCTCAAATCTCATAGAAACATAAAGAGAATTGTTAGAGACCCAATATGT
Source organism: Wollemia nobilis (assembly GCA_028583015.1). NCBI lineage: Eukaryota > Viridiplantae > Streptophyta > Pinopsida > Araucariales > Araucariaceae > Wollemia > Wollemia nobilis. Next base: position 266,887 of record JAQPPZ010002892.1, on the reverse strand, counting down.
TCTATACTTAACTCCCAATCTCAATTTCAACTCAATATCAATCTCAAAAGAATAAGATAGGTGTAGTATGCTTTTCTCAAGAATGTGAAACGCAACCCAACAATTGCCAACCATGCAATATCTCATATAACAATGATACTTATATTATTTTCACCAACAACTAGGGTTTCATCATCTCAATGCAAGTAGCAAGACTTACTAACATAAACCCTAGTGCAAAAATGCTTCCTCTTCCTCAACTAGAATTATGCATTCACCCAAAAATTCATCAATGACTTTAATGCATAAACAATCTTCAATATCCAAAAAATAAGATTTACACCAAAAATACCTAGTAGACAACCTTTTCACTCCAAACTCGATTTCATAAAATATACCATAAAAAAAATACATGGAAGAAGTTGCCCATACCTTTACTTTGATGAAGAAGGAGAACTCAAAATCTGTCACAACACTAACTCTCAATTTGCCACCAATTAGAGTTAGCAACTATACAATAATACACAATAATAAAGATCCAAAATAACACCTTATTTCTCCAACTTAGTAAAAACCACCAGAAGTATAATATACATACAAAGTAAAACCTCTTTACACCTTATAACTCCACATAAATATTAAACATCAATAAAACAATTTCAAAGCAAATATGATACCTTAACCTTATACCTCTCGTGCATTCACAGCCACTATCCTTTGCACACCGTGACCAAAAGAAAAATTACCAACGAAGAGAATCGAACTCGACACCTTTGCCTTCTAGCGCTTTCACTTAAATGTCACTGTTGTTGGGTCACAAGTGCCCAATGAAGAAATACAACGCTGCCCTCTCTTTTATCTTCCTTTGATGCCAAGAATCTGGAAAACGTAAACGTCTTCCACAAGCCACATGCAAACTGGTGAGCGCTATCCAAAACATAAGTCACTGAATGCTTGCATTAATCATCTCACAACACAGTCTAAAAAATGCAGTTCAGGTGCAATTGCCAATCCACTAATGTTAAGCAAAAAGGTAAGGATGCAACCCAAGCTCAAATCTGAATATGCCAAGCACGATTTCCAAGACACAGAACAAGCATGATTTCAAAGATGTCAATCGGAGATTTGAAGACACAGAGCAAGCTCAAATCGAAGACACCAAGCGCTATTCAAAAGATATAGAGCAAATGCAAATCACAGACGCCAAGCACAAATCGAAAGATACAGAGCAAATGCAAATCGTAGATGCCAAGCGCAAATCGAAAGATACAGAGTAAACACAAATCACAGATGACAAAATTAATCGGAGGTGCTCACTTTAGAAAATCATCCCCACTTATATAGCCATTTTTCCTTAACTGTTTGACGTCGACGCTCCTCCAACGATGGCAACATATCGGCGAAAGAATTCTTTTTTCTTCCGTCGCTTAAGGGTTGAAAGACCCTTTAATAATAATTAAAATAATAATAATAATTATTTTATTAATAATAAATTAAACTTGGACCTTTGACAAAGGTTTGAGTTAATTTAATTATTAATAATAAACATGGACCTTTGCATTAAGTTAAGCTTGGTTTTAATAAAAACCCTTAATGAGTCCAAATGGTTTTAAGAAAAACCTTTAACCTTGTCACCATGGTTTTAATAAAAACCCTTTAGCATAATGAAGCTTCTCAAGATATTCTTGACATCACACTCTTTTGATATCAACACAAAAATGCCTTTTGACATCAATGACAACTTATCCATTTGAGCAAAGGCAATGTACCCAAAGTATCCAAAATTGCCAACAAGATCCTTGACCTTTTGTGCACTTAGAGCCATCAAAGAATAGTGTGATATTGATGTATTCCTTAGGAATGACATCTTCTTCTTGTTTAGTGATAGCAAATACTGAATCATCTGGGAGCTCGATAATAAAAGGATGATCACTAGGTAGTTGAGCTTTCACAAGTTGATCAGTTATTACCTGACCTTTAATGGATTTTTTTCTAATGAATTCTAGGTTGAATTCAGTAAGGAGCATTATCTATTTAGCGGTGCAGGTATTATTGTAAGTGTGGGACATCATGTAACGCTAAGGATTTTCTCTAGCTATGACATATATTGTGTGGCTTAGAATGTAATGTCAAATTTTCTTAGTGGCATATACCACTGCTAAGCATAATTTATCTACATAAGCGTATTTATTTTCATAGCTTACCAATTTTTGACTAATGTAGTAGAAAACTTACTCTCAATTTTGTTCATTCTTTTGTGCAAGCATTGTCCCTATTGTAAAGTCCGTTGTTGAGATATAAATATAAAATGGGACCCTTGGATGAGGAGGAGCTAAGACTGGTGGAGAAGCTAGGTATTGATTAATATCATCGAAGGCTTGTTGACATTCATCTATCCAAGAGAACGACACCCCCTTTTGTAGCAGGTGATTGAAGTGCCTACATTTGTCAAAAAGTTGCGCAATAAAATGATGGATTTATTGGATATTTCCTTGTAAACTATGCAATTCCTTTAAGTTAGTTTGGGGAGGCATCTCTAGGATAGCCTTGACCTTGTTGGGGTCCACCTCAATGCCTCTTTTAGAGTTAATGAATCCTAGAAGTTTTCTTGAGGTAACACCAAAGACACATTTTTGGGATTCAACCTTACATTATGCTCTAGGAGTCAATAAATTTTTTTTTCCAATACACCAATATGTTCTTGTTGAGTTTTGGATTTAGCCAAGAGATCATCCACATAGTCTTCGATAATCTTATGCATGTAGTCATGGAAAATGTATGTCATGGCATGTTGATAAGTGGCACCTGCATTTTTGAGGCCAAAGGGCATCACCTTGTAAAAAAATTTCCCCAAGGTGTAGTGAATATTGTTTTGTGTTGGTCATCAATATTTATTCGAATCTGATTGTATCCTAAAAAACCATCCATGAGTGAAAGCATTCATGACCAATGCAGGTATCAACAATAGTATCGATGTTTGGGAGAGGAAAGTCATCCTTAGGACATGCTTTGTTAAGATATCGAAAGTCAGTGCATATGTGTATCATCTCGTTAGGATTACAAATGGGTACCATGTTTAAGAGCCATTCAGGATAATCGATAGGAACTATGAAGTTCACGTCTAAGAGTTTTTTAATCTTTGTTTTTACCACAAGGGCCATGGTAGGATGCATTCTCCTAAGTTTTTGTTTGACTAGCTTATCATCAGGTTGTAATGTGATATTGTGGACCACTAGACTAGGGTCAATACCAGGCATGTCCTTGTAGGACCATGCAAATATATCCATCTTCCTCTTGAGGAGAGCAATGAATTGCTCTTGTTCGTCGAGTGATAAAATTTTTTAAAGCTTTATAATTTAGGGATTGTCTTTGTCTGAACTACGGTCCACATAAATGGTATCTTCAATAGACATGTGGGAACCTTTCTCAAGCTAATGGGGTGTAGATATCAGATGAATATTGTCTAAGATATCATCAAACTCTTCTAGATTATCCTCATCTATATCTGCCTAGAAATACTTAGGATACGAAGGTGAAGGCGAAGGTGAAGGTGGAGGGGATGGAGGAATGTAGTTTGCAAAAGCCCTTAACAATTCCTAAGAAAAGACAAACTCGATAAATGTTGGAGGTGAGGAAATTTGGTCCATATCACTAACGCTTATGTCAATTGAAACTAGCTTTGGCTAGATTGTATGGATTACGAAACGAGGTGATAAATCAATAGGACTCATGTTGACTTATAGGAAAAGTGGAAAAGGTTGGATGGAATGAATGGAACCTAGGAACCGGTGCTAGGGGCTTGGTTAACTTGAACAGTAGCAAGTAACACAAAATATGTTTTATTAAATGATATGTTTACATATGTAATGCAAAGAAAGCAAACATTTTTTTATTTTTATTTTATTTTTGATTGATTTTTTTAATTTTAATTTTATTTTTGTGCTAGTGGTGAAAACCACTTTTTTGAATTATGTACATATGCTACAAGTTGGCTTATGGAATGGCTTAATGGAATAAAGGTGGTGGTTCACTGGTAGGGACAACTCGCTCTTATGGAAGATGCAAGCGAAATATGAGCTCATGGATGGGGAACATGTTGAGATAAAACTTATCTTGTTTGATATGGGGAATGATGGACTCTGATTCTTCTTTAGATTCATTTGAAATTATCGACATAAGCTCAAATTCTTCATAGATATCCTCATTAGAATTATCAGGATGGGAGGCTTCTTCTCTCGAATTAAGGTTAAGCCTTTGGAAGGTTTGTTCAAAAGAAGAGGTGGTAGGAAGTGGGTGGAAACTTAGACCTGAATGGTCATGCACCTCTTGATATGGAACATCGATAGGTTGATGCACTTCCTGTTCATGCAATCCTAGGCCATGGCCTTACCAATTGACAATGTGGAAGTATCAAGATGGAAATTTTGACATATTTATAATGTTGGCAAGTTTTTGTTCTTTGGGATCTTCTATGGGTGTTGGGCTTGATGAAGATTCAATACCTCCATATACAAAAATAATGCTATTTGGAGCTGAATCCATTTTGTAAACTGCTCCTATTGCTAAAGGTTGGTCACATGGGTGATCGAAATACTTAGAACTAGGAATGGTGAGAGATGTGATGGTGATGTCATTGACCATGTATTCACCAATACTTGGAGTGGTAAGATGGACTTCGACTTGGGATGATATGGGAGGATCATGTTTAGGCGATGGATCAGGAAATGGTGGAAATGGAGGTATCTCACAATCTGTCAATTTGACTTGTGAGACATTAGGTAAAGGAGATGGATTATATTGGAAAGGTTGTAGAATTGTTGATGATGGTAAGGATGGTAATGATGTTGATGATGTGGATTGATTATGATTGCATGTGCATGAATTCAATGATGGCGATGATGGAGAAATGGAAGTTTGATGATGGTTGGTGATGGGAAGATCTTCAGGAATGGGATCCTTTGATGAAGAGATTGGTGAAGTGGTGGATGGATTGGATGATGGCGATATAAAAAGATGAGTGGGAGGGGGAATGGACTCATAAGGATTTGATATGAGATTGTAGCACTTAAACAACTTGACATCCGCTAGTATGCAATGTACTTGTCCCTCATGAACATATTTCAAGCATTAATGGAGTATCGAAGGGATACATCTCATTTCCCTCATCCAAGGTCTTCCAAGGAGTACATTATATGCCATGGATCCTTCCAAGATGTGGAACAATGTGTGCAACGTTTTAGCTCCTACTTTGATGGGCAAAATAATAGTGCCAACTATGGAACACAAAGAATCATTGAATGCTTTGAGGGTGAAGTATGATTTGATGATGTGATATGGAGGAAGGTTCAAATGATGAAGAGAGGATGTGGTGATAATGTTGATAGAGCAATCAGTATCAATGAGAACTCTCTTAAAAGGCTTCCTATCAATTAGAGCCATGATATGCAATGGAGGGTCTACTGATTTCGATGAGATTGGCTTAATCTCAAAGTCATAAAATATTATGGAAGGCTCCATGCACGTTTGAATACTTCCCATAAATTTTTTGAAAGCATTAGGATCTTGCGATTGCAATTCGATGGATTTTAGAATTTCCATTAATGCCTCCCGATGTGGGGAAGATTGTTGGATTAGCTCATATATTGATAATTTGGTAGATGCCATTTTCAAACTTATGGTTAATCGACTACTCAATGAGATTACTGGTTGGGGTGGACAATTGATGGATGGATTTGATGGATTCGATTGACTAGGTATATGAATGGGTGATGATGGATTAGGGGAAACTTGGATGGGTGGTAATGTAGATGGTTACAAGACACTTGCTTAAGGTTGTTTCCTTTGTGGGTTATTTCATTGACCTCTAATGACCACATGAATGGCCCCTACAAACCCTTAGTATTTTTTAATATGGTTAACTTGATAAGGGGGAGTTTTAGTGTTAGATCTCTCTACATTTGGTTGCACCTCCTCATGATGAGAAAGTGGTGTCTAAAATATACCAAGGTTTTGGTTTTTTTGAGCGAGGGTATTACCAACTTTGATCACCCCTAAGTCAATAAGGTCTTGGACTACATTTTTGAACATATGGCAATTGTTGATGGCATGTCCGTTTTGCCTATGATAGGGGTAAAATAAGTATTCTCGATAATTTTTACTATATTTGGTAGGGTCATCCGATCTAATGTTGGACACAAAAAGTTTATTTATCTCGTATAGCCTTCTAAGAAGAGAGGCATAAGACTCATCTAATGGATTATATTGGAAATTTTTTTGGAAATACTATTGTCAACGATGGTTTTCCATAGTTGATAGTGTATTTTGAACTATTGGAGATTATGTTGTTGATGGTACCGCATGATGGAAAATTTGTTACGATACTATTGCATAGGTTTTTTTTATTGAGCCATTATCATTTGGCTTATGACAACTTGATTGACTTGATTGGATTGGGTGATTGGGGTAGCCTGTGTTGATTTCTATTGGCTTGAATAATTGATTTTGTATTGGCCCTTATTTTTCCATTCTTTCTTCTTAGGCTTAATGATACCTTCTTGGATTTTGATATCCTCAATGACACTAGCCTGAGCTAAAGCTTCTTCAAAGGATTGATAATTTCTTAGTTGGAGCATCCAAGAGATGGGTTTTAAGAAACTATTGGTGAATAGCTTAATTAGTTCATCCATTGGTAGGGTGAATGGAAATTTAGTGATGATAACCCTCCAATGATTTCCAAAATCATAGATAGATTCATCATCTTGTTGTTTTAAGGCATAGACGTCAGATAATGAGATCTTATTTTTGACATTTAGGATGAAATGATCAAAAAATTGATCAATCAATTGTTCAAAAGTATAGATACTATGGATTGAAAATTGATTGTACCATTCTATGGCATCTCCTCCTAATGTTTAAGGAAAATTTCAAAGCATGAGAGCATTATCATATTGAATTTTGAAGCATGCATGAACAAAGGTTCTCACATGTTATTTGGGATCCTTAGTTCCCTTAAATTTGTCAAACTTAGGTATCGTAAAATATTTTGGATATGGCAGGGTTGGTACCGAAGGATGAATTGGTTGTTTGATCAATTAACGTAAGGTTGGTTTCTAATTTGAAAATATAGGAGTGAATTGCATCAATTGATCTATTTGTTTCTACATGGCCTTAATTCTAGGGTCTTCCTCAAGAATGTGAAAGACCTGAATTACCTTATGAGCTTATGGAGGTATGGAAAAATGTTGTGGAGTGACAATATGATGAGGAGATTGATATTTATGGTTAGGGGAATTGGATGGAATATGGTGAATGGGGGATTTCTGATGAAAGGATGGGTAATTATGGAATGATGTTGATGGATGAAGGTTATGGCTAGGCTAGCCAATGGGAATAGGATGGGTAATGGGATGGTTTTATGGGGGAACTAGGATAGAGAACACCGAATACTGTCACCCATGATGGACCTTGATTGACAAGGGTAATCTGAGTAGAGTTATGTAAAGGCATAGGGTTAACCTGTACTTTTTGTTGAGTGTTTTGACATTTTCTAAAAAAATTGTTTAGATGTTTCCATGCTTCATTAATATCTCTATCAGAAGCTAGGGGTATGGAGGTCGATGGTATGGAAGATGTGTCTAGGATACAAGTTACACTAGGTATGGCAACTTCTGAGGCTAGGACTTGTGAAGAAACATTGACTTGTGTTTCATACAAGGGGTTGGTGTAGGTATAGGTACATGAAGTGCTAGGAGCACTTGAGGGTTGAGGAATCGACGTGTGGGATGAAGGTGCAATTGATGCCTCAAAAATAGGATTAGTATACACCTGGGTAAAGGTGGATGGTGGTTGGGAATAGATAGGATCTTACTGTAAAGAAAAATCCTATCTAGGTGAGTTGGGGATAGACTCTAAGACATCATTAGAATAATTCATGAAAGATTCTACTCTTGCCATGTCTATATGGGTGATATGGTTGTGGATAGTAGGATAATATGGCTCCTCTTGGGGCATGGCCATGTGGAAGGTTGTGGATAGCAAGGAATGTGAAGGACCTATAGACAAATTTGTCTATGTCACATTCAGGGTATCTACCACTAAAGTGGTGGGAAAGGTGGATGAATGTTCCATTAATTTTTCTTGAATTATTGCTTTCTTTTGATTTTGAGTTAATACCATAAGCAAACTAATTCAAGATACAGATTAAAATACCAAATTTAACCCAAAAAATGGAATGCTTAAGGAAATAAACAAACAATGCTAAGTCTCAATTAATGTGGATTACCTTGTTCATTAATTATCTCCTTTTAGTGTGAGTTTATTTTATGTTCTAGTTTTGTGTGTTTTAATTTTTTAATATTTCTTAATGAAACAAAGGTGGAAAAATATGGCTAAGATAGGGCAACGAGATTCTTGTTGGTGATAAAATCCAACAAGTTTGCTCGGGGGTATCCTATGGCAGCTAAGGGTAGAGATTGGTGGATGGAGATGAATACCACCATCACCAAATCTCAAGCAATGGTTGGTGATGAAATCCAACCACTATTATTTTACATAAGTCGTATGTGTGTAAATTCTTTTTAAGGTTTATGTTTTATATTGTATACAAACAATGTTAAAACAATTAATTTCATAAACCTAAATCATAAGCCAACAAAATATTTCCAAGTTTTCCAAAGGGTATGAAGTACACCGCCTAAGACCCCTTATCTAAATAACAACCGAAGGGTTTGTCCACCCCTCCACCTGGAATCACCCAACTGGTAGGGATATTTTTGGTAGTCTAATACTGTTCCAAATTAGATAGACAAAATAAAATATCTTTAACCCTAAGATGCAACACTAGATTATTCAAGTTTTAATTCAAATGCAAACAAAATGCAGTAGTTTGCACCCAGAAAATAAAAACCCTAATCCAAATATGTGAATGAGATTCATATCTAAAAATTTAAACTAATATTTATTCATTTCTAGATTTCTTAATGATGATTCATTTTATTTTTCAAAATCTAAAAAATATAGAAGATACTCAAAATACGTAAAGCAAAAAACTAGGGTTTTAAATAGTAGACTTACTAGAACACTTATGTTTTTGCTCCTAACTCTCTGTAAATGCCTTTGGGAACTTTTGAACACTGTTAAGATATCCATGGGTACTTCTGGATGGCTTCAAACACCTCTAGGAATTTTTGGATTGCCTTTGGACACTGTCAGGCACTTTGCGCACCTTCTGCAAACTTCTACAGACTTTAGAAACCCTAGATCTAGTGAAAACTATGGAATCTACACTTTTGAGAAACCTGGAAGATGACAAAATATAGTAAGCAAATTAGTAAAAAAATCATAAATAGAAACCCTTAGGGGATCCCACTATGATTACCATTTGAAAGATGCAAAACGTAACACACAAACAATTCTTTGAATAAAATAAAATGCAAGGTAACACAAGATTGCATAATAGAATAATTTTCATTGATAGGAGGATCCTAGAAACTCCATTGTTTACAATCTTGGATCCTTGAATCCTTTTGATACAATATTACAACAATTTAGGGTTCTCCAAAACCCTAAGAAGCAAGGTCATAGTGTCTTCAAGCGCATCTTGATCCCAAAAAGGTTGAGTGGGCTTTTTGTTATCAAGGACTAGGCCACTCCAAATGCTGATGTAATGCTCTAGATCTACACACAAATACAAAAAAATAGTCAGTAGTATATGCGAGGGCTCCATAGTGTGAGGCCCTCTATATGCGATGATAAAACACTAACTATATGCTGCCAATAAAATGAACAGAAGTTGGAACACATATATGAAATAAACAAATATAGGGTAGATCTGTCTTAATTACGTATTATGTTTTGACGTGGAAAACCTGATGTAGATATCTCACATGACGATGCCCTAACATCGCTTGAAGGCTAGGGGGACTTCATGAATGGGAGCGTAAAACACTCGTGGTCACCTGATGGTTGTAGAAAATGTTTGTGGGCACTTGGCGCTAGTAAGGAGGCACCGAGAGGAGTCTAGTGTTGACAGGAAGTGCCCAGAGGCACCTGGTGGCTGATGGGAAATTATGCAGAAGTAGATCAAGTGAGGGTGAGGGATGCGACAATAGTGATGGCGAGTGAGGGGTATGGATGGGATAAGGTTAGGGTACAAAGATCTTATTGCAAGACCTTTGACACTTAGGGAATCAGGATACTTAAGAACTTAAGAAACTTCAAATCAAGAATCAGACATAGGAAATCCAAGAATCTAGGGGTTGAACCATCAAAATGACTCTTATTTATAATCTTACCTAGGGCATGCTAGGGTTTCAATGACACTAATTGTGTGACTGGGATTAAAGCACATCCAAGGGTAGATAATAAATCTGGGGTGTGCCATGGATTTATGTAAATGGATGGTCGAGATTAAATGAAAATGGATGGTTGGGATTAATTCAATTAAATAAATACATATTTATTAAATATATATTAAAATATAATATAAAATATTATATTTAAAAATATATAAAAAATATATAAATAAATGTGAATAATGATCGAAAATGGCGAGAAATGTGAATGGTGGACAAATTGGCTATGCTTTGGTGGTGGAAATGGCAGGAAATCTTGGATGGAAAGCAAATGGCCATGATTTGGTGTCTAAAAAATTAACTTAATTGATTATTACAATCGTTGGAGAATATTACATTATTTGTTACATGCAAATGTACCCCCATGGTACCTTTATGGTACAAATGTAAATATGTAATAGATTAGGTTTTGAGTCTATAGTTTAAGAGAGTGATTTATATTTATGTAAGTGTCTATGTGCAGGATATGCACAAGTGTCATGTAAGTGTGTAATGTGTAGGATATGCACAAGTGTCATGTAATTAAGAGTGCAAGTGTGTAATGAGAGAAAGTGCACAAGTGTCATGTATGTAAGTGTGCAAATATGTAATGTGAGGATGTGCACAAGTGTTATGTATTAGGAGTTCATGTAGAATATTGTCATGTAGAAGTGTGAAAATGTCATAGATTTAAGTGTGCATACAAGTGGCAAGATGAGAAGCCAAAGGACAAGAGAGTCTTGTCTTATGTAAAGAATATGAAATGTTACAACTCCTGGATGTGTTAGGGTAATAGTCAAGTGTTTAAGAGTCACCTTTCTATGTCTACATTATGGAGATAAAGCTCCATACATTGTATTGGAAAAATGATCTGTAAACAATCACCATATCAAGAATTTATAATATTGAAGCTTGTATATAGTTTTTGAACAATATTATTGTAAGTATTCTTCATGCTTGTACATGAATGATTTTGGTCATTTACATTCATATTTGATGTTATTGTGAATTTTATTATAATTTACATTGACTAGTATTTACCTTAATTGCTCTTATACTTTAATTCTAATCTTGATTATTTACATTAAGACCTGAGATATTGTTACTTAATTATATTGGGACCTAATATAGTTTAGCTTTAAAGCCAACAATGATTGGTTTCAAATTTTTTCTTGGGTAGTTGTTAGTGGTTGCTAGATTCCTTCAAACTACAAAAAATTCCATTGTTAGGATACACAAATGTATTTGGTTTGGTGTGGTAGTAGGTAGGCAAACCCCTTTCTCTAATTTGCAGCAAATGAAAATGAAGGAAAATGAAAAAAATGACTTTTTAACTTTTCTTCTATGCGTTCACCACTATGATTAATTTTTTTTGTCAAGAATCACAATCTTTTGAAAAAATTAGTGATTCCATATTTTTGCCAAAAATTGCCAAAAAATCAACGATTCCTGATTTCATGCTTAGTTGACTCAAAAAATTGGCAAAATTGCAAAAATTGAAACAACAAATTTTGTAACTATGGATAAGCTCATTAAACTTTATCCTACAAACAAAACTCAAATGCAATACAATAAGTAATCCATTAGACTATTGCACAAATTTACACTAGTTCATCATAGGTTTGGAAATGGATTTATAGTATGAAAGGTTACTCTAAATCCTATTACCATATCAATTCAAACAAGCAACTATTTGACAAATAAAGTTTTTATTACAAGTAGTAGTCTTTCACAATAAACCCAAATTTTACTTTATCTCAAAAAAATGTCGAAGTGTACACATGCTAATCATCCAGTATTTTTACTTATTCAAGCAAAAAAAACATCCACTAAAGAAGGTTTTCTAGAATATTATACATTCATCTCTATTGTTTTTTTTTTAATGGATGTAAGCACAAGTTATCAAATTTTTTTATCCATATAAAAAAATAACTATTATAGAATAGAGTATTTCCAGCGTATTGTTGCATTGTTTAGACAACATATTCTTTTTACAAATATAAGAAATATGTAAGAGAGATTTTTTTCTTTAAAAAATGAAAGAAGAAGACATTTTTTTTTTCTTCTCAAAATAGGTACAATTATTGTGTATTACCCTTTTTATTTCCATAAAAAAATAACCATGCAAAATAAAATATTACCATATATACATCTAACAAGAATAACAACAACAAAACACATGTTTCTTAAAAAATAAATACACAATGACAAGGATTTATTCCAATCATTTTTGTGGAAGAGCCCAACATAAAATGAAAAGTAAATTTTAGAACTATAACATAAGTAAGATGCACTAGAGGTTTGAGATGCTTTTATCAAAAGTCCAATGATCAAGATCTTCTTATTCCTCATTCAAACATCCCTTCCAAGAAAAACTAGAACTTGTTCATATAAAATATTTAGAAAAAACTTATGGATTCCTCCATCCAACAACTCTTCTCCCAATAAGATTGTATTTGTAGAAATAGTCTTCAAAGATAACAAGGTTGGGAACAAGACACATGCATCGCCACCATAGGACATCTTCAAACCCTCATCTCTCTACTATAACAAAGAAGTCACAAAAAATGCATCATCCCTTAAACCATGAATGGGGCATGTTAAAATAAAGTACCTTAAATATGGTTTTGGTCGGACATGAGCACTAAACCTTAAATTGGGAACTCCGACTCCAATCCTAACATTCCTGGTCCCCCACTACCCACTCCCCACCCTTCTCCCTTCTCCCATATTGTAAGTCTTGGTCTGAGGCCCATGGTAAAAGGGTTTTATTATTTTTTAATTAACTAAGTTCTAACCTTCTTTAGCTAGGTCAAAGTAAGATAAAAATTCTTTCCTCAGTAAAAAAAGATCTCTCTTTGCAAGTTTGCATACTAAAACTTCATGCATTTAGAATTAAAGTCAAATTGAACGAGATATAATATTATGCAACTCAGATAAAAGATGAGTATTTCAATACAATGGTTTTCATTTAAAGTGTTACTAACATTTACCTGCCATTCATGCATATCTATAATGCAATGCAATTTGATTCTAAGTGGTGTACATGTTCTTTTTTTGTCAAGTTATTACCAAACACTACCAATCTTCTCCCTAATGATGTACTACCTCAATCAAACTAGTAGAGGGCAAGCTTGTCAAAACACTTACACCACAACATTTTGTAGTTAGTCATTTAAAAAAAACACCTTTAAAAATTAAAACAATCCAAGATAAATCATATCTTAAACCATCATATCCTATTAAGCATATATGTTGAGTCATCCAAGGTATGTCATTTATTAATCCATCTAAAATATGAAAATAAACGATATAAAATGTTCTAAAAGATTTGGATGTGATATTTGTAACACTTAAAAGTTATCCTTCAAAGTTGTAGCTTTGAACCCTGCCAACTGCATTGACAGTTACTAAAAATTGTACCCTTCCAACTACATTGACAGTTACTAAAAATTGTGATTGTAACCAATTCATCTATATAATGAAAAAAATTATACAACAACAAAAAAAACATACTAGAACTTTTTTTATAAATAATAAAAATTTAAAATTCACTAGAATCATGGATCATGAAGCCATGTTGTTAATAATACATAGGCTTTATAAAAGAAGCACATGATAGTCTAAAATGCAAAGCACTCTTTTCCATTGTACTAAAATAAGGGAACTCTTTTCCAATGCACTCAAAGAAGAGCATTGCATAATGAACGACACTCTTTTCCAATGCACTAAAATAAGTATTATAATAAGAGTTTAGGACTAGAGGAACATTGTAAGTTCAGAGAAACTCTAAGTTTTAATTAAATATACAATAGTTACAAGTAGTTGAAAAAGTAACGGTTCAACTTTTAAATGATCAAGAAACAATTTATAAATAGTAACAAAAGTGTCCATTCTACCTTTTTTTTCCTGATTAGCAATAGTTTATAAGGTATCGTGTCATGTGACAATACTAGATGAGTTTATAACTATTCATAAAATTTAATATAATAAATATATTTAATACATAGGGAATTTGTAAAGGTTTAAATCATATGGGCTGCCCCCAACAAGCCTATATTACCTTCTTATTTTATAGGGTATGAAGAAGACTATTGGTCACTCGGTATTCGTGCTCAGGATTGGTACCATCATCGTTGGTTTGGTATATACTAAAAGGATTTAGAGTAGATTACTGCAAACATGTATGCCTCTAAGGTTTGAACTGAAATATCTTCTGGATAAATGTTTGACCCTCAAAGGTTTGAACCCAAATCTCTTCTAGGTAAATATTTGACCAAGCAAACAATTACCAATCCACCTAACCCATGAAAACTATATAATAATATTTTATAAACACTTCAATAAAATACCAATTTAAAAAAATAATATAATACATACTAAAGAAAAAAAAAACTTTAAAAAATATAACTTTAAATGTCATATTTAAAACCACATATTATAAATAAATAGTACACGACTTAAAACAACATATTATCATAAAAAGGAGCAATAGGCTGCATGTTTAGAGAGTAACTTACTGATTAAGTAAATTGTTTTGGTTCTATTATTTGAAAAAGTAAAGATACATCTAAAAATTTTAGGATTATAAATTTTTTTACATAACAAAGAAATTATAAAATACATGTTTTTTTTTTGAATTTATATGGTAGAATCGGTAGCCACCACGAATTCGGGTAGGCTGCCAGCTTTTATGACCGCCATTGTATTCTGCGCTGTCCATCTTATAAACCGTCACATAGATCTTTGCGCAGTCCGCCACTATAACCACCATGCTACAATCATTTTAAACCTTTTACGTTGTTGAAAGCACCAAGAAAGAGACAAGCGTTCAGTCCGACGAAGCCCGAGATTTGAACCTTGGACCTCCACCCCTTATGGGGTTTGGATGAACCAATTGGTCTACACCTCGGACCTTATTAAATACATGTTACTAAATGTAACAATTAAAAAAAATCTTTACCAAATTATTATAACATGATAAGATATTTAACAATTTATGCATTGATTGTAGTGTCCTTCAATACCATTCCTGCAAGTTTAAAAAAATATAAATTAAAAAAATAAAGATAAAAGTTCGCAGTTTTTGCAATTTGATGAATAGTTAAACTAAACACAATTTGCTAATTTTAATTTTTGCTCTGGTGTGCCTCAACCGCCAAAACTAATCAAAATTGTCAACGGGGATACTGCAATCACCTTCTCATGCATTTAAGCTCATGTGGGCCAGCACCATTGAATTTTCTGCAAGCCCACGTGTAGGACGTCAAAATTCAATTCTCCGGTACACGTCACTGGGGAGGACTTTAGGCTCTGACGCGTTTGCAGAAAAACTCTTTAGACTTTTCCAAATAAATCCCAAACCGTGTAGAAGTAGATTACGAGGGCAATTCTCCAAACCCTCGTAGAAAATAGTTGCGGGAAATCTCTCAAGCTACCGCGTGGATCTCAGGAGGAGGCTTTCATTCAGCGGCGTTGGATGAGAAGTTTACCTCCAGCTGCCCCTGGCCCTCAAGGGTAACCGACGACTCATACTTCTGCTGGTCATCGACGCCGCCTCTGAGACTTCATCCCTTCCGAAAACATTCGCAAAACTCGACCCCATTAAAATTAGCAGTCTTTCTGCTCGCCTCTGAGACCCTGGAAACTTACTAAATTCAAGAGGGAGGAAGGAGATGAGGTGCATTTCTAATTCTAATCTTTCTCTTTTTGGTTTACTCATTGTAATGAATTTTGCCTTAGTGGTAGTCGCGTTCCCATCGTCTACATGCAACGAAACAACTACTTTTGCCCAGAGCAGTAGATATTCTACCAATTTGATTAATGTTATGAATTTCCTACTTCGCAATTCTTCCCAAACAAGGTATGGCACTACTTCCTATGGCGAATCTCCGAATAAGGTCTATGGTCTGCTCCAGTGTGTGGGCAAAATCTCACCAGAGAATTGTTCAAATTGTTCACAGAAAGCAAAAACTTATCTTCAAACATCTTGCTGGAATAATATAGGTGGCCGAATTTGGATGGATTACTGCTTTTTGCGCTATGAGAACTATAGTTTCATTTCAAGACTAGATACCCGAGGAAATTACCTCATGGATGTAAGGGATGTGGCGAATGATGTACAGGTTTTCAAGGCAACTACTTCTGATCTTCTGTCAAAGTTGTCTGAAAGGGCTTCCGACCCTGCGAATAAGGGATTTGCGGCAGGATCAGCTAAATACTCTAATAACAAGACAGTTTATGGTCTGGTTCAGTGTTGGAGCGACATTTCTATCAAAGATTGCAGAACATGCTTTGTAACAGCAATGGAAACTGTGGAGGGATGTTGTTCTTCGAAACAAGGAGCTCGAGCTATGTTAGGAAGCTGCATACTTCGATATGAAAATTATCCCTTTTTAGATGAAATTACCTGGTCTTCCTCTCCTCAAGGATCAACAGCTCCCACACCTGGTCTGTTACGCTGAGTTCTTTCAATTGAACTCTGAGTATGAATAGCCCAATTTATTTTCTTCAATAATTTCTTCTTTGTTCTCGGGCAATATGTTTGTTTGATGTAATTTTATTGTTTAGGTATGGAAAAGTAATTCATATGACCCAAGCGCTTCAATGATCTACCCTGCAGAGAAGTTTTCGAAAAAATCAGCCACAATATTGGGGATCTTGGGAGGTGTTGCTTTGGCTATAGTTTTTTTGTTGATTGCAATGAGAAGGAAACTGAAATCTGCAATTTTTAGGCATAATGAAGGTTCTACTTCTGGTTTTCTCTCTTCGTGTGGTGTCGTTTAAGTATATCATTTAATCATCCATAGTTATTGACTTGTTTTCTATGTGGATGGTTTCTCTAATGTTACAGAAAGACATGATCATACACGAGAGTCTGAGTTACATGTACTGAGGGAAATTTCAACTGTAGAACCCTTGGCAGAGACAACATAAAATTTTCTTGACCACAGCGAGGTTGAAGATGGAGGCTTCGGCGCTGTATACAAAATGGGGCTGTAGTTTTGCTCTCATTTAACAGGAGGGATGTGTTAAGGAAATGCTCAAATCTGCAAGTAGCATTCTGTTCTGTTTTGATTTTTCAAGGAAGGACTAAAGATGGGATCGCAGTAAGAAAAACAACTCTCCGCAAAAACCAGGGTAGGAAAGCATGAATGAAGTCTGGTCTGTGGCCAATGTTCAACTTCAAAATCTGGTGGTACTGGAAGATTTGTTTGTACATGAATACTTGCCAAATTGAAGTTAACCAGGGTAGGAAAGCATGAATGAAGTCTGGTCTTTGGCAAATGTTCAACTTCAAAATCTGGTGGTACTGGAAGATTGTTTGTACATGAATACTTGCCAAATTGAAGTTTTGGACCATTCAATGTATTGCTTATTTTATTTTTGGAACCCTGGGTGAGAGACCATGAAGAACCCCAGGAGCGAAGATTCCACCTCAGAACCGGTTCTGTGTAATTAAAATGGCATTCCTTTTGTTTTAAGGGAATTGGTAACATTGGAAACATTTTGGCCATATCTATATCATACATTTTATATCATACATTTTAGTTTTTGGAAACATTTTGGCCATATCCATATCATACATTTTATATCATACATTTTAGTTTTCGGAAACATTTTGGCCATGTCCATATCATACATTTTAGTTTTTGGAAACATTTTGGCCAATATGATTTTAGTTTTTAGATATTATAAATCTTAGTTTTTGATAAGAGGAAGTCTGGAAACCCACACTTAATCCCTATTTTTCAACCTATTGCATAAAACTGGAATAACCGAAACACTTGACACCTACTTCCAACCCTCTTCCATGGTTTGAAGGAGGAAGTTTAGGGAACCCCATTTTTTAAAGAATAAAATTGAAATAATCAATCATAAATACTCAACCTTTACTTTTCAACCTATTTTCTATAATTTAATCTATTTCTCTAAAAATATAATTTCATCTAAATTTTCCTAAAAATAATATCTAAACAAACTGGATTTTCCTAAAAATAAAATATTGGAAATTACTGGTAAACTTCTTTACTATACTTGCCGAGTGTGTCCTGCTCATGACATTAGAGGATAACAGCCTCCCAATTGCTCATCCGTCAACGGAAAGTCAACTCCATTAAACATCAAGGAAAAACACTACTGTACAGTTATGCTTTACACCAGTTATATGCTTTGCAATTTATTTATTTATTTGTTTCCAATAGTGAATTTTTTTAATGTGTATGTACAGTTATGCTTTACACCATTTGTTTCCAATAGTGAATTTTTTTAATGTGTATGTACAGTTATGCTTTACACCATTTGTTTCCAATAGTGAATTTTTTTAATGTTCATACCGTACACATGTTCATCTTCTTGCATCTTGCTGACAAGCAGTACAGATGTCAGCTAACATGTTTTTGTCGTCATATGTATCTCTTCAAATAAATGTTGAAATAGGTTAAAATAGGTTATAGGTGGTCTGCATGAAATAGGTCATGCATTTTTTTTTTTTTTTTTGATAAATAGGCTTCATGCATTTACCTGAAAGGATAAGTCGTGCTCGTCTTGGGTTTCAATTTTTTTGGACGGTCCAGCTTTTATAAACGTCTTAGATTATGGCATGTTGGGCAACCAAGGTAGAGGCCCCATGTCTTCCAAATGCTCATCAGTAGGCAATGTTTTGGTATAAACACGCCAAACAAGGTTTTTTTTTCTTTATTTTTTTTATGTTAAAGCGCCAATTGCCATTTTTCTTAAAGCGACAACTCCAAGATAAAGGCGACGATTGTGTGTCCCACCTACAATTTAGAGCATGAGAAGAAGACTATAATAGAATTGGTCTATAATATAATAAGGAAGTACCCAAATTCCTTTTAAAGTCCCTCGACCAAGTGCTCTAAGGTTTGAGATGGAGCTTCTCCAAGGGAGTACATAACATGATCTCTTGGGTAGAGGTGATGGTTAACAAATTCACTTGCACAATGCTAAAAAAACTTGCTTCTATCGAGGCCAAGCAATTCACTCTGCCGAACAACAATGTTTCATTTCTTTTTATATTAAAAAAATTAAAATTGGATAGAGGTGATGGTTAACCAATTCACTTGCACAATGCTAAAACAGTTGAGGCCAAGCAATTCACTCTGCCGAACAACTAGGTTTCATTTCTTTTTATATTAAAAAAAAAATGGATAGAGGTGATGGTTTACAAATTCACTTGCACAATGCTAAAACAGTTGCTTCTATTGAGGCCAAGCTATTCACTCTGCCGAACAACTATGTTTCAAATATTTTTATTAAAAACAAAAAAAAAATTCTAAGTGCTTTGATGTATTACACTTTTGTAAATTGTTCTTATCATAAAGAATACAAATTAAAGGAATATCATTCTATAAAATTTATCTTATTATCAATCTATTTGATATAGGTTTTAATTCTTTTTATAGCTTCTTAAATGTTTTACATTATAAAATATAAAATTTGATTAATATAAGAGTGATAAGAAGTATTTATAGTATTGTCTTAATTTAATTTTTATTTTCTTAAAAGGCTTTGAATTCAATATAATATTAGTGAAGGATTTTTAAAATCATGAGAGTCTTTTATCATATCTATCCTACACTTAATATAAATGCTTGTGTTTAAGATGCAAACCCCTTTTATCCTTTTTATTTTTCAAAAGAAAATAATTATCCTCATACATATCCTTTTCTTTTCATAAGAGGATTTGAATTCAATACAATATTAGAGAAGGATTTTCATAGTCCTAAGAGTCCCTTATCATATCGATCTTGCATTTAATATAAAAGGTTGTGTCTAAGATGCATACCCCTTTTATCCCTTCTATGCATTTAATATAAAGGGTTGTGTCTAAGATGCATACCCCTTTTATCCCTTCTATCCTTCGAAACGAAACAATTATCCTCACACATATCCTTGTAAATCTCGTTTTATCTTTTTCCTTGGCACACCCTCTTACTGTTAGGGCATCATTTGTTGTGCCTT
The DNA here is from genome assembly GCA_028583015.1 of Wollemia nobilis. Taxonomy (NCBI): domain Eukaryota; kingdom Viridiplantae; phylum Streptophyta; class Pinopsida; order Araucariales; family Araucariaceae; genus Wollemia; species Wollemia nobilis. Next base: position 246,593 of record JAQPPZ010002892.1, on the reverse strand, counting down.
CCATGGCTATTCTCTTCATATCCTTTGATAATAGAGATGCCACAACATCTTCAAACTTCAATGTGGATGAAGTTGTACTACCAATTGCTACAACTAGGTTATCCCACGAATCTGGTAAAGAGCATAGCAAAGTAATACATTTATCTTCCTCACTCAACTTAATTTCAATAGATTTAAGTTGACTTACGACCGTATTGAATGCATTAAGATGATCTGCTATCGAATCCCCTTCATTCATCCTCAGATTATACAGTTTCTTTCGGAGGAACAATTTGTTCACCAGGGACTTAGATTGATATAGAGCCCCTAACTTATTCCAGAGATCCTTTGCAGTCGCTTCTTCAAAAATATTGATTAGGATAGAATCTGCAAGACACAATCAAATTAGACTCTTCGCTTTCCAATTCAACTTTTTCCAATATTCACCAGTTGTACTGGCAGGTTTCATTTCAAAAATAACAGACCACTGATCTCTATCCACGAGCAGATCCTCCATCTTTAACTTCCATAGCTCAAAAATGTTTCCATCAAATTTCTCAATCTCTATCCTTGAATGATTTGACATCATTTTTCTTCAACCTCCTACGTAAAACTCCCACTCCGGAATAGGTTTTCTATAACTCCTAGAAACCCTAGATCCTCTTCAAATGAATTGAAACCCTAGCAATAAAGGCGTCCCTCTATGACTAACAATCTAGCTCTGATACCATATGAAGAGTTCTACCCAAACTTATTCTAGAATAATTAATATCGAAATAATTAACTCAGAAGAAAATAACTCACAATAAATTATGCACATAGAACACACGAAATTTACCTTGGTTCATCCAATATGAACTACTCTAGAAAACAAGAGCCACACCTCATTTGATATTATTATTCACACATTTCCATACAGTACTTCCTCTGCAAAGGATGAGACACATCCAACATTCTCCCATATGTTGAATACTTTGCAGAAATGTTGTAATCAATGTTAGTTCCAACACTCAATATTTCCAAACCCATTTCAATTGTACAAAATATTTTTTTCTGTGCTAACTGCCTTGGTTAAAGCATATGCTACATTTACCTTGGTATCCACTTTTTCCAGCAACACTCTTCTGTTCAATCATGTCCCTATTGAAGTTGTACTTTGTATCAATGTGTTTTGTTCTTGAATGGTAAGTTGGGTTCTTTACCAAAAATATAGCACTTTGGCTGTCACATTTATCTTTACAGCTCCTTGAAAGAACCCAATCTCAGCACATAGTCTTTGTAGCCATACTGCTTTTTTACTTGCATCAGTGGCTTCCATGTATTCAACTTCAGTGGTTGAGAGAGCAACAAAAGTTTACCTTTTGTTCATCCAACTAATAGCCCCTCCAAATAAGTTGAATACATAAGCACTAGTAGATCTTCTATTGTCAAGATCTCCAGCCCAATCTGCATCAACAAAACCTTCTATATCCAAAGATTTATTTTGTTACCTACACCTTCATAACAGATTGAAAAATTAGATTTACCATGCAAATATCTGACTTTTTACGAAAGTCCAATGCTCTTTACCAGGTTTAGACATGTATCTGCTCAAAACTCCCACTACATGGGCAATATCTGGTCTAGTACATACCATGGCATACATTAAAATTCCTACAACATTTACATAAGGAATATGGGACATTTCTTCTATCTCTTCTTTTGTTTTAGACATTATTTAGCAGACAATTTTTCCCCCAAAGGAATATGTACCTTCACTAGTTTGCAATCATGCATACTGAATCTCTTCAATACTGTCTCAACATACTTCTTTTGATTCAACCATAACTTTATGTTTGAATGATCTCTATTTATTTACATGCCCAAAATGAAATTTGTAGGGCCAAGATCTTTCATGTCAAACTATGATACTAACTAAGAATTCACTTCCCTGATCATTTCCTTACTATTTCCAATTAGTAACATATCATCAACATGCATAACTGTAATGACAAGTTCATTATCAATTTGCTTTGAGTATACATAGTGATCAACATTGCTACAAACAAAATCAAGTCTTAAAACATAAGTATCAAATTTTTGAGACCACATTCTAGGTGACTATTTCAGTCCGTACAGAGATTTATTTAACTTACATACAAAATCCTCCTTTCCTTCAACAATGAATCCTTCAGGTTGTCTCAAATAATTTTCTTCCTCAAAATCTCCATGAAGGAATGTCATTTTTACATCCATTTGCTCTATTTCAAGATCAAATGCAACAACCACAGATAAAATAAATCTTATTGAGGTTATCTTTGCAATAGAAGAAAATACTTTACCATAATCAATTTCCTCTACCTGAGAATAGCCTTTAGCAACCAAGAGAGATTTATATTTCTCCAATTTACCTTCAACATTATGCTTCTTCTTGAAGATCCATTTGCTGCCTATTGCTTTTCTCCCACCAGGTAATTTTACTAGATCCCATATCTTGTTCTTTTTCAAGGCCTTCATTTCCTCATTCATGGATTCTTCCCAAAGGTTTACCTCTTCAGAATTAAAAATTTCTCTAACTATTCTAGGATCTTCATTAGTAACAAATAAAACAAAGGAATAAGAAAAAGCAAATAGAATATACCTATGAGGTTGCCTTCTTTCTTATGTTGATCTCCTTACCACAGGTGTATGAAGCTCTGGTTCATCATCTTCTTCTTCTTATGAGTAAGATCCTTCTTCCATGAGATCAAATTGCACCTTTTAAGGTTCTTCTTCTGTTACTTCATCCCCGTGATCACTTTTCATTTCTCTAAACACCACATCTCTACTATAAATTTTCTTTTTAGTTTTTGAATTCCAAAGTTTATATCCTTTAACACCATATTTATAACCAATAAAGATACATTTAATAGCCTTATTATCAAGCTTACTTCTTTTCTCCTTTGGAATATGCATGTATGCATCACAACCAAAAGCTCTAAGATGTGAAAGAGGGTTTATTACCAAACCATGCTTCAAATGGAGTTTGATCCGGCAATGCTGATGTAGGAGATTAATTTTGCAAGTAACATGTCACACTCACTGATTCTACCTAGAATTCCTATGCCAGACCAGTAACATTAAGCATACTTCTTACCTTTTCTATTAGTGATCTGTTCAAATCTCTTAGCAACTCCATTTTGTTGTGGTGTATATGGAATAGTCTTCTATCTCGCAATACCGCATTACTTACAAAAATCCTCAGATTTATTTGAACAATACTCTCCTCCATTATCAGACCTCAACACATTAATATTTTTCTCAGTTTAATTTTCAACAAGTGCTTTAAATTCTCTAAACTTATCAAACACTTCATATTTACTTTTAAGAAAATAAATCCATGTATATCTTGAAAAATCATTAACAAAAGAAGAATAGTACAGTGATTTTACAAGAGATGGAACAGGAATAGGACCAAAAATATCACTATGAATCAGATCTAATACCCTTTTGATATTGCAGCACTAGATGGAAAACTAACACGATTCTGCTTGCTATAAATAAAATGTTCATAGAAATAAAAAACCATTTACCAATTAGGGATACCTTGGACCATACCTTTTGTGTACAGGATATGCAATCCCTTTTCTCCAATATGTCCCATTCTTTGATGCCAAAGCGTTGAAATTTTATCTGATTTAGCCTCAGGAATAGTTGAGCTATTGCACTCATTTGTCATAATGCTTTCCAATAGCTTATACAAGGTTCTAATCCAAACTCCTCTTGCTAACACCATAGATCCACGAACCATTTTGCATGAATCCTTATTGAAACTGATGTTTGCTGCTGCATCAACCATTTTGCTTACAAAAATTAAATTTTTAGCAAGGCCAAGAATATGCATCATACCTGGGAGGGTTTTAACCCTACCGTCTTGCAATAATATTTTCACCCTTCCACGACCAATGATTCTAATTTGTGAATCATCTCCCAACAGTACCTCCCATCCATCATATCTTTCATATTCACTGAACCACCCCCTATGAGGAGTCATATGACAAGAGACACAATATCGATCAAACAATCATTTCTATCTGAATGCGTGGAGCAAGATGCCAGATATACATATCCTCCTTCATCAGTGGATTTATTTATCTCTATGGAAGCGAATTCATAATATCTCTTTCTAGAATCAACATTCTTTGATCTGCAATCCTTCTTCATGTGTCTAAGCTTGCCACATTTCCAAAATTTTCTCTCAAACTTTCCTCGAGACTTGGATCTACCTCTAGACTTAGATCTATCACCAAATCTCATTTTATATTTTTCCTTGGCACACCCTCTTACTATTAGGGCATCCTTTGATGTGCCTTCCATGGATTTTCTCCTCATATCCTTTGATAATAAAGATGCCACAACATATTCAGACTTCAATGTCGATGAAGTTGTACTACCAATTGCTACAACCAGGTTATCCCACAAATCTAGTAAAGAGCATAGCAAAGTAATACATTTATATTCCTCACTCAACTTAAATTTAATAGATGTAAGTTGACTTATCACTGTATTGAATGCATTAATATGATCTGCTACTAAATCCCCTTCATTCATCCTTAGATTATATAGTTTCTTTTGGAAGAATAATTTGTTCCCTAGGGACTTAGATTAATACAGAGCCTCTAACTTATTCCAGATATCCCTTGCAGTAGTTTCTCCAAAAATATTGATTAGGACAAAATTTGCAAGATACAATCGAATTAGACTCCTCGCTTTTTGATTCAACTTTTTCCAATATTCATCAGTTGTACTGGTAAGTTTTGTTTCAAAAATAACAGACCACTGATCTCTACCCACGAGTAGATCCTCCATCTTTAACTTCCATAGCTCAAAAAATTTTCCATCAAATTTCTCAATCTCTATCCTTGAATGATTTGATGTCATTTTTCTTCAAGCTCCTTCTATGTAAAACTCCCACTCCGGAATAGGTTTTCTATAACTTCTAGAAACCCTAGATCCTCTTCAAATGAATTGAAATTCTAGAAATAAAGGTGTCCCTCTATTGCTAACAATATAGCTATGATACCATATGAAGAGTTCTACTCAAACTTATTCCAGAATAATTAATATAAAAATAATTAACTCATAAGAAAATAACAACTCCCAATAAATCATGCACATAGAACACACAAGATTTACCCTGGTTCACCCAATATGGGCTACTCCAGCAAACAAGAGCCACACCTCCTTTGATATTATTATTCAATCCTTATTCGTAATGGGACATTACAATCAATATAAAGGAAAATCTTACAATCCTAAACCACAATGTGGTATTAGAATATCGTGGGTCCAATACCATGGGCTAAAACCACCCATACCCACAAATCACGGGAATCCCACTGTCTCCAAAAATAGCTCTGATAATATCTCCAAAAAAATAGGGACCGCCAAAGCAGGGGTCTGTCGTACAGTACTTCCTCTACAAAGGATGAGACACATCCAACATTCAATGCTCTTTTACTTGTGGAAGCTTGATATGTGCACTCTTCTTAGGTAGGGCTATTGATACTTCTGTATCTCCCTTTGGAATGCATGCCACATGACATTTACATTGCCCTTGAAAGTATATCTCCTTGTTAGGTGGCGTAGGTATGTTATAGCCTTAAGATGAGTTGATTTAAGTGGCATAGGTGTTATCTCTCCTTATGGATGTTGAAGTAATGATATTTTATTCTTTTCTTGCTTGAATGGAGCGTTACTTCAAACTTGGATGCTCTTCTCCTTGTGTAGGCATTATATTTCTGAGGTGTTACTAAGAATTCATAGGTGATCTTATCCTTTGTACCAAATGACACAATATTTATTTTTTTGGTATGGCAAGTGGAGGTTCCTTCCCTTGCATATAACCAAGCACTCAATGTTCCTTATCTCCTTAATGCTCTTACCAACTTATTGCAAGTTGTTTGGATTCTATTGCAATAGCAATGCACTTTCTCCAATGTATGGTGGCTCCTCTCCAATGAAGGTGGCTCCTCTTATGGTGTTTCAATGCTCTCTTCTAGGTGGTTTTTCATCCAAGATTATCTCCTATTTTTCTTGCGTAAATCTCCTTGCTACTTGTATCTTTTTTATGTTATTCTTCTTGCAACTTGCACCTTATTTGTGTTATGATATCCTTTCTATTGGTGCTATACTGTCCTAAATATTCTTTCTTATTGCAGGTTCCTTTTGCACTGACATTGCTTTCATGGGACTATGGCATCGTATTTGGTGTCTTTAGACACCTTGAATAAGATGATTTTGATCCCTTAGTTGGCCCTTTTTCCTTTACTTTTTAGCTTCTTCCTTAGACTAGATAATACTACCACTTGATGATTGCAACTAAATATGCTATAAACTAAGATAGAATACCTTAGTTACACCTGGATTTTGAGAATTTCTTAGTCTCTTTATGTAGCTTTCTTCCTTGTCTTTAGTAAGGTGGCACCTTCTCTATTCCTTGGTGGTTGTAGTGCTCCTTTGGCAACTTCTCTTCACCAAGACTTGTTGCAGCTTTACCTGTGTTTAATGGTGGATTCAATGTTACCTTCTCCTCCATGGAAAATTCCTCTTAAGTCTTCTTGCTTGGTTAAATTTCCAATGATGATTCCAAGATTTTTAATCATGCAAATACTATACCTTTTGGATGGCTATGCTTTGTACTATTGTATATCAAATCTATGCTTAAGAATAATATTTTCTTTTCTTTCAATAGATAGTAGGAAGTTGAAATAATTATTTTCTTTTGAAAAATATCTAACTCCTCTTTCTTATGTGCAGGTTTTTCTCCTTGTAAAAAACTATCTTCTACACTTCCTTAAAGACCTAAAATAGAAACCTTTCTTTTACAACTTTAAACCTTAAATTTGGTGCTTAATAAAACTTAATAATAAGATAAATATAAATGTTCAATTAATGAACCTTTTGCACCAATGTTGCATACCTTTTTGGTCTCCATTTGATGATATATTTATTGGTGATTTGGATCACCTAATTGCTACTCCGAGTTTGATAAATTTGCAGCTTCAATTTTTATTACTTTACTTCTTTAAACTAGTATATTTTGCATCTCTTCTTGTTGTTCAAAATAGCTCCTTAACTCTCCCAATTTACATCTTTGTAACTCCTTTAACTTGCTGCCCAAAATTATGGTTTTGTGGCTACAACTCTCCTCAGAGTAGCCTTCTTGAATTCCAATAATTAGCAACTATTAATGTTGCCCAAATTTTGCCTTCTAACTATCCTTAAACTCTAAAATTTATATGTTCTCACACAACCTATTTCTCCTCCAATATGCTATCCTAAAATTTCTCTAATTTGGTGGCCTCTTCTAGCTCTTTTCTCCTCTAGTATCCTTGTCAAATTTTGATTTCAATATTGGACTATTTGCTAGCCTTCTTCTCCAGAATATGAATGTATTAAGGTTTTTGGAAATCCTTTGCAAAATTTGGAAATTTTTTTGCTAAATATTTCTTTCGTTTGGGCTTGTTGTCGGATGGCAAAAATTATCCCAAATTCTTCTCTATTAGAAACTTCTCCTTGCTATAAATCTTCTCACTTGAGTTCTCCTCAAATCTCCTCCAATGACCTTCTTCAAATTCTCCAATGAGGATTTCCTAGCCTTCGTTGAGACCTCCTCATTGATCTGTAGTCTTCAATGTGACTTATTTGGCCTCTTTCTCTCTTCTCAATATTTTACTTAGAATATTTAATCTACAAATCCTATAATGGGACATTTTTTCTTAGGACTCCAAATCTTCAATCTTCAACTTGTTGCTTCAAGTGCTGTATTGATTCTAAAGAAGATATTCTTCCTAGCTCTTGTAGGAAGCTTCCAAAATTTCTTTGAATCTCCTCTTTCTACAGAAAAGTATTAGAAAATTATAATAATAATTTATTTAAATCTAAAGAAAATAAACTTCACTAGTTGATTTGTCAATCTAGTGGAATCAATGCCGAGTCCTAGTCTTCAAAAGTTGTTCTACAAATCTATGGAAAGACTCTAGCCAAATGCAATTTTAAAAATTTTGAAATTGAGATTTCCTATCTTCTCTTAATCTCTCTTGTGGATCTCTCTATTTCATATTAATCTATTAGAATATAATATATCATTTGGTTATGTTAGATTACTTTGGAGGAAAGTTATCTAGTTGCTTCATGCAATATAGTATATGCACAAGTGTCAATGTGCAAGGTGCCCCTTGTACAACTAGATAGTGTGTTGGCCAAGAAATCCATATTCCCATATAAAGGGTGATGCAGAAGCATCCGGAGAATAGAGCAATCTTGCATCCTCCAAATTTTTTTTTCTAAGTACTTTGAAATCTTTCTTTCCCAAGGCAGAAGTTTTGAAATACAAGAGGCAGAAGTTTTGTCGCGACATCGCGACGTCGCGAAATCACGACGTCGCGATATCGTGACGTTTTTGGGAGCTAAGGCATGGAGTGGTTTTTCATCACGGTGATATCGCGACGTCGCGATGTCATGACGTTTTTAAAGCCGAGGCGCGAAGGAGGTTTTTCATCGCGATATCGCGACGTCGCGATGTCACGACGTTTTTACGGCTAAGGTGCGAAGGAGGTTTTTCGTCGCGATATCACAATGTCGCGATGTCGCGACATTTTTGCGGCTAAGGTGTGGAGGAGGTTTTTCGCTGTGATATCGCGACGTCGCGATGTCGTGACGTTTTTGCAGCTAAGGTGCGAAAGGGGTTTTTCGTCGCGATGTCGCGATATCGTGACGTCGCGATATCATGAAGTTATTTGCAGACTAAGGCGTGGGAGCATTTTTGTCGTGATTTCATGACGTTATTTGCAGATAAAGGCAAGGCGACAGTTTGGTCACGATATCGCGACATGTCGTGATATTGTGACATGTCGCGATTTCATGGCCAGTTGAAGACAATTTAAAATTGGACATGTGGACAGGCCACGTGCACGGGAAAAGAGACAACGATGGTAGATGAATGTTCTGACAAGGTGACAACTGTAGGCCATGGGAATTTTGGATGAGACAGTGGTGCAAAGGAATAGTCTGACCAAAACGGTGATTGCAGGGCAAGGGGGCGTCTTTAATGTAAGCTTCCATAGCGGATCGGGGCAGTTGCCCATTGATGGAAGGAAATTCGAAAACTTGCAGAGGAAGCAGAATTTCTTATTTTATTTCATGAATTCATTCGGGTGGGGGAATTAATTGCCTAGAGGGTCGAGACCTCGATAAAAACTTAGAAAATTGTAAGGAAAGGGATGGCGAGTTGAGATTGAGGTGGAAAAGAACTATGCCTGGAAATGGTATTGTAAGACTGTGTTAAGCAATTTACAAAAGAATAATTTCAAGTTTTATTGTGTGAATCTTGACTTGCTATCAAGTGGTATTAGAGTAGGAGCTCCTGAGTGTGTAACAGATCGCCGGAAGAGAGGCAGTTACACCAGGATCTGTGGAAATATTTGTAAGGGAAAATGCCTCCACAAAGAAACCGTGGTGGAGTAAGAAATGTGGTGCTGGCTGAAGACTTTCGAGATTTGCAAAGGCAAGTTCAAGCCCTACAAGAAGAGCTACGCAGAAGGCACGAGCCCAAAAGGGATGAGGGAAGTGAAGACGAAGTTGATGAAGAAGAAGACCAGTCTAAGGAAGAAGAAGAGGTTGTGGATCCTGCACAAGCCAGGTTGTACAAAGCCATCTCTTAGATTGGAAAGCAACAAAAAATGGAGGTTTCTACATATTCTAAAAACCTAAATCCAGAAGAGGTGATTGACTGGATAAATGACCTAGAAGAATATTTCGAATATGAGGAGGTTGAAGACCCTAATCGGGTCAGATTTTCTAAGACCAAGTTGAAGGGTCATGCCAGCATTTGGTGGAGGGGAATACAACTGGAAAGGAATAGAAGAGGGAAGGAAAGAATAAAAATATGGGATAGAATGGTGGAAAAGCTGAAAAGACAGTTTATCTCGACAAATTACGAGTTGGATCTGCTAAGAAAAATGCAGAGTTTGAGATAGACAAACAAAATTGTCCAAGAATACACCGAGGAGTTTTACAAGATCTTTATTAGAATTGGACATTTAGAGGCAAACAAAGAGAAGGTAGCCCGTTATATCAATGGGTTGAGACTCGGTATCTAAGAAGAGCTGAGCCTAGTTCGGGTAAGCACCATTGAGGATGCTTACTAGTTTGCTTTAAAGGTGGAAGAAAAATTGAATAGGCGGTTTGAAGGCAAGCAAAGAGGAAGGGGCCATGGTGGAAGAACTGGTGGGAGAACCAGTGGAGAAAAATACAAAGATCTGAAGAAGACTGGTGAAGCCAGTAGTAACCAGGATCAAAGGGAAGAGGATATTTATTAGCCTCATGATCAGAACAGCTACCTAAGAGGACGGGGTGGATCTGGACAAGGGTTTGGAAGAGGAGTATTTCGTGGGACATGTTTCCACTATGGTGAAGAAGGACATTGAGCATTCAAGTGTCCACAACACCGAGAAAGGATGAAAAAGAGGCCTGAGGGTCCAACCAGAGCTGCTATGGCAGAGGAAGATGTTGGATCTGAACATTCTAAAGAAGCAGAGAGAGGGGAGGCAATGGTCGTAAGGAGAGTTCTATTGAATGAAGATAAGGACACATATCAGAGAAAAAGTTTATTTCGCACAAGGTGTAAATGCGCGGGTAAGATTTGCAATATTATTATTGATAATGGTAGCACGGATAACCTGGTTTCAGAAGAAATGGTTACCAAGTTACAGTTAGAGAGGAAGAAGCACCCGCATCCATATCGGGTCGCATGGTTACGGAAGGACCATAGGGATTTGGTCAGTGAGCAGTGCTCCGTTAAATTTAATATTGGGAATTATTGTGATGAGGTCTTGTGCAACATCCTACCTATGGATGCTTGCCATCTGTTGTTGGGAAGGCCCTGGCAGTTTGATCGGAGTGTAGTGCATGACGGCCGTGCCAACACCTACTCATTGACGAAGAATGGCGTGCGCCATAAGCTGAAGCCCATGAAGGAGGCGGATGAAAAGGTGTGTAACAACTCCAGAATCTATTTAGTTGAAGGGAGAAAATTTCTAGACGGTTTGAAGCATGAACATTTGTGTTATGCAATAATTCCTAGAGTTAGGGAGAAATAATGCAAGGATACCCCAGTAGAAGTCCTAGATCTGTTGGAGGAATTTCTAGATATTGTGTCTGATAATGTGCCTGAGGGTTTACCCCCAGTAAGGAAAATCAGCCACCATATAGATTTGGTGCCAGGATCGAGCTTGCCGAATAAAGCTGCACACAGAATGACGCCTATAAAAACTGAGTTAAATAGGTAGGTCCAAGAGTTGCTAGAGAAGGGACTGATCCGAGAAAGTTTGAGTCCATGCACAGTACCTCCAGTGCTGGCACCAAAGAAATATGGGGAGTGGAGAATGTGTACAGATTCACGAGCCATCAACAAGATCACAATAAAATATAGATTTCCATTGCCAAGAATGGATGACATAATGGACTGTTTAAGTGGAGCCAAGTACTTCACCAAGATTGATCTCAAGAGTGGTTACCATCAAATCCGTATCAAAGAGGGAGATGAGTGGAAGACAACCTTCAAGACCAGAGAGGGCTTGTATGAGTGGTTGGTCATGCCCTTTGGGCTATCCAATGCACCAAGTACCTTCATGCAGCTGATGAATGAGGTACTGAAGGAGTTTTTAGGAAAATTTGTCATTGTCTATTTAGATGACATATTAATATTTAGCAAAACCCTGGAGGAACACCTGATGCATATCAGAAGGGTTTTTGAGAAGCTGTGGGAGGAGCAATTATTAATAAATCTAAAAAAGTGTAATTTTGTAAAGGAGTTAGTATATCTGGGATTTGTAATCTTAGAAGAAGGTCTGAAAATGGACCGAGAGAAGGTGACAACTATCATGGAATGGCCTACCCAAAGAAGCACAACAGAGGCAAGATCATTTCATGGTCTAGCCAGCTTTTACAGGAAATTCATTAAAAATTTTAGCAAAGATTTGTGCACCCCTCATAGAGACAATGAGAGGAAATAAGAAAGAATTCAAGTGGACCTTAGGGGCTGAAAGGAGCTTTGATGCATTAAAGAAAAAGGTCACAGAACATCCTGTTTTGGCACTTCTAGACTTTAACAAAGTATTTCAGGTAGACTGTGATGCTAGTGGCAGTGCAATAGGGGCTGTACTGAGTCAAGAAGGCAGACCTGTTGCTTATTTTAATGAGAAGCTGAATGATGCTCAAAAAAAGTATTCAGTTTATGACTAGGAATTTTATGCTATAGTTCAGGCTCTGAAGAAGTGGAGGCATTATTTATTGCCAAAGGAGTTTGTTCTATTTACTGATCATCAAGCTTTACAGTATATCAATAGCCAAACAAAACTGAATCAGAGACACTTGAAGTGGGTTGAGTTTCTCCAAAGTTATACCTTTGTGCTGAAGCACAGAAGTGGAAAATCAAACAGAGTTGCAGATGCCTTAAGTAGAAGGTAGAATTTACTGATTAGAATGACAGTGGAAGTAGTAGGATTTGAAGAACTGAAGGGTTTGTACCCTGAAGATCTGGATTTTGCAGAAGCCTGGACGACTTGCTTGACACCTGTTACTATGGACAGGACAAAATGGTTGGATTTTCTAATCCAAGATGGAATGTTGTTCAAAGGAAGTAAATTATGCATTCCAAGGAGTTCCATGCGGGAAAACTTAGTCAAGGAGAAACACAGCGGAGGACTGGCTGAACATTTTGGTCGGGATAAGACAATTGCCCTGGTGAGTGAAAATTACTATTGGCCACAACTACAGGAAGATGTGAAAAAGTTTGTACAGAGTTGTAGAATATGCCAGATGGCAAAGGGCGAAAGATAGAACACGGGATTGTATCAGCCGTTACCAGTACCTGAGCGGCAATGGGAGGACGTCAGCATGGACTTCATCCTTGGATTGCCAAGAACACGAGAGGGAAATGACTCTGTATTTGTAGTAGTTGATAGATTTTCCAAGATGGCACACTTTATTCCATGCCAAAAAACAAGTGATGCAGTTCACATTGCAGGGTTATTTTTCAAGGAAGTGGTACGACTTCACGGTCTATCGAAGAGCATTATTTCTGACAGAGATACAAAATTTGTTGGGTATTTTTGGAGAACTTTGTGGAAGAAGTTGAGGATAGATCTGAAATTCGGTTCGCATACCACCCATAGGTCGATGGATGAGACAGAGGTGGTAAATAGAAGCCTGGGTAATTTACTGAGGTGCTTGATAGCAGATAAACCCACGAGATGGGATTTAGTTTTACCGCAGATAGAATTTGCATATAACAATTCAATTAATAAGAGCACAAATAAATCTCCATTCCAAATAATATATGGAAACAGCCCGAGAAATGTGTCTGAACTAAGGAAGTTGGATAAGAGAGAAAAGTGCAGTGCCGAGGCAGAATAATTTGCGAAACATATGAAAAGTCTGCATGAATAAGTAAGGAAACAAATTATAAAAATGAATACTCAATATAAGACAAGAGCAGACCAGAAGCGGCGGTTCAAAGAGTTCGAAGTAGGAGATGAAGTCATGGTCCATCTCAAAAAGGAAAGATTTCCTGCCAAGACTTATAACAAATTAAAGATGAAGAAGTTTGGGCCATGCAAAATATTGGAAAAATGGGAGTCGGGCAATGCATATGAAGTGGAGTTGCCAAGTTGGCTTGACATTTCACCTGTTTTTAATATTTCAGATTTAGTGGAATACCATGAGGAAGATAGTACAGAGGCACCAAATACAGAGTTATGGCAAATTCCAGCATCTACTCCAACCATAGACGAGGTCGAGGAAATATTAGACGCTCGTGAAGGTAGAAGCACTGATGCAGGAGCATCCGGAGAATAGAGAAATCTTGCATCCTCCAAATTTTTTTTTCTAAGTACTTTGAAATCTTTCTTTCCCAAGGAAATTTTTTTGAAATACAAGAGGCAGAAGTTTTGTCGTGACATCGCAACATCACGAAATTGTGATGTCATGATATCACGACGTTTTTGGGAGCTAAGGCATGGAGTGGTTTTTCGTCATGATATCGCGACGTCGCGATGTCATGATGTTTTTAAAGCCAAGGCACGGAGGAGGTTTTTCGTCGCAATATCGCGACGTCGCGATGTCACGACGTTTTTGTGGCTAAGGTGCGGAGGAGGTTTTTCATCGCGATATCATGACGTCGCGATATCGCGACGTCACGATGTCGTGACGCTTTTGTGGCTAAGGTGCAGAGGAGGTTTTTTTTCGTGATATCGCGATGTCGCGACATTTTTGCAGCTAAGGTGCGAAAGGGGTTTTTCGTTGCGATGTCACGATGTCGCAATATCGTGACGTCGCGATATCACGATGTTATTTGCGACTAAGGCGCATGAGCATTTTGGTCATGATTTCGTGACATTATTTGCAGATGAAGGCAAGGCGACAGTTTGGTCATGATATCGTGACATGTCGTAGTTTCATGGCCGATTGAAGACAATTTAAAATTGGACACATGGACAGGCTATGCGCATGAGAAAAGAGACAACGATGGTAGATGAATGTTTTGACAAGGTGACAGTTGCAGGCCATGGGCATTTTGGATGAGACAGTGGTGGAGAGGAACAGTCTGACCAAAACGACGATTGCAGGGCAAGGGGGCGTCTTTAATGTAAGCTTCCATAGCGGATCGGGGCAGTTGCCCATTGATGGAAGGAAATTCAAAAACTTGCAGAGGAAGCAGACTTTCTTATTTTATTTCATGAATTCATTCGGGTGGGGGCATTAATTGCCTAGAGGGTCGAGACCTCGATAAAAACTCAAAAAATTGTAAGGAAAGGGATGGCGAGTTGAGATTGAGGTGGAAAAGAACTATGCTTGGAAATGGTATTGTAAGACTATGTTAAGCAATTTACAGAAGAATAATTTCAAGTTTTATTGTGTGAATCTCGACTTGCTATCAAAGGGCCTCACACCCTTACTTATATGTATCACTTCTATTCATTCAATAATATGTTCTATTGTTTTGATCTCAGTATCCTGATGTAATGCTACTAAAGCCATAAGTGGTATCAGAGCTACGATCATTCCTAGAGAGGAATAAGAAAAGTCACTGCTATAGGTTTTGCAAAAAATGCACCTTTGGACCTGCCACTTGCAAATCCCATTGTTGTAATATTGTTTGAAGATCTCAAAAATAATAAGAAGAAGGTTCTGATAAGTAGAAGATTTGGTACAATTATCACTATCCAACAACAAGCCCAAAAAGAAGAAGGTAGAAGACCAAAAGGAGATCTACCAAATATGTGAAGAATATTTTGGCAAGGAGTACCAAATCTTGATTGAAGTCAGAATTTGAAAAGAAAACTTGAAGATAAAAGAAGCTCACCAAATCTAGGAGTTTGAAGATTACCTTTCATAGCAAGAAGGCAACACTTTAGAGATAAATACTTATCCAAATATACAACAGAATGAGGAGACCACAAGAGGAGAACAAACCACCAAATCTTAGGCTCGAGACCATCATTTGGTAAA
Organism: Wollemia nobilis; assembly: GCA_028583015.1. Taxonomy (NCBI): domain Eukaryota; kingdom Viridiplantae; phylum Streptophyta; class Pinopsida; order Araucariales; family Araucariaceae; genus Wollemia; species Wollemia nobilis. The sequence continues at coordinate 231,083 of JAQPPZ010002892.1, read as the reverse complement.
GGAGTTGTTCAAGATAGTCTATAAAAAGTTACAAGATCCTACTCAAAGCAGCAACTTGGTAATATTTGACACCAAGATCCGCATCCTCTATAGAAGCAACAAAAGGAGCTACATAAGCTTTTGAAAATGGTATGTAACTACTAGTGCTAACTAACTCATTAATTAGATTACTTATCAGATTCATTGGAGCACCTTATTTGGATTAAAGTTGCAAGAACAAAGTAGATTACAGTCTTCAAAAGTGCAAAAAGAAAAATATTTTTTTTAAGGTTCATTTGCACATTAATTAGGAGTTGATTATATTTTAGAATTATATCTATCAACTACCTATCATCTACTTTAGAAAAATAAAAGACGACAACCCTACAATATTAGTTGTAGTAAATTTGCAGAAAAACTCTTGAAGATTTATTTCAGATTATTCTTGATTAGTTGCGGTAAATTGATTAAGTGCATTATCTTGAGAGTTGATTGGAGTGATAAGGTGAAATTTTTAGTGCATTAAAAATAAAGTCTATTAGATTTATTTGCACTATTATACTACTCTAAAAAGAAATTAGTTTTTTTTTTTGAAGGGCACAAAATTTGATTTGTATCAAGTGTTTAAAGACACTATTGAAGCACAAAAATATGTAACACATTATGGCCAAGTGAAGCCATCAAAAAAAGTTTAGAATCCTCTAAAAATTGGAGAAGAATACAACTAACCAAAAATAGAAATAGAAGCTTAAAATATTGAAACTTGGTGAGTCTCAAATCCAAAGCATTACAAGAGTGGATGCAAGAAAAGAAAGTACATAAAATTGAATAAATTAAAGAGCTTCTATATACTGTTATCCAAGATTGGATTTGTTATCAAAGTGTCCAAGAAAAAAGGAGAAGGTATCTAATCATAAAATACAACCTCAAAACCCTTGTATTGCAGGAGAAAAATCTGCCATAAAACTAGAAATTCAGATTAAAAAAGGAGTGCAAAAGAAGGTGCATAAAAGGAGGCTTATGTACATTTTATGGTACATTTTATTGCACTGCTCTAATCTGGTTTTTATAGCAAAATATAAGATTTGAATGTGCCCCAAAATGTATAATAACTATAGGTAAAATCATCCAAGAAAGGTCGAACATCAACACTCTTCTTCCCAAGCAAAAGGAGCCACTCAAAAGGGCTCATATTGGATGAACGAACCTATAAAAACAAATCTCACAAGAGGCTTTCATAAAGATACATTTATGTAGATAAAAAGAGTGCACATATACCAATGGACAACATATACATCTACTAACATTGGACGGAATGCATCTACACTACAAAGAGAAGGTGTCTACTTCTACCAACGTGGGATAACAACATAACAAGTGTCTATCTACACTACAAGGAAGCACATGAATCATCACATTGGAGGTATAGAATATAAAGAGAAAAGGAGCTACATTCAAGGTCTTAAAATTGATGAATATCATCCACCAAAGGAAGTATAAAAATTGCCATTCAAAGACCATAGCACCTCATCAATCCACTTGTAAGAGAAAAGTTTACTTGATGCTCAAGAAACATAGCAAAGCAAAGGAATGGCATACAAAAGGACTTAAGGAGTTATAATATTCTCCTTGGAAGGCATTATAGGAAAGGACTTCATGTAGAGAGCTTGAATACCACTTGGCATCAACCTTCTAAAGTGTATACATTATAAGAACTTCATCTCTCAATGCTAAAGAAACCTCACACATACATTACAAGGAATATCAAGGACGTGGTGACACTTGTTATCATCCACAAGCCCCACATGAGTGACCAAGAGGCATTGAAAAAGAAAGTGGTATATTATGAAAAGGAGTGCTCATGCGTAACGGGAGTGACACATGTCACAAAGATCAAGATTATTCCTCCATAAAAGGTGTGCGAAGTCCAAAGTTCATAACAAAGCAAAATGCAGTCAAATCCAGCCAAGCACAACATGGAAGGAAGGAAGAAGGAGCATTAAAGTATCCTGGTCTTGAAGGTTAAACGTTCCTTTATTTGTAGCATCTATGTTCCAGCATTGAAAATGAGCATCTCCATTGATTCCAACACCCAAAGGAACTTTAATACTACTGTTATATCCAACCAAATAAAGTATCGAACAGTGAAGAGATTAGCATCAAAAGGTAAGGTTTAAATCACACTTTATTATTGCTTTCAATTTTGGAGATATAAGGGTTATAAGATAATATTGAAATTTAGATTTTGAAAGTAAAAGATAACTTACCAAATTAAAATAATATTTTTAACTCAACAAAGGAGAAATAAGGAATTCTACTTGGATTAAATTCTTTAATATTTTGCAAATATTATTAATTTTCAAAATTTACAAATTTGGGAGTGATAAGGGTTACAACATCAAACTAGGCCTTTGGGAATTAGAAATTAAAACCTAAGGGTTATAAAAAGAGGTTATTAAAGATTTTTTGTTAAAGTTGGAAAATATTTTTCTTGTCTCAAAATTTCTCAAAAAGAGACAAAAGGAATCCAAAATTAAAACCTCTTCAAAAATTGGGAAAGTGCTTAGTTCAATTAGGAGTAATAAGGTGTTAGAAAATTTGATTTTTGATCTTTATAAAACTGTACAGAATCAACCATAAATTGAACTATATTTTATAAAAGCACTATATCATATCTCAAAAAACATTAGGTATTCCACAAGTCTTGATAAGAACAACATCATGGAGTATTGATATATAGATTCAGTTGCAAGTAAACATATGACAAGAAATATACATTGGTTCAATTATTTGAAGAAAATAAATGAAAATCCAATTGTAGTAGTAGATAGCAAAACATATGAAGTGAAAGAAATTGATAACATTCTAGTAAATCTTTAGGATGGAAGAGGTATAATAAAAAAATGTATTGTATATTCCAGGATTAACTACCAATATCATTTCTGTTTCTTAACTCATGGATAAAGAATTAACTGTTGAATTCAAGGTCTTCATCAGTAGAAAATAATGTCACATTTCTAGACAAGTAAGAATGATAGCATTGGGTTCATATAAAAATGGTCTATTTGTCCTAGACATTGCTATTCACTCAACTCTTTCAGTCAATTATTCAAAACTATGGCACAAACGACTAGGACATACCAATGAAAAATCAATAAAGGAATTATTTAGATATCAAATGGTAGAACGACTACCCATATTATGTCTAGAAACTACTGTATGTCCAAAATGTCTAGCAAGAAAACAACATAGAATTCCTTTCGAACTTTGTCAACACAAAGCTTAACATCTTCTAGAAATTATACATACAGACTGATGTGGACCAATGAGAGTTGATAGTGTTGGAGGACATAAATATTTTTAGTTATTTGTTGATGATCACACTAGAAAAATGTGGGTATATTTCATGAAGTACAAATCAGAAGCATTTAGTTACTTCAAACAATTCAAACTTCAAATTGAAAAATAATAAGGAAAGACCATAAAAGCACTTCATTCAGATAGAGGAGGATAATTTATTTCCAAATAATTTGACTTATTTATTGAATAAAATGGAATTAAAAGATAGCTTACTACAACATATTCTCCTCAATAAAATGGAATTGCAGAAATAAGAAATAGATCAATAATGGAAAATGCCTATAAAAAGTCAATAGAAAAAGATACGAAAGCATCAATAGAAATTCCTATAAAAGAACCAAAATGGTTTAGAGATACTCTCAGATAATCAAATCTAGAAAGAATTCTAGATCTTACTTCTACAAGACCTCAAACTCGTAGCATGACCATAATGAACATAGGAATGCTTAGTAACACAATGGAACCAATATCAATACCTCAAGCACTGAAAGAATCACACTGGAAAGCAACCATAAAATATGAATATGCATCACTCAAGAATAATAAGACATGGAATCTAGTAAATCTACCTCTAGGAAAGAAAATAGTGGGATGTAAGTGGGTTTACAAAATCAAATACAAAGTAGATGGAACACTTGATAAATACAAATCTCAACCAGTAGCCAAAGGATATACTAAGATAAAGGGAATTGACTATGAAGAAACATTCACATCAATAGCTCAAATGACTACTATACAGACAATTTGCGCACTAGCAACACATCAAGGGTGGAAACTTCATCAAATGGATGTAAAAAGTACATTACTTAATGGTGACTTAAAATAAGAAGTCTATATGATACAACCTAAAGGATTTATCATTCAAGGGTAGGAAAGTAAGGTATTTAAATTAAATAAATCTCCATATGGCCTAAAATAGGCTCCCAAAGCATGGAACATAAAAATCAACATCACCTATTACATCACATAATTTCAAAAGGAGTACATCAAATCCCAGTATATATACCACAAATATTGGAAATAATATTTTGATCCTTATAGTATATGTTGATGACATAGTAATTATTGTAAGTTCAAAAAAGTTAGTAAGTGATATCAAAAAGGATCTTGAAAAGGTATTTGAAAAGACAAATCTGTGACTAATGAACTACTGCCTTGGTTTAGAGATCGATCAAGGAAAAGATAAAATAATTATCACTCAATTAAAATATGCAAAAGCTCTTCTTGAAAAATACAGAATTATAGAGTGCAAGTCCAAATATACACCAACGGAGCAAGGGATTCAACTATCCAAAAATGATAAAACACCATTGGTCTCAGCAATAATGTACCATTAGTTGATTGAAATCCTTCTATACTTAAAAAACAATTGACTAGATATAACATTTGCAATAAATTATCTTCTATGGTTCATGCAAGAACTAAGAGAAAGTCATTGGAAAGCTACAAAGAGAATATTACAACATATTAAGAAGACTACAGACTATGGATTAACTTATATGAAGACTATTGAAGATTTTTGTCTACAAGGATACTCAGATTCAAATTATGCTGAATCTATTGATGATAGGAAATCTACCTTAGGTTATGTATTCTATCTCAGATCAAGACCCATATCTTGGCACAACAAGAAACAACATACAATAACACAATCATCGACTAAAGTAGAATATCGAGCAGCAAGGATTCCCAAAACTAGTTGTTTTTTGCCGGATTGACGCAGATGCCATAATCTCCTTTTATCCTCAAGGATGCCTTCCTGGCCACCTTGGCTGCTTTCATATCTTTGCACAACTGCTCAAAATATTTTTGCCTTTCGACGAATGGCTGCATATCCCATTCGTCCTCCTCTGACTTGGTGAAGGTCACCTTCACCTTCTGTCGAGCCATCCTAGGCCTTTTTGCCTTGGCCTCTGTAGAAAATGTGGCGGCTCGGACAGGGGTCTCTTCTTTCTCCTTTGGGGACTACTCTTCACTCCGAAGGATCGACTGTGCTGCTATCTCTGGGGGTGATCCTTCATCCTCCTATCTTCCTGGTGTCGACCCCTCAGGTTCTTCTCCCTCTTCAGACCTGGGGAGGTCCTTCGTATCCTCTGGTCTTATTTGCTGCAGGAGGCCTTCGTCCTACTTTGTGTCACTTAAGACAATGATAGGGGGCATCGTAGGTCTTCTTTCATTGTCACCTCTGATGTGCCATCCAGCAATCAGTTTGCCAGTTGAGCACCTCCTCCAAGGCCGTATTGATCTGGTCGTTGCTCCCAAAAGTTTCCTCATTTTGTGGGCTCTGGTTCGTTAATTCACGGAGGGTTTGGGCAGCGACGTCTATCTCTGTGTCACTCTGTTCTTCCTCTAGCGAGAGTAGTCATCATGGACGTTTCCTTCTGGGAACTGGTTCATCCTTACCACCAGTGAGTGGCTCTCCTTCCTCCTCATACTCGGGCACTAGGGAATGCCCTCTATCCTCTATGTCTCCGGGAACTGGTGACCGTTCTGCATTTCTTGGAAAATAGGGCAACGCCAATTGCCTGATGTTTGCTATCTCATCTATAGGGGATGCTTCGCCTTGCCCTAGTTTAGAAACCGTATTGTGTTGCTCTATTTGGTCACCTTCTCTCCTGCATTATGGTTCAATATCTATGCTTCTTCGTGGCGGAACAATGCCAATATCAGCCCATGGTGGGCTAAGGCGGACGGTGACCCCTTCTGGTATCGAGCTGCTTCATCCTTTAGAGCAGTCTCCAGGTAGAAGGGTATATTTATTTTCCTCCCATGCACTAGGTGATTCAGGAAGTGCACATGATTAATGTTCAGATGTGTATACTTCCCTGTGCATGTGAAGAATCGAGCAATCTTCTCCAACATCTTCCGTATATCCATGGGGAGACTGCTTTTGAGTAACCCCTCCCTTTCTATCTACATGTTCCCTCCTAGCAGCATTATTTCGATATATAGCTTTAGCACTCCGCCCTTGTATGCACATTCCCCCGTAAGAGGCAATCTAGTCGCCTATGAGATGAACTCAGGGGTGATTGGAATTTCCACCCCTCGTACTTGGGCTGCATCGCCCCTCAAAGAGGTGGTGAATTCTATAGCTACCTCCACATATTGGCCCTGACTGACCAGGGTGCAGTATTCGAGCCACCCCTCAGCTTCGAATTGGGTCCTTACTGCCCCTCTGATACCATCTGTGTCACTGGATTCGTTCTTCTTGATCGCATGATTCTTGGACCTTCCTCCCATGGCACCTTTCGGTGCTGTATATTTTTCTATCCTTCCTTCTGTAGGAAGGAACCTTCTTATAGGAAAGGCGTCTAACCCTAGCAGTTATGGAAGGCGCCCTCTCATTGGTATGCATTTTTGGCTATGGGGGGTACGATCTCTATGACAGCTGTATTTTCCAATACTGCATATTTATAAACAATTATATAAAAGATTTGATTTAATATGCGCATACCTGATTCGACATTCTAGTTGTCATGGTAGCTGTTGATTTGCTGACTTGTGACATGAGGGAGGGGTATTTGATGATGCTTATACGTGCGATGCTTTGTTTCTCTCGAGGCATCCGGTCAATGTAAATGCTGCACATGGGAGGCGTTCTTTGGTTCCTTCCCCATGTGGATGGTGTCCATGTAGCGCCTTTCGGTGTTGTCGATGCTCATATTCGAACGGATGCACCTTTCGATGCCTTCTAATTGGTGGGAGGCGCTCCTGCCTGCATGTGTCTTCCCAATGTGGGGGGTGCCTCCTTCTGGTTCATGCCTTCCCGATGTTGGAAGGTGTTCATTTTGATGAATGCGCCTTCCAGATGTTGGAAGGCGTATTCGACTGGATGAATGCGCCTTATTGATGTTGGAAGGCAAGTATTCGGCTGGTTTTTTTTTTTTTTATGGTGCCTTCCTGCCACGAAAGGCGCCTATATATATATATATATATATTTTTTTTTGGATGGGTGCCTTCTGACTGCAGTAAGGCGCTTCTTTTGGTCGGGCACCTTCTGACTGCAGTAAGGCACCTTCTTTTGGACTTGGCACCTCCTGACTATGGTAAGGCGCCTTCTTTTGGATGGGCACCTTATGACTATAGTAAGGCACCTTATTTTGGACGGGCGCCTTCTGATTGTAGTAAGGCACCTTCTTTTGGACTCGACGTCTTCTGACTACGGTAAGGCGCCTTCCTCTTGCCTTGGCGCCTTCTTCTGGATGCAGTCAGGCGCCTTCTTGTGGGCTTTTGACTGCGGTAAGGTGCCTACTTCTGGACTTGGAAATTTTACTGGAAGAAGGGTGATCAAACCTTCTCGATTTTTTTTTTTATGCTGCCCAGATTCTATCTACGAGCCGGTGTCGTAATGCTGAGCCGAATCAGGCCTGGTTTCCTAGATACCTATCCCTCGTGCTGTCAGGTCCTCCACCTATAAAAAGCAATCGAAAAAGAAAATAAAATAAAGGTAGTTAGACGCGTTTCATGCTTGTTAGGCCCTGGGTTAGGATGCCTGTAGCTTGCATGCGGGTGTCGTCCCTATAAAAAAAAACACACATTAAAAACTATAACTAACTAAACAAATTGGGTGAGCACTTTCATGCCCACCATTTCACCTGTGAGAGTTTGGTCCAGATCTAGCAATATGGGGTCTCCCCCACGCCTACTCTGGATTCCACCTGAAATGTTTCAAATGTATTATAGGGGCATAGTCAGTGGCCATTGACTGTGAACATGGTGTTGCTGCCGTCAATTGTCTTAACGTGCACAACCTCGTTCTTAATGAGTTCTGTTATCTCATACGACCCCATCCACCTCTGCATAAGTTTGCCTTTCCTTTCCTGGAATCGGGAATCATACAAGAGTACCATTCCCCTACCTGGAACTTCTTCAGTTTGATGTGGTTATCATGCCACTTCTTTCTCCGCTTTTGTATAATCTCTGTCCTCTGCAAAGCATCTAGTCGAATTTCGTCCAGCTGATCTAGCTGGCGAATCGTCTGTTTTTGAGCTTCGTCCAGGCTCAAATTTAATTTTGAAGCCATCCTTAGAGTTTTGATTTCGAACTCGATGGCATCATTGCATTTTTCCCATAGACCAGTTGGAAAGGTGTGCATCTTGTGGTGGATTTCCACATGGTGTTGTATGCCCAAACTGCCTCTGACAACCGTGTGGCCCAATATTTCTTGTGTTGCTACATGGTTTTGGTTAGGATGTTTTCTATCTCCCTGTTTGTCACTTCTACTTGCCCGTTTTCCTGCGGATGGTAGGGCATGGTTTTGTTGTGCCAAACTCTATACTGCTCCATCAAATCCTTAATCAATTTGAAGGTGAATTGGGGCCCTTGATCTGTTGTTATCTCCCGAGGAACCCCAAATCGTGTGAAAATATAAGCAAATAAGAAGTCAGCAACCATTATTTCCTTTGATTCCCTTAATGCCTGCACTTCCACCCATTTGGTGACATAATCCATGCAGACCAAAATAAACCTCCTTCCCATCGAAGGTGGATTAAATGGTCCCACAAAATCCATGCCCCATTTATCAAAAGGTTCTAGATGTACCTGGGGCTGTAGGGGCATTTCATCTCGATGGGTTGGTCTACCCATCCTTTGGCACTCGTCACACTTGCTAGTATATGCTGCCGCGTCCTTGAACAGAGTGGGCCAAAAATACCCAACCTGCAAGATTTTGTAGGCAGTTCACTTCCCTGCAAAGTGTCCTTTGCATGGTTCATCGTGACATGCCTTAAGCACTTCTGAAAACTCTTGTTATGCTATGCATCTTCTTATAATTTGGTCTCGTCCTATTTTAAATAGGAGACCATCCATCCAAAGGAATGATGCACTCTTCTCTATGACCACCTACTTTTCTCGGTAGGAGAGAGCAGGTGAGGTCCTTCCGGTGGCCAAGTAATTGGCTATGTCAGCATACCACGGGGCTTGTTCACCAATAGCAAACAGATGTTCGTCTGAAAACTGGTCTTCCACTGCTTGATGATTTGTTGGTATAAATCTGGACAAAAAATCTGCCACGACATTGTCCTTGCCTAGTTTATCGACTATAGTGATGTCGAATTCTTGCAATAGCAACAACCATCTGATAATTCTGCCACCAATGGCTGGCTTGCTCATCAGATACCTGATAGCCGCATGGTCCGTATGGATGAAGACCTTGTATCCCATTATATAGTGACAAAATTTGTTTATTGCATGGACAAATACTAGGAATTCTTTTTCTGTCACTGTATAGTTGAGCTCCGCTCCCGCCAAGTTTTTACTGACATAATAGATGGCGTAGAATTCTTCACCATCTTTCTGCTCGAGGACTGCTCCGATCGCACCGTTAGATGCATCGTAGTAAATATGGAATGGTATGGCCCAATTTGGTCCTCTCAAGACCGGTGTAGATATCAATTTTTCTTTCAGTAATTGGAATGCTTCTTCGCAATCTCCCGTCTAATTGAACTCCATGTCCTTAGAAAGTAGGGTGTGCAGTGGTTTGGCAATTTTACTAAATTTGACGATAAATCACCGGTAGTACCCGATTGAACCAAGGAAACTTCTTAACTCTTTCTACGTTCTAGGGCTAGGTAGGTCTCTGATGACCTCAATATTCCTCTTGTCTACTTTTATCCATTCTACAGAGAGGTGGTGTCCCAACCGATGCCTTCCTACATCATCATAAAACATTTTTCATTACTTAGGGACAAATGATTTTCCTTGCTCCTGTCGAGCACTCTTTCCAGATTTGTCATTGCCTCCTTGAAGGTTTCTCCATAGGCAATGAAGTCATCCATGTATACTTCCACCCCATCTCCTATCATATCAGAGAATATGCTAAGCACCACCCTTTGAAAGGTGGCCGATGCGTTGCATAGTCCAAAAGGCAATACCTTATAGGCAAACGTTCCCCATGGACAGGTGAACGTTGTTTTATCTTGATCTTCTTCCCCTATCTGGATCTGGTTATAACCATTGAATCCATCTAGAAAGGAGAAGTATTTTCTTCCTAAGAGTGTGTCTAAGACCTGATCGATGAACGAGAGTGGGAAGTGGTCTTTCTTAGTCGCCTTGTTCAATTCCCGGTAGTCCACGCAGATTCGCCATTTCTCATTCTTTTTGGGGACCACCACTAATGGCGACACCCATTCACTATCAAAAATCAGATATATGAATTTGATAGACAAAAGTTTGTGCAGTTCTTCTCTGATAATGTCTTTCATTGCTGGGTTCATCCTTCTTTATGGCTATCGACTAGGAGTTGCCTGGTCATCTAGGTAAATCTGATGGGTACATATTTTTGGGCTGATGCCATGCATATCTACGTAGTCCCATGCAAATTATTTCTAGTGCTTTACCAGCTCTTCCAATTTTTCTAGTTGTATGGGCATCAACCTGCTGTTGACGTTTAATGTCCTCCCTGGACCAACATGTATTTGTTGGATGTGCTAATCTTGGGCGCCATTAAATGGCGATCCAAGTGTGGGGATGGATGATTCTCCATGGAGAAACTCCATGATAGCACCATCATTGTCCTCTTCTGCCACCTCCTCCAAGGTCATCACTGGCTATATTATGGACAACTCTATAGTTCCATGCTCAGTGATCCTGGATTCTTTTGTCGAGTCCATAGACTGAGCTGGCGGTCAAATGGTCAGAATTTTGATGTTTTGCCCATTGGAGATGGTCATTATCCCATCTTGGCAGCTGATGTAGGCATCAGCTATTGCCAGCCATGGCCTCCAAAAAATGAGCGAGTAACTGCCTAGCCTGGTCTTGGTTTGCAAAACTAGAAAGTCAGTTAGATATTCCCATGCACTTACTATTATGATCACATATTCCAGCATTCTTTTCGGTGCCATGGTTGATCGATCGACTAAATGCAGCACTGTCATGGTTGGCTTCAGGTTCGTGAGCCGCAACCTCTGCATGGTCTCTTGAGGCATCACATTGATGGTTGCCCCGAGGTCAACCAGTGTGTTGGACAGGGAATGTCCTCCAATTTTTACTGTCAGCACTGGGCTGCCTGGGTCTGCATATTTTGGATGATGTGTTCTACCCATCATTAGGTCTACCAATTTACCCATGACGTTAATAGTCTGGGTAACCTTCCATCCCGGTCTCCTTAGACACATTTCTCTAATTTCCTTAGTGTAAATGGGGACATCTCGAATTGCTTGAAATAATGGGATTGTTACCATGAGATTCTTCAAGCTTGACAGATGTCGAATTTCGGCTGTATTGTTTTTCTTTGTTCTTGCAGTCGGCTAGGAAATGGAGCCTCCACTCTCTCAAGTGCTTTTCCTTCTTCTACCAGAGGCGTCTCTTCTATTTCTGCCTCCTCTTTTACTAGTGGAGGTATCTCTACCATTTCTTCCTCCTCTTCTACCAGAGGCAGAGTCTCTACTCCTAGCTGCCTACCTGATCTAAGCTGCATATTATACATATGATACATCTCACCTTCTACGTTGTATGCCAATTGATTTACTCTATTATTTGGGTTTGTTGTCAGTTGTGCTGGTAGCTGCGTAGGTCTCACTGTTGGCAATGCTGGTAAGTTCTATTGGATGTGAGCAGGAGTTGCATTCTATGGAGTCTGATTCCACGCATTGTGGCCTCTCCACTATTGCCCAAGATATGGATATGGCATCCATGGCTACTGATTTGGGAATGCTGCTGGGGGTGCGTTCGTCTAGGGTGACGGTCCCCACCACCCCATATTAGGTGGTTGATGGGGTCCTTGGTGAATGTATGACCCTCCCCCATATGATGGCATTCTAGTTGGTATATTCCCCATCAGGGGCTATGGCCAACTCTTCCTATTGCCTATGAAATAGACCTCTATGCTCTCAGTCGCTTCCTGGTTACTGGGCAGTTGTGGGCACAATCGAGTTTTATGATTCAGCTTGCAAACTACGCATACTCTGACCTTGTTTTCTGGGCATGCATTTTTTGTGTGCCTTCCTCTGCATTTTGGGAAAAAATAGGCTAATGCTGCATCATTTTATTGTTTCTTCTTTTCTAACAGCAGCGTATCCATCTGCAATGCTAGAGATGAAAGCATTTCACTCTTCAAATCCTCTAGCATGTTGCCTATCTCTATTTTGGTGACTGAAGTAGTCGCCTTCATGGTCCTGGGGGTGACTTTGCCTCGCCTTCTCGAGTAGTTTCGGCATAATTTTTGGATGTCGTCCATAGCATGCTGATAGACATCACCTCTAGAGATCATGTTAAGAGCTCCAGTGACTCATTGGTAAGTCCCATCAAGAAGATGCTTTTGAGGGACTTATCGGATAGCTTCGAGTGAGGGGACCATTGAAGATTAAAGGTGAATCTCTCCCAATACTCCTCGAGAGACTCATCTTCTCTTTGTTTCATGCTCAGGACATCCTCCCTGGAGTCTCTTGCTCTCCCAAAATCTTGATATTGCTCTAAAAATAACATCTTCATCTGGTCCTAGGTGGTAATGTGTTTGTCTCCCAAACCGATGAACCATCGCAGAGCTGCATCATTTAATGTAGAAGGAAATAATTTCAACTTCTGTGCATTTGATTTGTAATCCATAGACCTGCACAAAACATCAAATTTAAATAAAAACAGGTCAAGGTCCGCAGTCGGGTGTCCTCTGAAGGATGGGAGGTGAGCAGGGGATATGTTTTTCATTTTGGTATCTCCTACTCCCTCCTCTATTGGGAAACTAAAGCCAGATGAGACTTCATCGTTATCTGCCATTTTTTTGGGAAATGTGGTTTCTAATGCAGCGTTTATGGCCTTCCGGTCATTTAAAACTTTCTGAGTCAATGCTCTAAGGTTATCTGGCGAGATCGTCTAATCCTCCACAACCTTCCACAATAGGGCTTCCTCTAGAGGAGTCCTATTAAACAAGGGATTTGTGATGATTCATTCTTCCCCTTGTTGATGAGATGAGGCGACACTTTGCACAAAGTGTGGTTCCTCACTCCAATGAATTGTTGGTAGGTCGGGCGAGTCTAACTCAAATCCAAAATGCTCGGCTGACTCAGGTCCTGATGGATTAGTTCTTATAAAGCGACTGTCAGGTCCTCTTCTTCTTGAAGAAATCATGCAAGGTCAGATGAAGGTTTCAGGGTATTGTAGGTAATCTAATTGAGACGCTTCCCTGGCAATGGTGCCAAAATGTTGCGGGCCAAACAAGGTGAATGGTTTCCTATTTTTGTCACATGCCCGTGCATTTAATTATCAACCTAGGGAGCTTCGTAAACTTGCGAAGAGTCAAAACTAGGTTACTACAATACCACTAGAGGGTGAGTCTACTAATCCTACGTTTGGGGGGAGTTCTGAGATGGTTGTCAATCATTCCCGCACTCCTCAATAAATTACATAAGAAGAACAGAAATAAATTTACAAAAATAAATCATGTATACATTCCTAGAAAGAAACCTACTACAAATACTGGAACTAGCAAATTAATGAACGTCTCTATGAAAGCAATAAACTGATAAATAAATAGAAAAGCAATGGGGAAGAAATACTGGCTTGGAGTGGGCCCAGGTTCCAGCAGCTTCTTCCCAATCGAACACGTGCTTTAGAACTCCTGTAACTGTAATATATTTATCAACACATTACAATGTAACTCAAAAATAGATCTTTATTAATTCCTTCTATATATCGCTCTATATTTTCTATATCGCTATATATTTTTAGAATGATCTGCGTGTGTTTATATAACACACCCGTAGAACTTCTATTACAAAAGTGGTTACAACAGTCGATTCTTCCCAGACTAAATTAGAATAGCCTGGCGAATGCAATCAACGTTTGGCATTCTGTTTTGATGGCGGTGTGTTCATTTTGACTCATGCTTTGCCTGACATTCGTGAGATGTTTTGATGCATTGGTGCTATCTCCAATTTAGCTCTACATGATGCAAAGCTGGAACTGCACCAGCCACTGTCATCCACGTCCTTCGAGTCTGGTCAACGGGCAAAGAATTAGTGGTGCCTTTCGACTGCAGGGAGGTGCCTATGTTCAATCGGTGCCTTTCGACTGTAGGGAGGTGCTCCCATTTAGTTGGTGCCTTTTGACTATAGGGAGGCACTGATATTCAATTGGTGCCTTTCGACTGCAAGGAGGCGCTATCTTTGGTTTTGCACCTTTCGACTGTAGGGAGGTGCTTGCATTCAGACGATGCCTTTCGACTGCAGGGAGGCACCTATGTTCAATTAGCGCCTTTCGACTGTAGGGAGGCACCTATATTCAATTGGTGCCTTTCAACTGCAGGGAGGCACCTATGTTCAATTGGCACCTTTTGACTGCAGGGAGGCACCTATGTTCAATTGGTGTCTTCCGACCACAGGGAGGCGCCTATGTTATCTCCATTGACTCTCGATGAAATAAAGTGCCAGGTCCATCAAAATGACCTTGACTGTTCCAAATCTAACTAAATCAACTGCAATTCCACAAAACATACTAAAAGAACACAAATTAGATAACACGCATAATTATATCAAATATCTATATAATCATTTATGAAAGCACGCAATCCTTATTATACAACCGCATATTGATCCAAGAAGTATGTACAAAATATGAGCATTTCTGGTGCTCATCACAAGGGATACAACATGTGAAGCTCTATAATTACAATACATACTATATGACATGGGAATCAAACGAACCCTCACTATGATATTATATGATAATCAAGGAGTATTGAATCTAATCAAGAATCCAATCATACATGAAATAACAAAACATATTGAAGCTCAATATCATTTCATTAAAGAATATTTTTAGAACAAGTA
Organism: Wollemia nobilis; assembly: GCA_028583015.1. Taxonomy (NCBI): domain Eukaryota; kingdom Viridiplantae; phylum Streptophyta; class Pinopsida; order Araucariales; family Araucariaceae; genus Wollemia; species Wollemia nobilis. Next base: position 215,982 of record JAQPPZ010002892.1, on the reverse strand, counting down.
CATCATCCTCAAGTGTGTTCCTACAAAAGATCATTTGATAGACATATTTACAAAAGCACTCAAAAAAATCAAGTTTCAAACATTTACAGATAATTTGTGTGATTCCAAATAACTTCACACCAAATAATGTAATACAGGGAGGTGTTAGAATATATTACATCATTTGGTTATGTTAGATTACTTTGGGGGGAAATTATCTAGTTACTTCATGTATCATAGTATATGCACAAGTGTCAATGTAAATGTGCAAGGTGTCCCTCGTACAACTAGATAGAGTGTTGGACAAGGAATCCATATTCCTATATAAAGGGTCTCACACCCTTACTCATATGTATCACTTCTATTCATTTAATAAGATGTTCTATTATTTTAATCTCAGTCTCCTGATGTAATGCTGTAAATCCATCACAATCTACCTTGTGCTCTAATACCACTATTATATTTTGATGATATATATTAAAGGAAATGCAACCACAAGATATAAAATGAGTAAGAAATAGTAACTATATGATAATGGTAATATAATATACAAGAAAAATATATGAGAAAATTCTGCATTAACTTAGAAATAACCATTAATGAAAGCTCACAAAAATAGTACAATGTAATATAATGGAGGTCTTAAACACTCCAAAAATTCTTGCATGATCTACATTGTATCTACCTTCTCTTCTCATCACCATGCTGTACTATTCTATATGCTTCTCTCTTGCATTCTATCCTCCTCTTCATTCTATCAAAGACCTATATATGGGGAGATATATCCCTTGGTATTTCATATACCCATGACTCCTTATCTACCTAAACTATGACTCATGTACATGTGGACTACATGCACATTTACATAATTGCATTTTCTAACACTTGTGTATTTATTACATTGTATGAAGTAACTACTCAAATCTTAATCTAAGACAAACTCCTAATCTAAAGATGTACCCAAGGTGGTACATTGGCATGTACCAAATAATGTAATATATTCCAATAGGCTACAAGAGAAGTAGCTTTTGAATGACTAGCATAAGATACACCTTATTTCTGTGGGTCCTTTCTAGCCATCAAGGTTGATTATTTAGAGACCTCCCTATTGCTTCATGATTCAACTGCCTTCTATTAAGATTAGAAGATAAATTATGATCACCATAAAGCATGTTGCAGATATTATAGGAAGTTTAATATCTTGATCTAAGAGGTGGAGTTATGACTTGATATTTGGAAGAGGTTGATCTAGTTTATGTATCTTTGGAAAGAGAAGATAACAAGATCCATTGTCCTATATGAGGATTTATTATGGGGGTAGATGTATCACCTCTAATGTCTTATCTCCTTGGTAATAAAGGTATCATATCTAAATATAATATGCATTTGATGTACTTGAATACCCCACAAAAATACAATTATGACTCTTTGATACCTTCTTCTTCTAAATATCCTTTGGGTACCTAACCCAATGTTGTGACCCAAAAATATAGAATTGGGATACTTAGGCTTATCCCTTATCAATCTCCCAAGAGGTGTCATGCCCAAGACTACCCTAGTATAAACTCTATTGATGATGTATGTTGCGTAAGTAATAGTATCACTCCAAAATTTATAATCCATCCCCTTAGAATGAATCATAAATTGTATCAACTCCATGATCACCCTATTTTTCTTTTATCCATACGACTTTTTTCAAGATTATAGTGAACAATCCTTTGATATGCATCCCATGAGAAGCCTAAAAATCTTGAAAATAGTAGATAACATATTTACCTCCCCATATATCCTTAGACATTTGATTCTCCAATTTAGTTGATTGTTGACAAGAGCCTTGGAGGTCTTGAATCTCTCAAATATGTCATTCTTAGTGTGAATAGTGTACAACCACACATATCTAGAATAATTAATAAAAAGAAGTACCTATTTACTAAGAGAGATGGTGTACCCATCACTAGGTATGATCTACAAAGGATGAGAGGCTCGTCTAGCAGTCTCTTTTGGAAAAGTCTCCCTATGATGATTCCCTAGAATGCATCCCTCACATGCATCACTTGGAGAGGATATGCATTGAATCCTAATGGCCATCTATTGGTGACTAATGTATCTCAAATATCCATAGTTTATATGTCAAATCCTATGATTTCACTTCTAAGTTTCATTATCTATATAAGCAACTATGGTAACAAATATTTTCTTCATAGAGGAGACAAAAGAGACAAGTATTTCTTCCAACTTATACATGTGGTTAGTCTCATCACAATAGCTAGAAGCAGTAATTTTGAACCCATTTTCTATATGCTTAATAACCTATCTATCAAGCCATAATTCTACCTTTTTATTTGTATGAGTAATGTGATGAATAGAAAAAATATTAGGTACAACATTAGGAACATGAAGTACCTCATAAAAATATGAAGATCCAATATTGATGTTTCCACACAATGTAACCTATAATAAAGAATTATATCTAATCATAACATGTTTTTTTACATGTGATTTTTTGTGGCCCTATAGAAAATATTTATAAATTGTCATGTTTCTAGTTCCCTTGATTCTATAATCCATTCATCTAAGGAAGTGGATATCTAATATGTAGAATGAACCACTACATGTGCTTGTGAAATTTCTCTATAAAAAATATCCTCACCTTATGCATAGAAGAGAGCATCATCAATACACTCCTTCCTTGTTGCTTTCTTAACATTCTTGATTTGAATCCTATAAAACTTTATCTTATGACCTTCCTTTTACAAAAATCAATGTAGGTTTTTTGGGCTTCTCAATCAAATTTTTCTTGTCATTTTAGATTTTAGAAACAAATTCCTTTAGGTGAGACTAATTGATAATAGAATTCCCATTATTCCTATTTATTCTAGATTAATGGTACAAAAAGTGCTTAAATGCCTCATCAATTGGTGGTGCAGGAGAATCTAGAAAGTACACAAAGCATCTAAAAAATAATAACTATATCATACATTTTGAGAAGTTATTGAATATAATATTGAGTAATTCAAAATTATTTTTCTTATCTAATGCTTCCTCTCCTCTTATCTCCTATTGTAGTACTATTACAATTTGGATGTACTCTTGGAACTTCTTGAATTTCCTGGTATACTCATTAATAATATAAAATGAGTCCATGGACAAGGTTGCAATCTTAGCCTCCAATCTACTGATTTTTATGGAATCAATTCAACCACAAAGCCTCTAATTTTTCTTAAGCAACACTTTAGAATATGTGGTTCTATTAACATGAGTGTCATATTCATTATCAACATAAAAAGTAATGACACCATGAGCCTTATCATTCTTATCCCTATATATATATGCTTCACTTCAAAATCAAATAATGAGGTTCCTCATTCACATATTTGAGTAACCTCTTACTTTGGAGTAGAGATTCAATATTAAACTTCTAGGTATCATAGTTTGGATCACTCAAGGGCACATGGTGATCCATAATACCAAAATATAAAATTATATGTGCAGTTGTGACTAGAAACATCGTCAATTCAAAAATCTAAAAAATCTACATGATTTGAAAATGGACTCAAAATTATTTTAAATGTAAACATTATGGCCCCTAAAATTTTTTCCCCAAAATTATAAAAATGACCTCCAAACCTATGAAAAAATTAAAAAATCTAGTACTTACAATGAATGAGAGATCACCATGTATGGCTATGTCAATGCCTAATTTTGTGCCAAGGATGCACTAACTATGCAACATATCGATGAATCACATGATAACACTTATTACAATCTGATTTATTTTTTGATATACAAAAAATTATGCACCACTTGTCATATCATGATTTATTTAGAAATTATTGTGTTGCCAAGTATACTATTGATTACATTAGTTATTTTTCAAATTCAATGAGATGACAAAATATGATTGGCCAAACTTGTATTTATGTGCGTGTAGTGGCATGACCTGCTATGTTAGCTATTGTATGACCTACCACATAGACCTAGTCAAAAACTACCATGTTAGTGCCTATATCACCTTCTATATCACTTACCATGTGTCACCTTGAGATTGATAACACATCATTGGCTAAGTCAGTGCTTGCATTAGCTACCATATTTTATGCTATATCACATGTACAAACTGCCATGTGTTGCCTTAGGATTCATGCACCGAGTGCCAAGTCACCGGTATATACTTCTCTATAATTTGTGTGGACTGCCACTTATATCCTTACACTATTGTCATATCATTAGTCATATATAAAAAAGTGACATCATCCACTACCATGTCATCATAGGGTGCCACATCTTCACAAGAGGCCATATGATCACAAAGTGCAACATCATCATAGGCTTCAATATCATCAGGGATTGGCACATCATCAAGCATACTAACATCATCAATTTTATTCAAATACTCTTGGAGTTGGGGAAAATCAAACTTATAACCTCCCATGAAAAAATGTTTTATCTCCTCTTGGCTAGCCAGCTCCTCAAGCACTGTTCTTGGGAGATGAAATGCAAGGATCATATTTAACATCAAATAATATTAAATGTCCCCTTGTCATATTTGTTGATGTAGACTTGTGTTATGCTAATGCAAGCATGCACCTACATGCCCTTCATTTCCTACTAGGATAGGAAATATTCCATGGCATATTTCACATAGGAAATTCAAAAAAATAAAAATGGAGGGGAAGAGAAATGTTTTTTATGAGGAACACTTGGATGTAAGGAACATGTAGCCCCTTAGCTCACATCAAAAAATGCCTTGTAATTCATGTGCAACCCCTTTTTGGCTCATGTAAACCAGGGTTAGTTAATTGCTTAACTAATTTTTGGCACATTAGGTCATTAAAATGGCAAAACTCATGTGAATTTCCTTAGGGCACATTGACTAGTTTGGGACAAACTCATGTGGATGTCTCTCATAGCCCATGCTTATTATAGTTGTAACCAAATCGAGGAGTCTTTGTGCCTATTTAAGAACCCTCATCCATAAATTTAGCAACGTAAATTTTAAACCCACTTTAGTGATATCAGAGCATCATGTTGTTGGTACTAAGCTTTGGGTTATTTCTCGATAATACCCATTCCTTGGCTTGGTGATGCTGTTGATCTTGGATCAACATTGAATATTTTTATATCACCATTGGAGATCTAGAGTGTATAAGCTAGATAATTGGATACCTACACCTGTTTGAAGAAGCACTTATGGGAATTAGAGCTCTTGTTTTGGCTATCAGGAAAGAAAACTCTAGATATTTGTGTTTCATTGATTTTCAGAACAAGCTTCATTAAGCTTGGATTTGGAAAAATATGAGAACATCATGGATTCACTTCCTCATATTCCATGATATTCCTTCAACAATATTGACCACTTTGTGCTTGAGAAACAATCATGAACAATAGTTAGAAACATACTGGAATGGTATCTAGGTATCATGATCTTGCCATTGTAATATTTTCTCTAGGGAAAAATCTTCTTTTTGGCTACGAAAAATTGACTATGATATCAAAAGAATAGCCAAAGTGTTTCAACCTAGGAAGGAAGTTTAGGAACCATTGGTCATACCAAAAGGTTTCATCCTATTGTATTTAATTCAAACAAAATGAGAAGACACCCATTGTCTTTGGTGTCCCATGGCTATAAAAAACAAGTTAATGGATTACCACTTTCATTTCAAACAAGTATTCGACAATGAATACCATCCTAAGAAATGAGAAATTACATGGAAATTTTTCCAGATGGTATAACTCAAATTTGGTAGGTTTTGGTTCATGAATATGAAAATATTGAGGGCTTGTAAGGCTTTCAACCCCCATTATGAGCTTAGAAAATACAGAAAATGAATATCTTTTTGCAAAAAACTTGCTAGAGCAATAATGTTCATGACCATTCTTGCATGAGCTTTCTCAGGATATTTGACCATTAAATCACTATCTAACATAGGGATACCATGTTAAAATTTACCTTGCACTCATATTATAACATAGGTAATCTTAGACATACATTAGATAAAGGTTAGATATACACTTCATAGTGTTTTTAAGTAGCCAAAGAAAGGCAAAATCGTTGCTTCAAATTAAATATTATGGAGCTAACAAGAGATAAATACCATGCAAAGAATTTCCCTCCACCCTTTGCAAACCTATAGATATTGATTGATGAATCATCTAGCCATCTAAATGCAAAATCACAAAGCCATTACAACATAAATTTGCCCTAATGAGCTCCAAACAATGACAAATGCCATCGTAGCTAGTGAAATCCATGAAAACACTTCTCCACATGGCAAGTCTTGGGTCAATTTGTCTGTTTGGTGTATTTATAGGGTTCTGGTCCACTATCACAAGGTTTTGGTTACAAATATTCCCATGATTGAAATTCATGAGGCCCATGACCCTTTGGAAAAAAAATATCCTCATGGACCTTTGTAATAGTTTAGATCAATCAAGATTGAGTTCAACATGACTAAACCCACTAATTGGATGAAACAAACAATTGAATTTTTAAATTGGTTAATCTTGACCATTGGACTAGTTTCTCATTGGATTCCATGTGGGAGGTGATGATAAATCTAGTTGGAGGATGTGAAGAACACAAGCTTATACTGATAGGGGGGTGAACAGTATAAGACCACTTTTTACTTTCTTTTAAAAAAAATATCAATTAATGTCCTTAATTACAATAACCAATTATAGCAGTGTGCATTAATAAATCAGATAACAGTAGTAAGAAATAGCACAAGTCACCACATACAATTGAGACACAAGATTTAACATGGTTCCCCAAATATGGGGTACTCCACAAGTTGATATTCTTATAATATTTCACACAAAAATATCGAATACAATGATTTCTTTGATCTGCTTAAAGCTAGAAAATAACAAGTTCACACAAAACTTGTCCAAATCTGAATAACAAGTTCACACATAACTTGTCAAACTTTGAATAACAAGCTCGCATAGAACCTGTCAAAAACTAAATAACAAGCTCACACAGAACTTGTCCAATGCTGAATAACAAGCTCACATAGAACCTATCCAATGTTGAATAACAAGCTCACACAGAACCTATCCAATGCTGAATAACAAGCTCACACAAAACTTGTCCAAATATGCTCCAACAAGCTCACTAAGAACTTGTACAAATTTGCTCTAGAAATCTCACCAAGAACTTGCCCAAAATCTGCTTCAACAATCTCACCAAGAACTTGTCCATATCTGCTCTAGCAATCTCACCAAGAACTTGCCAAAAATATGTCCAACAAGCTCACCAAGAAATTTTTCAAATCTGTCCCAAATATGTCCACAAATTTGTCCCAAAACTGTCCTCAAATATATCCCAAAACTATCCACAAAGGCCTTCTCAAAGGCTCAATCAATCATACACAAAATGCCACAAGTATGTCCACAAATCTATCCCAAAGGCCTTCTTCAAAGGCTCAATCAATCATGCTCAAGTAGCACTCAAAACTCATCCACAACTCTATCAAGGAAAAGCTCAAAGATGAACTCAACAATGAATGACAATGTACTCTTCAATGGATAACAACAATGATCCACAATGATATCAACTCAAATCAACTCATAGAAGCATAAGGAGAATTGTTAGGGACTCAATATGTTCTAATATCAATATCAACTCAAATCAACTTTATATAAGCATGAAGAGAATTGTTAGAGACTCAATATGTTCTAATCTCACTCTCAACCCAAATCAATCTCAACTCAACTCAAGTCAACTCATAGAAGCATAAAGATAATTTTTAAAGACTCAATATGTTCTAATCTCACTCTCAACACAAATCAATCTCATCTCAATTCAATTCTTATAGAACCATAAGGAGAATTTTTAGAGACTCAATATTTTCTAAACTCAATCACCACAAGGGACAACTCTCTCTTGCACAACCCTAGTCCAAGTATTTATCAACCAACTCAAATGTTTCCAATAATGCTCAACCACAAATCTCACATAACAATGATACTCATGTTATTTTCTAACTCATGTTCTTTCACAACCAATGGGCTTCAAAAAATATGCTTATAAAACAAGGTTTAAACACAACTCTCAATTCAGAAAACCTTGAAGCATTCAACCAACCACTTTCAAAAAGGAAACCACAAACAATCCTTTTCCCTCCAATGATATTTCATAAATCAACCACCATAAACAATCAATAGGAGAATGTGCCCATACCTTTTATGAATATGAAGAAACCCCTTTGAAAATCTACCACACTCAACACAGTTTGAAAAGAACAAAACAACCTTCACTTGAACCCCTTTACAAAAGTAGAAATATCTCTTTAAGTACACCTTATTTCTCCTTCTAAGCAATATAATCAAATAGCCCTTGAAATAAGCTTTCCAATGCTATATAACATGATATACTTTTATAAAAGGAAAAATGAGAAATATTTCCTTTTCTAAAAGTGCACTATAACTCTTAAACTTGCCTTTTGATTAGATAAAAAATATTTAATCAAAAATTTTCCTCAACCACACCTTATTCCTCCAACATTAGGCAAGAATAAAAATTTATTTTAATAAAATGTTTACTTGCCTCTAGAGGGATTCAAACCTCATCGTTGCCCACACAACACCTCAACCACGACGCCAAAGACCACGTGAGCTACTCACTCATATAATATGGAGAAAAAATACTCTCCCTTTATCTCACTGCCCTCTTGCTCATGTCAAAACGTGGACCAAGAATTTCCTTCCTTAATCCTCGCAATTTGCAGCTGGTGGGAATCAAACACATGCGCATCCGCTAGAAAAAAACTTAACACTCCCAAGCTCACCGTTGGACCACGCTACCACATCGAGGAAATTCGGTGCCTACGAATAAATGTTCACTTCGAATCTTGCTTAGGGGCTTTAAAAAAAATCCCTTTGCAATGTTCTCTATGAATAAATGTATTTTGTTGAGGATGCAAAAAATATATTTGTGGCCAAATTTGAGACCGTTGGATAATTGGTCTTGGTGATGGATTGAAGGAAGGGTAAAATATTTTTGAGTGATTAATATATATATATATATATATATATATATAATTAATTAATTAATTAATTGATTATAGTTTTTCTTTTCACATTTAATTTTTTAATGAGATAAGTTTTATTTATAATTTGATGAATCACCAAGCTTTGTAATCCTAAAAAATGCTCTAGAAAAGTACAAGATTGTACCCCTCATTATGAAATCTTGGAGTCAATTGAAACCATTCAAGAAGGGAAATTTTTTGTAACTCTTATGCACTTTTGAATCCTTTAGGAACCATAAAATCTGTTCCTTGCAAGTGCCTAGAGAAGATTAAAATTTTGCAAACCTTTTGAGTGTTTTGATATCCTGGCTCATACTCGGTCAACAATGACTTTCAACTTGGTGGAATAGGTGACCACATTAGACCAAATAGTTGGTCTATTGGCTAATAAAATTCAATACATAATGGTTTAAAGAACTCTTGGTGATGTGAAGATATATAATAATGAATTTTTTAATAAGGCTAAATGTGAGGTTAAGCCTTATGATGGGTATAGGAACCCTGAAGTCTTGGAAAGTTGGATCTTGGATATGGAAACTTTATTATCTTATACAAAAACTCCTACCAAAGAGAAGGTCCCCTTCACTAAACTTAAGCTTTCAATTTTGGCAAAAATATTAATTATGGAAAGGCAACTAGGCCAATCAAGAAATGGGATGAACTCATCAAGTATTTGAAGAATACCTTCTATCCATCAAACTATGAGCATGATCTCAATGTAAAATGGTATATATTAAGATAAAATAATAATATGTCTATACAAGATTACATTTTTTAGTTCAATAGGTCGTGGGTTCTTCTTGGAGTGAAAGATCTAGTGGAGGCACTTATCATTAAGTTCACAAGTGGTTTATAGGAACAAGTATATAAGGACTTGAAATTAACTCCCTTGGCTACATTTGATGCCACATTCAACCATGAACTTCTTGCAAAGGATAAAATTACTGCTCAATCAAGATCTACAGGCACTTCCAAGGTGCCAAATCAACAATAGCTATATAAGACTTCCTCCTCTTCTCCTCCTTTATCTACTCCTCCTCCTCCTTTTTATTCTTCCTCTTCTCCTTCTTTCAATGGTAAATTTTTTTGTAATCATTATAAAAGAAGAGGTCATGTGGAATCATATTACTTTAGGAAGAAGAAGAATCTCATTGTACAAAATGAGGAACCACAATATGGCCCCATTGTGATTTCTGGAGAGGATAGAGTATATGACGAGCTTAGGGAAAAGCTAAAAAATGTAACCCCAATGTTTCATGACTTGACTAAGGGTACCCATGATAATTTTTTCAATACGAGGGCCCATTTAACCCATAATTTTTCTATGGATTGTATCATTGATAACAAATCACAAAAAAATTTATTGTGAGATTCATTATTGATAGGTTGTAGCTTCCTATGGAACCAAATCCTCATCCATACTCACTTGGATAGGAGGATAATGATTCCACGTCATACATCACATAGATATACAAAGTTTCCTTTTCACTTGGTCCACATTTTGTGGATAGAGTCACCTATTATGTGACTTTGATGGATTATTGTGGTATAATTCTTAGCAAGACCTATCAATGTGATAAAAGGGATTAGTATGATGCTTTTCAAAACACATACACATTGCATCATGAAGATAAGATATTTCTTATTAAATGTGTTAAGAATACTACACTTTTGATTTGCTCCACTCAGTCATAAAAGGTTGCATTAATATTTAGTAGGCCATAGGATACACCAAAACTAGCTACACCACCTTCTCCTCATATGGAGCCAAATCCTCCTTCATCATCAGCTCCTCATACTATTACTCCTATTACTATTTTTTCTCCTATTACTAATTTTTCTCTTCCTACTATGGCCCTTCCTACTTTTTCTCCTATTGCTACTCAATAACATTCATAATAGACCATTGATCAACATCATATCTCTCATATGAGAATGCTTTTCACCTAGATATTTTGGCTTATCTTGATGTCTTCAAAATAGATCTTCTCAATCCATGATTCTCCTTTAGAGAGTGAGTCTATAATCAACCATCCAGCAAATGTGGTACCTAAATTTCAAGTTTTTCTTAATAAAAATAGAATGTTTAACATGAATATTCATAAAAATTTTCAAGGTTCTTCCACTTCATGCCTTTTATTCCACTATGGTTAGCTACCACACTAGGCTCAATGGATATTTGACCACTAGAGGACTCAGGAATTTTTATTTTTTGAAAGCATTAGGGTCCAATGCTTCTATGGTGGGGAGGAATTATGAGGAACACTTGGATGTAACAAACATGTAGTCCCTTGGTTCACGTTGGAATATGGATTGTAATTCATGTGCATCCCGTTTTTGGCTCACGTAAACTAGGGTTAGTTAATTGCTTAACTAATTTTTGGCACATTAGGCCATTCAAATGGCAGGATTCATGTGAATACCCTTAGGGCATGTTGACTATTTTGGTACAAGATCCATGTGGAAGTCCCTCATGGTCCATGTCTATTATAATTATCACCAGCTTGAGGAGTCTTGGTGCTTATTTAAACACCCTCTATGAATTCAAAAACTTCAATTTTAAACCCACATAAATCTTGGATACAAATTCTGAGGTACCTAGAGGTGAAATGAGTAAAAATTCTAAATTGAGATGCCCCTTAATGTTTTACAAAGAATATAGAAATTCTAATGGTTCACCTTATTATATCATGGTTTTCCATACAAAACCCTTTTTCCAAACACAATGAATCAAGACTCATATCATGCATGTGTAGTAGAAAAGTTGGTAAATCATTTTTGCAACTTTGTTAAGTGGATCAAAGGTTTTTTCTAAGAATAAAAGCCTATCCATGTATTCTATAGAACTAGGGGTCTATATAAAAAAATAAACCTCTTATTTTATTCTTTATGCTGGTCAAGTATTCTATCCTCTCATCTATACTATTATTTTACCAATAAATGCAAAAGAGAAAATAAAGTGAATTTAAAAAATATATATAAAATACAAATTAGGTTTTAAAAAAACCTTAAAAACTCAAATTTCAAACTATGACATCCATTGTATTAATAATTATTATTATTATTTTTTTTGAATTTACATGGTGGAATCGGTAGCCACCACGAATCCAGGCAGGCTGACCGGCTTTTTATGGCCGCCACAGTATTCTGCACTGTCTGTCCCAGAAGCCGCCACACAGATCTTTGCATAGTATGACCCTATAACCACCATGCCACAATCATTTTAAACCTTTTATGCCATTGAAAGCACCAGGAAAGGGACAAGCGTTCAGTCCGACGAGGACCGAAATTCGAACCTTGGACCTCCACCCCCGTTATGGGGTTTAGATGAACCAATTGGTCTACACCTCAGACCTAGGATTAACAATTATTAAAACCAATACTAAGTGCCAATGAGAGGAAAAATAGAACTTGCAATGAATTTTTCTCCTCAAGAAAATATTCCAATCCTAGTGATATCTTCATGACTCAAGTCCACCTAGGGTTTTATAAAAAAGAACCCTTATACCAATATTGTTATGAGCTTTCAAAATAAATTCATATCTTGCTCAAATCATAATTAACGTTGGAAGGAGTTGAAGAAATTGACTACTAATAGAAGAAACCAAGTAATAGAGATTTATACCCACTTGGATACCATGGTAGATTTCATAGAAGTTTCTAAAATTGAATGGAATCAAAAATTACCTAATATTGCTTGAAAAGAAATACACAAATAAAGAATGCAGAACACATAATATATTGGGGGTGTCTAAGGACACAAAATAATCTCATTAAATAGAATGAAACTTCACTCCAACCAATAAGTAAAATAGTTTGTATGAAGGGTAATTTATACTCAATTACAAGCTACCTTTAGGTCAAGCTTTTGAGATTGACCTTAAAGAATAAAATATTAAAAAAAAGTATAAAATAACCTTTTTCAAGATTTTCATGGTCCCAAAGGGTAAATATGATAAATACAAGTACAAAAGTCATCCATGGCCTCAAGAGAAGCTTAACCACCACACATTCAAACATGAAAATTTTAACTACCTTTGGTTGGATCACATCAACAAGTTATCTACACTCAAAATAATAAATCACATTCAAGAGGAATATATCATGATACGATTGATAGTCTATTATTTACATGATAAATCTACATTCTGGTATAGAATTTTACCCAGTAAATCTGATACTGGTTGGAATCTAATTATGGAACTATTTATGCACAAATTTGGTAGTATGGGTAATGGGTATTCTATTTTATTTCATTTTAAATGCTATGTAGAGACATTATTTGGAAAATATGCATGGTTATAATACTAGGTTCTTGAGGAATTTAAATTTTATTATGCAATGAATAATAAGAATTACCATATTGTATCAAATATTTATAATCTGACTTGTTTTTGTAGTTTTCAAAGCTAACCACAATACTCTAGATACAGACTTTGAAGAAGTAACTCATGTAGAGGGTGTTCTGATTAGGGTAATAAAGTTATGACATACCCTAAAAATGGATTACACCACCCATGTCACCCAAATTTCATAAATTGTTTAGTCTATGCCATCCATATTATCCATTTTGAATGCCGAAATATTTATATACTCAATGCTTTCTCCATAAATTGTAACACACTATGGTCAAAACTCATTATTTTTTAAGCGGGGCCACCTTGGTCTGAGAGACCATGAAAAAGGGGTTATATACCGTCAAAGTCACCTGGAAGTCGCACCCGGTCCTCCCTGTACCAACATTATCAATTGGATTTTGGGTACCCAATTCAACTTTTTTGTAGGGTGGATATTCAAACCCAGGATATCCCTTGGAGGATTGCCCTCTCCTATCCAACTCACCTGCAACACCTGGGTAGTCAAAACTAATTATTAACTATCATATTGTAGCCACAATTTCCATCCATAATTTCTCCATTAAAATTCAATAATGGCACCTCTAAAAATCTTGAGATGAGTAAATGTCGGAAGCTATGACGACCTTGAACACTAATAAGAGGTAAATGATAGTCAAACAACGAATGACAACAACAATAGAATTGGAATCCTAGAAAGACCTAATACCTTACCAAAGATCAAGTGCCTTAAGAAAGTATTGATTAGGATATAAATCAAGTCCAAAATAATATGGTAAGCACTAATCTATAGATCAATACATTATGGTGTTTTCCATGCAATGAGGGATAAGACCCTATAGATTATGCAATGACCATATAGTATTCCCCTAGAAATAGTATGATAAATAGTATCAAACTCAACAAGCTATCATCATAGGTCAAACATCACAAAAAATTAATCAACCTATTTATTAGTGGCCTCAAGCACAACTGATAGTCCTTGCCTTAACGAATCATAACAATATAGTCTTTACCAATTTTAGTGTTGTTGAAAATGGATAAATATTCTACATTTGAGAGTGATGCTATATGCACAAATAAACAAGGGGTTAGAACCCATGGCAAAAGGAAAGAATCCTAGGAGTAATCCTCAACATAAAAATAGACTAATATAAATAAATACACTATAGTGCTTAGGAGGGGAAGACCACCATTACACTTGAAAGATAAAAGACTAGTAGCAACTATGCAATAAGGAAAACAAAAAAAAATATGGGGAAAATTATCACAAATATAATTCAAACAGTTGTATAGGCTAGTAAGAATGAACAAATGGATAAAGAAAAAAACTAGAGTAAAAAGAGAATTCTGGAGGAAACAAACAAGTAGACAAAAGGAAGGGATGGTAAATAAAGGGACCAACTTCAAAATGTGGTTGAGCAATATCTCAAATATCCTTCCCTTACTAGTGAAGGACATGTAATGACTACTAGACAATATAGAAAGTTTACTACACATAATGAAAGTAGGTCAATCGAGTTTAAGTTCAATATTATAAAAGAAATGAAGAATATTATTTCCAAGATAAGTATGCTATAAGTGCTAGCTCTTCATAGCCAACAAGATCTAATTCAAGAATCCCTAAAATAGAAAGAAAGAAGTTATGCCAATAATGAGAAACCAAAGCCTATTTAACCTAATTCTAGATGAACAATAGAATTTGATAGCAAAACATCCATCTAATATTTAGATCAATATTTTAAATATATTAAATACCTCAAATCCTAATATATTGAAGCCATTGTCATTTTACGTGACTCTAAAAATAAAAATTATTTGTTGAGAAGTTATATATTCAATTTAGAAGCTACTATAATGGTGATATCAAAAGCAATTTGTGAAGAGATGAGATTACCCTTTACTAAAATGGTTAGGCATCCAATCTAGAAGGATGACACTAGGGTAAATGTTATAGTAATCGATATTTCCCTATATTTTGGTATGTTACTATCTAATTAATGAACATGAAAACTATCAGGGGATGGATAATTGATAATTGATTACTGTAACAACCCTCCTTGGCAGAACTTTTTATAGGCAATGAACTATGTTTTGATTTGGATGTTTAATAGCATGTTTATTTTATGATATCTATATGATGGAATGATTTCATTATTTTGAGCATAGAATATGGTACTACTGATATAATTTTGGG
This sequence comes from Wollemia nobilis, assembly GCA_028583015.1. Classification (NCBI taxonomy): domain Eukaryota; kingdom Viridiplantae; phylum Streptophyta; class Pinopsida; order Araucariales; family Araucariaceae; genus Wollemia; species Wollemia nobilis. The sequence continues at coordinate 200,419 of JAQPPZ010002892.1, read as the reverse complement.
TGCAAGACTAGGTACTATTTTTGGTGAGAAACTATGGGTGAACCACCTACAAAGAGAGATACTCAGGGAAATGATGATGATGGCTTGTTCATCGAAAAATTAGGGCAACAAGGAAAAATATAATTTTTGTAGATGCATTGTTTGTGTGTTTAATCCATGTTCACACCATTAGGCCAGGAAGTTTCCTAAGCAATGAGTCTCCTTAATAGATTGGCAATAGTCTAGGACTATCTTAAAAGAGCCACCTATTTAAGGATAAAACAATGGTGTGTAACATTATGGAATTGAATGGTAATCATGTTGTTGTTAGTATGATTAGATTTATGGGAAAAAAATTAGTTAAATATTAATGTTGATGATTTTAGGACCAATTTTAATAATCATTATTAATGTTTGGAAACTAGAAGTGGATTACTGTAGTTAATTTAGAAGAACTTTAATTATTAAATTGTTTCCATTCTATGATTAAAGGGAAAAAATATAATAAATTGATTTTAGAGCATAAGTTAAGCAAAAACATGCTCCAATTAATACCTTGAGCATTTCATAATTTAGGAAATTCCAAAGAGAATGTTACATTCCATTTCAAGGGAGGCTCAGATGAAGAACACACATTCTTCTTGGAAACTGCTCGAAAAGCAATTTTAAAGGGCATATAGTAGAATTTGTTGGGTTAGGAAGTTGGAAGATGCCTAGAGAAGAAGGGAAATTTTGGAGGAAAGAGTGCATCATAGGGATAAAGTCATAAAGCAGTGTAGGAGGTAATTCTTTGTATTGGAATTACTTTAGTAATTACATTTATTTCTAATGTGTTGTTTGTTGTTGAATCTCTTGAGGATGTTCTTTGATATTTTTACCTATTTTCTTTTGGTCTTCATTCTTGGTTAAGCTTGCTTTATTTTAGGTCCATCCTTCCTCTTTGTAAGCTTAGACATCTTAGATGTAGGTTCTAGTGTATTGTGTATCTAGTTGTTGTATTTTGAAGGTATTTAGGCTATGGTTAAGCCTATTATTGCCTATAACCCTTTTTAACTATGTAAAAGGTTATTGTTTCATGTTCACCTATGCATCACCCATTTTGTATCATGGATGGTCTCTTTTCATAGGTTGGTAGTTGAGTTGTTCATGCATTTTGTGCAGGCAGCAAATCCACCTCCTAGAAGAAGAAAAGGTGAAAATAAGATTTGCATATTATTTTTTGTTTTTCAATCTTGCTAATTGTACGGTTTGTCAAAACATACATATATAGAGTTTAGCCAAATTATAAACATGTGGAATTGTAAAACATATAATTGGGAGTAAGTGTACAAATATCATAAATGTGTAATTCAAAATTAGAATGAAATTAGATGAAATGTGCATTTAAAGTTACTTTGGTAATAATCAAATTAGAATTAGGAAGACCTTAATTTAAGTTGGTTATTTACGGGGATGGTAGTTGTAAATAGTGGTTGTATTAGGAATCACTTTGGTAGTTGTTGATATAGACCATAGTTGTTCTTGGTTGTTCATTGTGATTGTTCATTGATAATTGTACAAACATATTCAACCATAATAATGAAAGCAACATTGTAGTTATGAGTTATTGTGAATTCTATTGTGCATGTGGATGGTGATTCCAGATTGTGTGTTTTGTGCAAGTATGGCCAAAATGGTATGGAATATGGACATTGTGGTAATGGAATTATAATAATTATGAAATATTAACCCTAGAGGATGGCGAGGAATTGATCCTACAAATTATTATTTTTGTACAAAAATGTTATTATGTTGTTGTATGATTTTTGGAAATATTGGTAATGATAATAATTCAATGACAATGAATTAGAGTTTACATGTTGTAAAACTATGTTGGTAATTGCACTAGAAATATAAACCAAATATTTCCTAGAGAAGAATAGTGTGCAGGTTAGCAAGTTTGTGAATGAAGCATTTAACAAGGGTTTGGTGAAATCGTACATCCAAACCACCAAATCGTACAACTGATCGTTACCCAATTTGGAAGTGCAATTATGTAGTTTAAACTTGCCAATTAAGGAAAATTAGGGTTCTAGAGAGAATAATTACAAATTTGATCGATTTGGATTGCAAAATGACTTCCAACAACTTTACTAAGTGGAAAATCATACATGCCAACCTATTGTATGATTTGGATTGTACAATACAATTTGGATACTGTACAAGCAGTTTTGTGAAAGTTGCAAATTGTTCAAAGGCAAATCGTAAACCTATATGATTTGGGAAAAAGCTATTATAAACCATTGGTATTCATCTAAAAACATCCCAAGTCACCTCCCCTCCTAGGAATACTCTCCTTAATGCTACATTTGAAACCATTTCCTAAGCAAATCTTGATAATTCTATCAAAATTGGGTCAGAATTGTAACAGTAAAAAAGGACCTACAAGATGACAATTTTTGAGTAAGAACAAATTTGAGGTGAATGACATATACAAGTTTATGGATATGTAGGATATGAGATCAAGGAGAAGAGAAAGTCCTATTTATAAGGAGTACAAGAATTGCTCAAAGGGATACCATGAACAACTCTATGAACGAACCTGTAATCAAACAAGTATGGATTTTAAAAGGAGATACTGAAATGTGGAATATGTTGTTGATATATACAGAAGAAAGGGTACAAGAAAAACCAAGGGTAAAAGAGAATGTTAATGTAATGGAAGATTTTTATGGAAGAACTATGCAAGAAGATAGTGAGTGGATGGTAAAACCTAAAAAAGTGATAGGAAGGTTGCAAAGTGGTGTAGAGGATGAAAATCAAGCACCAAATCAATAGGATACGAGGTATTAGGAGGGAGAACTAGGACCATAGTCAATATTATGATGAAGAAGGTCATAGAGTGAAGATGCACAGGAGGTTGAGAGATGACTATTTGGTGAAAATAAGGTACTACTGATAGAAATATCTAATTAAGGGCAACATAGTGGAACACCCATGCAAGGAAGGAATCATTTTAGGATTCTGAATGATACATCCTTAAGTGATAAGGAAGAAAATCCAACAATGGCTAGTGTAGCTATAGAAGTTTGGAAAAAAATATTCCCACCCTTCATGGGGGAAGGGAAGGAAGACTTGACAAGGCATATCAGGACATGTATAATCATTTGGAAAGTGAATGGTGTAAATCAACTAGATGAATCGTTGCAATTGTTTTTGGCTACACTATGAGGACTCATAATAGATTGGTATCTAAAGTGAGAAAATACAACATTCCAAGCATGGAATATGATGAAGAATACCCTCATTAAATAATTCAAACCCTTAAGATATGATGGTGATATTATGATCGATATATACACCATGAAGAAAGGAGTCAATGAGGATATAAAGACATATAATCGATGACTAAAGCAATTGGATGATAAGATGTAGATGCCACTAGTAGATGTAATGGTGAAGCAATGGTTTATTTATGGGATACTACTAAGATACAACAAGAAGATGAAGGTAATACAATCCTCAATGTACGAAGAAACACTAAAAAAGTGAATAATTTTAAGAGTGATATGAAGTAGACAATAGTAGGAATCACAACACATACTAGGCATGAAGATTCAGATAGTGGTGAAGAAGATACAATACATTAGACCATTCAATCATTTTGAAAGGAATTTGATAATATCATAAGAGAATCCAAGAAAGATACATAGTGAGATCAAAAGGATATCTGATGTGCAAAATTTAAGGTCAAAGGGAATTCAACTATGAATTGCCCTTGAAATGAATATTACGCATATGTAATGTGCTAGGAAATGAAGTGGTAGAGTGTTAATTTAATGCAAAAGTCTACCAACAGACCCTCACAATTCAATATCAAGAGGAGAAACAAAAATCTCAAGGAAGTGGACAGGATATAACTAGTGGAGGTTACAGGAATAGTCGACAATAAGGAAGGCCAAATGAGGGTAATAGGCAAGCAGGACAGAGTCAACTACAATATGATTCAAAAGGAAGACCGATCATATAATGTCATAATTTCCAAGAGTGGAGGAATTTTATGAAGAACTATCCTTCTCCTTAGATGATGTAGTCAAAACAGAACAATACTACACATGTGTGTAGATGGTGTGGTCCAGGTAACCACAAAGAAGTAAATTGTCCTAAGAAAGAGAGTTCAAGTGGCTCATAAAATCTAAATTTCTTAGACATTGATGTACCCTCAGTGAAGAAAAATAAACCTAAGGAAGAAGCACTAGCTGTAACACGAAGTAAGGCTAAGGATACTTACTTGGGACTTGCCAAAGAGAAGTAGAGATGTTAGGTGGTAAATAAGGTACTTGAAGAAGAAGCCAATAAGGCTAATCAAGTAAGTCTTGTAGAGAAAAAGGAGTTAAATAAGCCTTACACATTGTAAGATAAGGTAATGGTACAAAATTTGGTAGTACAGGTTTTGAATACAACCATTGAGATAAAGGTGGCTATTCTATTGGAAGACATACCATCGTTACATAAGACAATGGAAGAAGAGGCACAACCATAGAAAGTGATGGAGGTTGAGATCCAATCTATATAGGAGAAAGAACAAAAATAGTATTTCATGGATCCAACCATCCTAATGATTGATGTTGGAAATAAACCAACATTAGTTCATATGGAGATACTGGAGCAAAAGTTAACACAAGTGATTGTGGACAAAGGATCTAGTGTGAACATGCTACTAGAAAAGACCTGGAGAGATATTTGCACTCCATACCTAAGGGCACTAAGTTTTTGGTTGTATGGTGCTGACTAGTATGATATTGAAATAAAGGGAGTATTGACAACACAACAAGTGATAATAGCTGACCAAGAATTTGTCTTGGATTTTATTATGATTACAATGCAGAAGCTTTCATATGACTTTTGGGAAGAGGTTGGATACGAGTAGCCAAAGTAAATCACAACCGAGGAAAGTAGCAGATCACATTCAAGAAGGGATAACACAATGTTGGCAATTTTGGGTTTGAGATCCTAGCTTCTTGTCTATGAGTTGTCATTGATGTCAAAAGGAACTGGCATTAATGTCAAGAGGATTTATTGGCTTCAAAGGTTGAAGATTCCAAAGAATATTTTCTAGAAGATTTCGAAGAGATTCCATGTGGCAGATGAAAAGGTTTTTATCAAAACCATGGCAGGTTTAAGGGTTTTTATTAAAACCAGGTGGATGCATTAAGGGTTTTTCTCAAAACCACTCTCAACTTAATGCAAAGGTTGGAGACACTTATTAATTAAATAACTTAATTAATAAAACCTTTTTAAGGTTTTTTAATTAATTATTTATTTGATTTAGTGATTAAATTATTTTAATAATTTAATGGGTTCTCCACCTAAGGTCTAAGGTCTAAAAGACCTTTGATTATTTTTTAAATAATCAAAAGGGTTTCATAAACCCTAAAGTTGTTTCGAAGGCGCCAAAATAATATTAATTCAAAAAATTTGAATTATCCTTCCACCGACGTCGTGCATAGCATGGAAGTTTGGCTATATAAGCCATAACCTATAGTCCAAAGCAATTGTGTGAAAGAAATTCAAATTGCACAAAGGTTGGGAAGTAAAAGCTACGGCTATCATTTTTTTTCCACGTTTATCCGCCGCCAAAGGGTTAAGGAGAAGGAGACTCTTGCTAGCCTTCAAGCTAGCACCATTGGCCTAGTGGCAACGACTATTCTGTGAAGGTGCTTGAAGGGAGGTCAAGCGTTCGACTCCCGCCGTGGAGTGTGAGAAGAGTTTTTGCGCTCCGATTTTTTTTGGAGGCACTATTGACCCGCGATTTTTGGAAGCATTTTTTTTGGTTGAAGAACTATTCTCTTCTTCCTCAAACAAAGGTATGGGCAACTTCTTCCATGTATATTGTTGATGGTGTATTTTCTGAAATTGAGTTTGGAGTGAAAAGGTTGTCTACTAGGTATTCTTGTTGGTGTAAATCCCATTTTCTGGATATTGAAGATTGTTTATGCATTAAAATCATTGATGAGTTTTTTTGGGTGAATGCATAATTCTGGTTGAGGAAGAGGAAGCATTTTGCACTAGGGTTTATGTTAGTAAGTCTTGCTACTTGCATTGAGATGGTGAAACCCTTAGTTGGCTGTTTTGAGATTGATGGTTGAGTTGCTTCCATAGAGGTTGTTTTGATCAAGTTAATGCTTTACTTGATACATGATTTGGGCTTACTCCATTGAGATTGATTTGAGCAAGTTATTCTTTGCATTGGTGATTTATGTTGGTGGTTGTTTTGTTCAAATACCTTTGGAGGGAAAAGGATGTCTACTAGTTTCCTTTTCATGTAGTGATTGGTTGAATGCTTCAAGGTTAATGTTGAGTTGAATGATGTTGGTTAAACCTTGTCTATAAGCATTGTTGTTAAAGCCCTAATTGGTTGAGCAAAGATATTGGTTGTGGAAAGAACATGAGTATCATTGTTATATGAGATATTGCATGGTTGGCAATTGTTGGGTTGTGTTTCATGTTCTTGAGAAAAGCATACTACATCTATCTTATTCTTTTGAGATTGATATTGAGTTGAGATTGAGATTGGGAGTTAAGTATAGAACATATTGAGTCTCTAACAATTCTCTTTATGTTTCTATGAGATTTGAGATTGATATTGGGAGTTAAGTATAGAACATATTGAGTCTCTAAAAATTCTCTTTATGCTTCTATGAGGTTGATGAATCACATTGGGTCTCTAAAAATTCTCTTTGTGGGTTCATGCTAAGCAAGTTTTTCTTGATGAACTTGTGAGCTGATTTGGACAGGTTCTAGTGAAGACTTGTGAGCTGATTTGGACAGGTTCTAGTGAGACTTGTGAGCTGATTTGGATAGGTTCTAGTGAGGACTTGTGAGCTGATTTGGATAGGTTCTAGTGAGGACTTGTGAGCTGATTTGGACAAGTTCTAGGGAGGACTTGTGAGCTGATTTGGATAGGTCCTAGCAGAGGACTTGAGGACAGAGTTGAAGTGGTTCTTTGAGAAGAACCTGAGGACAGTTTTGACAAGTCTTTGAGAAGGCTTGTGTGCAGCAGAGATTGATTTGTTCAAGCTTTATGAGTTGAGCTTGGGACAGATCTGATAGAGTGAGGAAGACTTGTGCTGGACCGACTGACTGTGTTTAGTACAGGTTGATGAGTTGCTGTGGAGGTGATCAGTGAGGACAAAGGTCTCTTGAGGCTGAGCATTGAGGATAGGAGGTCTTCTATGGAAAGGAGTTCCACGTGCTAGCGGAATAAGAGGTAGGTGATCTTCTGAAGTATCATTTCCAGAGCTGAGGGGAAGGATTCTCCTTTGGGCAGGAGGCTCATAAATTCGTGAGGAGGGGAAGGATTCTCCTTTGGGCAGAGGCTCATAAATACTTGAGTAGGGGAAGGTTTCTCCTTTGGGCTGAGGCTCATAAACATTGTAATTGGGAAGGATTCCCAAAGAACTTTGAGAAAGCTTTTAGAGAAAATATTTGAGTGGAGGTAGCCCACCTTGGGTGAACCACGTTAAAATGGGTCTTCATTGTGTGATGTTTTCTGTGATGATTAATGCTATGATGATGCCACTTGCTATCTAAAGTAAAAATTGATAAATGGTTAAGTCTTATACTTGTTCACCCCCCCTCTCAGTATAAGTCTATGTTCTTCAATTGGTATCAGAGCAGGTCTCTCCAGGAAGAGCCTAACAACTTGGAGAAGGATCCAACAGAGGAACATACAGATACATAAAGTGATGAAGAGATTGAATTCGATCTAAAAGGTGAATTCTTTTTGGCCTTAAGAAATCTTGAAAAAATTAGGGAAGAGAATTCTATTCTAAGGCAACAAAGTCAGGAAGAAGAGATAGTAAGATCAGAACTATCTCAAAGTCTCACAGACTTTAAGATTCTAGCTGAAGAAGGGAAGAAGGTTGAACGAGGTTCTAACAGAGGTTCTCAAAGGGAAGGAAGCTGATTGCGAGAAACTTGAAGAAGAAGTGGTGTCTCTTAGAGTTAAGTTGGAACAGTTGGTTCTCAAACAGAATATTCCTTTTGGAAAGCAAAAGGAGGATAGTCTCACCATTCAAGAAATAGGAACTTCAAGCAAGATCAACTTTCAAATAGAAGAGCGATGGATTCAAGTTGATCACAAGAAGAACAATCATCCAAGGCATCAAAATAGGTTACATAATACTTTCCATGGCTATTGTCTTTCTTGCAAAAAATTTGGTCACAAAGCTATGCATTGCAATAAGTTTGTGAATAACCATGATAAGGGAAATGTTAATTCTTTTGCACCTCTTGTGAATAAAGATATCATGTGTTACAAGTGCAATAATTTTGGGCATGTAGCAAGAATGTGTAATTTGGATAGATCTAGCAAAGAGTTTACTAGGAAAGGAAATGAAATCAAATCTAGATCTATGATAGTTCAAACTACTTTTCATGCTCAAGATAAAGAGGAAAAATGGTATCTTGATAGTGGTTGCTCCAAACATATGACTGGTGAAAAAGAAAATTTTTTGGTTTTGAAAGAAACAAATAGAGGGAGAGTTAGTTTTGGAGATAACAAGTCAGCAAAAATTTGTGGGAAAGGAACTCTTAGTTTGGATGGAAAAACCAAAACAGAAAATGTGCTTTATGTAGAAGGTCTTAGACATAATCTTCTGAGTGTGAGCCAACTTTGTGATCAAGGGCACATAGTATCCTTCTTTTCAGATAGATGTGAGATAAGTAAAGAAAAGAATGGAAAAATCATTGCTAGTGCTAAAAGGACTCCTAACAATCTTTACATGTTAAGTGAGATAAAAAGGGAAAAGTGTTGTCTATCTCAAGAAGATGAGAGTTGGTTATGGCACAAAAGAATGGGACATTTGAGTTTTGATAACCTTGTCAATATTAGTCACAAGAAGGCTGTTAGAGACTTACCCAAAATAAAGAGACCACAAAACACCATCTGTGGTCCTTGTCAACATGGGAAACAGGACCAGAACTAGTTTTAAATCTAAGGGGTACTCATCTTCCAAACCCTTGGATCTTATTCATACTGATTTATGTGGCCCCACCAGGACTCAAAGCATTCAGGGAGAAAGCTACTTCATGCTTTTTATAGATGACTTTTCTAGAATGACTTGGGTCACTTTTCTAAAAGAAAAATCTGAAGCTCTTGAGAAATTTAAAGCTTTCAAAGAAATGATAGAAAATGAGACTGATAAGAAAATCAAATGTTTGAGATCAGATAGAGGAGGAGAATTTACTTCAAATGAATTTGTGGAGTATTGTGAACAACAAGGAATTAAAAGAGAGTTTTCAGTAGCTAGAACTCCTCAACAAAATGGAGTAGTTGAGAGAAAGAACAGAACTATTGAAAATATGGCTAGGGCTATGCTGAATGAATCAAAGCTTTCAGACGGTTTTTGGAAAGAGGCAGTTAGTACAACAGTTTATATTATCACCAGGGCTCAGTTAAGAGTAAATCATCATAAAACTCCTTATGAACTATGGAAAGGGAGACCAGCTACAGTGAAATATTTCAAAGTGTTTGGTAGTAAATGTTTCATCAGAAGGGAAGATCAGAACTTGGGGAAGTTTGATCCTAGATGTGATGAAGGGATTTTTCTTGGGTACTCCAACAAAAGCAAGGCCTACAGATGCTACAACAAAATAACTCATACTATCGTAGAAAGCATAAATGTGACAATTGATGAGAATATAGGAATACGAGAGTCAGTACAGGAATTTGATGATGAGAATTGTCAAGAGGAATTCGAGAGAGGTTTCGAGATGAAGAAGAAGAAAGACAACAACTTCTCCCCAAAACTCCTTCCAGGTATGTTCAGAAACATCATCCAAAATATTTGATCATTGGTAATCCAGATAGCAGACAAACAAGAAGAAGAGTTATTTCCTCACATGTTTCCACAGATATCTCCTTACTATCTCAAATTGAGCCAAAGGATCTCAGTGAAGCTTGTGCAGATAAGTTTTGGACAAAAGCAATGGATGAAGAATTAAATCAGATAGAGAAAAGTGAAACTTGGGAATTGGTTCCAAGACCTAAGGATAAGAATGTCATTGGTACCAAATGGATTTTTAGGAACAAACTCAATGAGGATGGTAAGATTGTCAGAAACAAAGCAAGGTTAGTTTGTAAAGGATATGCTCAAGTTGAAGGTATTGATTTTGAAGAGACCTTTGCTCCAGTTGCTCGTCTTGAAGCAATCAAAATGTTTTTAGCTCTCTCAAGTTTCAAGTCTTTCAAAGTGTATCAAATGGATGTTAAGTCAGCTTTCTTAAATGGTGTGTTAGAAGAAGAAGTTTACATAGAACAACCAGAAGGATTTTTACTTTTAGAACATTTAGACTATGTGTGCAAGTTGAAAAAGGCTTTGTATGGGTTAAAGCAAGCTCCTAGGGCTTGGTACTCAAGACTTGACAGGTATCTTCATGAACAGGGATTCAGAAAAGGTATGGCAGATAGCAATCTATATATTAAAAATGAAGGCAATGATATGTTGATTGTGGTTGTTTATGTTGATGATATTATTTTTGGAGGAAACAATACTCAAATGTGTAAAGATTTTGCTAACAACATGCAGAAGGAATTTGAGATGTCTATGATTGGAGAGTTATCTTTCTTTTTAGGTCTTCAAATTGCCCAATCAAAAGATGGTATATTTCTCTCTCAAGGAAAGTATATAAAAGAGATGTTAAAAAAATTTGGTATGATGGATAGCAAACCAGTTTGTACTCCAATGATTACAGGGTGCAAGTTGAGCAAAGATGATGAATCTCCAAGTGGCAGATCAGAGGTTGTACAGGTCAATGATTGGTAGTTTACTATATGTTACAGCTACCAGACCAGATATCATGCAGGCAGTTGGGTTAGTAGCAAGATTTTAGGCAGCTCCAAAAGAAACTCATGTTATGGCAGTCAAGAGGATATTCAGATATTTGAAGGGCACTATGGACCTTGGACTTTGGTACCCCAAGGGTGATAAGTTTACTCTCATAGCTTATACAGATGCAGATTGGGCAGGAAGTATTGATGACAGGAAAAGCACTAGTGGTGGAGCTTTCTTTTTGGGAAGGAGTTTGGTTGCTTGGTTAAGTAAGAAACAACCTTCAGTTTCTTTATCTACAAGAGAGGCAGAGTACATAGCAGCGAGTAGCTTGTTGCACATAGGTTTTATGGATGAAAACCACCTTGGAAGACTTCAAAATAAAGCATGATCAACCCATATCCATATTATGTGATAATACAAGTGCCATAAGTATCTCCAAGAATCCGGTAATGCACTCAAGAACAAAGCATATTCCTATCAAGTATCATTTTCTAAGAGAACAAGTTCAAGACAAGCAAGTTAAGTTAGAGTATGTGCCTACTAAAGAACAGATTGCTGATATCTTCACCAAACCTCTTCCAAGAGATACGTTTGAGTATTTAAGGGAGAAATTGGGAGTTTTACTCCCACCCCGAAATTAATCACCTCAACAGGAGGTGGGGGAGGGACTAAGCTAAGAGGCTCATTCTTAGTCCCAAGCCCCAAAGGTGACCCTTTGCCATTGATGACAAAGGGGGAGAGATATGAGTAAGGGGGAGAGCCTCAAGTCAGGGGGAGCTGATTTCTATACAACAATTTTGAGTTTCAGTGTTGTTGAGAAGCATGGTTTGCCATCAATGACAAAGGGGGAGATTGTTGGCAATTTTGGGTTTGAGATCCTAGCTTCTTGTCTATGAGTTGTCATTGATGTCAAAAGGAACTGGCATTAATGTCAAGAGGATTTATTGGCTTCAAAGGTTGAAGATTCCAAAGAATATTTTCTAGAAGATTTCGGAGAGATTCCATGTGGGAGATGAAAAGGTTTTTATCAAAACCATGGCAGGTTTAAGGGTTTTTATTAAAACCAGGTGGATGCATTAAGGGTTTTTCTCAAAACCACTCTCAGCTTAATGCAAAGGCTGGAGACACTTATTAATTAAATAACTTAATTAATAAAACCTTTTTAAGGTTTTTTAATTAATTATTTATTTGATTTAGTGATTAAATTATTTTAATAATTTAATGGGTTCTCCACCTAAGGTCTAAGGTCTAAAAGACCTTTGATTATTTTTTAAATAATCAAAAGGGTTTCATAAACCCTAAAGTTGTTTCGAAGGCGCCAAAGTAATATTAATTCAAAAAGTTTGAATTATCCTCCCGTCGACGTCGTGCATAGCATGGAAGTTTGGCTATATAAGCCATAACCTATAGTCCAAAGCAAATGAGTGAAAAAGAAATTCGAATTGCGCAAAGGTTGGGAAGTAAAAGCTATGGCTATCATTTTTTTTGCCACGTTTATCCGCCGCCAAAGGGTTAAGGAGAAGGAGACTCTTGCTAGCCTTCAAGCTAGCGCCATTGGCCTAGTGGCAACGACTATTCTACGAAGGCGCTTGAAGGGAGGTCAAGCGTTCGACTCCCACCGTGGAGTGTGAGAAGAGTTTTTGCGCTCCGATTTTTTTGGAGGCACTGTTGACCCATGATTTTTGGAAGCATTTTTTTTGTTGAGGGTGGTGTTGGTAACAGGTTGAAGAACTATTCTCTTCTTCCTCAAACAAAGGTATGGGCAACTTCTTCCATGTATATTGTTGATGGTGTATTTTCTGAAATTGAGTTTGGAGTGAAAAGGTTGTCTACTAGGTATTCTTGTTGGTGTAAATCCCATTTTCTGGATATTGAAGATTGTTTATGCATTAAAATCATTGATGAGTTTTTTGGGTGAATGCATAATTCTGGTTGAGGAAGAGGAAGCATTTTGCACTAGGGTTTATGTTAGTAAGTCTTGCTACTTGCATTGAGATGGTGAAACCCTTAGTTGGCTGTTTTGAGATTGATGGTTGAGTTGCTTCCATAGAGGTTGTTTTGATCAAGTTAATGCTTTACTTGATACATGATTTGGGCTTACTCCATTGAGATTGATTTGAGCAAGTTATTCTTTGCATTGGTGATTTATGTTGGTGGTTGTTTTGTTCAAATACCTTTGGAGGGAAAAGGATGTCTACTAGTTTCCTTTTCATGTAGTGATTGGTTGAATGCTTCAAGGTTAATGTTGAGTTGAATGATGTTGGTTAAACCTTGTCTATAAGCATTGTTGTTAAAGCCCTAATTGGTTGAGCAAAGATATTGGTTGTGGAAAGAACATGAGTATCATTGTTATATGAGATATTGCATGGTTGGCAATTGTTGGGTTGTGTTTCATGTTCTTGAGAAAAGCATACTACATCTATCTTATTCTTTTGAGATTGAGATTGAGTTGAGATTGAGATTGGGAGTTAAGTATAGAACATATTGAGTCTCTAACAATTCTCTTTATGTTTCTATGAGATTTGAGATTGAGATTGGGAGTTAAGTATAGAACATATTGAGTCTCTAACAATTCTCTTTATGCTTCTATGAGGTTGATGAATCACATTGGGTCTCTAACAATTCTCTTTGTGGGTTCATGCTAAGCAAGTTTTTCTTGATGAACTTGTGAGCTGATTTGGACAGGTTCTAGTGAAGACTTGTGAGCTGATTTGGACAGGTTCTAGTGAGGACTTGTGAGCTGATTTGGACAGGTTCTAGTGAGGACTTGTGAGCTGAATTGGACAGGTTCTAGTGAGGACTTGTGAGCTGATTTGGACAAGTTCTAGGGAGGACTTGTGAGCTGATTTGGACAGGTCCTAGCAGAGGACTTGAGGACAGAGTTGAAGTGGTTCTTTGAGAAGAACCTGAGGATAGTTTTGACAAGTCTTTGAGAAGGCTTGTGTGCAACAGAGATTGATTTGTTCAAGCTTTATGAGTTGAGCTTGGGACAGATCTGACAGAGTGAGGAAGACTTGTGCTGGACCGACTGACTATGTTTAGTACAGGTTGATGAGTTGTTGTGGAGGTGATCAGTGAGGACAGAGGTCTCTTGAGGCTGAGCATTGAGGACAGGAGGTCTTCTATGGAAAGGAGTTCCACGTGCTAGCGGAATAAGAGGTAGGTGATCTTCTGAAGTATCATTTCTAGAGCTGAGGGGAAGGATTCTCCTTTGGGCAAGAGGCTCATAAATTCGTGAGGAGGGGAAGGATTCTCCTTTGGGCAGAGGCTCATAAATACTTGAGTAGGGGAAGGTTTCTCCTTTGGGCTGAGGCTCATAAACATTGTAATTGGGAAGGATTCCCAAAGAACTTTGAGAAAGCTTTTAGAGAAAATATTTGAGTGGATGTAGCCCACCTTGGGTGAACCACGTTAAAATGGGTCTTCATTGTGTGATGTTTTCTGTGATGATTAATGCTATGATGATGCCACTACTATCTAAAGTAAAAATTGATAAATGGTTAAGTCTTATACTGTTCACCCCCCCTCTCAGTATAAGTCTATGTTCTTCACACAAATATATTATTAACCTAAAGAATCAAAGAATCAGTGAGAATGTTGCCACAACAGATGAGATGGGTAGTTCTTTAGGCAAGGAAGAATATGAACCTAACAAAGAGGGAATTTTGTACTTGTATGACTATAGCAAAGATGAAGCTCGATCTAATAACATAATTATTCATTTACAGATGGAGGAGTATGATATGTTCCAATGTATATTCATAATGACACATGAAATTGAACAAAGACAACAATAGATAGCTAAGTCTAGTGAAATACAAGAAGTACTATTTAGAAATCAGGATCCATCATTGGAGGATGAGGATATGGGGATCACATGTCTATTTGCAAAAGGGGAAGAGGTGAGACCAATTATAGAAAGGTGATAATTGGTACCTCACCCTAGTGAAAGAAGGTGAATACAAGTACACGTAAGGTTCACAAACAGGTTGAACCAAATGATAGAGGAGGAAGAAAGGATCCTTCCAAGTGAAAAAAGAAATCAAGACCTAGTATCATTAGCAATTATTTGGGAGTAATAGGAAGAAGCCAACCAATTAGAAGAAGTAGTGTATCCATAACTGGAACGAAGAGAGTTTCCTTGCATAGCGTAAGGTCGATGCAGGATATGACTGGTAGTACAATATGAGGATAGAATTGACACCTTTGATATGGAAGTCCCAGAATAAAATGAAGGCGAAGCTATAGAAGAAGAGTTAGCAGGACTCACTATGTTAACCCATATAGGTATGATGCAACAGAGAATGTGACATCAAGCACAATAATTATAGGAGTACGAGGTATTACAGGAACATAAAGCAAGGCTTCGTGGGTAGATCATTCAAGATATGGATGGCATTATGCAATGGCTTGAGGATCACTAGGTTGCATGGTAAAGGAAACTAGTTACAAGCAGTGAGATTAGTGAGGAAGTACCTCATACAAGGGGAAGCCCATAAGCAGATACAAGTTCTCAGGGAGAGGAAAGATCCCAAGTAGAAACAAGAGATCCCACACATGAGACATTAGTCACAAGAGAAGTAGCTGAGGTGGTATGGTGAGATATTGAGCAAGACCTCACATATAATGAACCCCAAGGAAACTTACATGTCGAATCGAGTGATTCGAGTGAGGGGGAATGACCTATTTAGTAAGGGATAGTGACCACAAAAGTGGCAGTGATGACCTCTTAGCATAACTAGAATCACTTCATGCTCAACGAGATCCATATACCTACGAGATAGCCTATCAACAATTATTAATACAAAGGAGGGAAGTTGGAAGACTTCAAAAAATAAGGGAATTACCAATGTAGTGGTCAACACAAAGAATGGATAGAAGTAACGAATTGAGTATATAGTCTCATTTTTTATACGATTATAGGAAGAATTTGGTAAGTTTCTCCCCACACAATCACTTTGAAGAAATATGTTGAATAAATGACTAATGCGTGCACATCACCAGATAAAATAATTATAATGATTAGTGCTTCAAGCACCCAAAACTAATGGGCACTTGGCCAATGTAGAGTTGGTGGAGGTAACTTCAAGCACTTTGGAAAGAGGGGAACCTAGTCGACAACCAAATCACCCACAAAGGACTCTAACCTCCATAGGACAATAGATAGGTCAGAGAGGAGGATTACGACCACCTAGAGGCAAAAGAGGAAGGATTTGACCTCCTAATCCAATATGGCTTGGGGATACACTACTCGCATGTTTGAATTGGAATAGGAATGCACATGGTACTTATGTATGAGGAGGAAAAATACCAAATACCCACTTAGGTGACCACCCATGCATCGAAAAGGGCCTAGAAGGATAGAAGTAGGTAGAGGTTTACCTCAGGAAGAGGGTAACCCATTTAATATACAAATGGATCCACTAGCAAGAGAAGGTCATGGAAGACAAGTGCAAGGTAGAGGACTTGCTGGTCGAGGGAGAGTATGCTTTGCAGATGAGGAAGGTCAAGGAAGACATGACTCATTCACCAATTTTAGAGGTAGACTTGATCCAAGGAGATAGGAGTGGAAGCTAGCCAAATGGAAGTAGAGTGGAAAAGGTACCCCTACCTCGGGATCGATCAATTGAGCAATAAAACATAGCTTTGCAAGATGGACATAGTACAATTGAAAATAATACAATTTACAATTGTACAAACCCAAATCGTACAAATGACACTGAAACTTGTATGATTTAAAATCATACAATAGGCCAACAAGTAGATACAAATCGTACAAATGACACTGGTATGATTTTAGAATATAGATAGAACCTGCAGGAAGGAGTGAATCCTAAAAATTATTGATCAAATATTTGATCATATGATTTTGCAGAATGAGGTGGTGGAACTTCCCAATGACACATTAGTAGAAGGGATCATACAAGTGAATGCCATTGTACGATTTCCCAGAAGTTAAGTTAACAATTTGGCAATTTGGAAAAAAGTCTAAAAATAGAAAAAATCCCTTGGAACACAATTAAGATAGAAGGTGGTTGAAAACCAGAAATGGTGGCTCGTTATGAAAAAAATATGAGAAAAAGAAATGATAAAAAGAAAATAAAAATAAATGAAAAAGAAAAGTAAAAGAAAAACCAAATAATAAAATATTAAAAAGAAAGGCAATAAAAGTCCAAAAGGCAAGTAAGGATAAAAAGTGTATGTGCACATGCAAAGGAGGTTGAGGTGGTGAATTTTCATGCAACGGACATTTAAATATAAAAAGAGGGTGCCATGCATGTTATTTGTTTACCAGTTTGAAAAATTGTAGGAAGGGAATAGTAAATTTTAGAGAATTTAGGAGTAAGAAGTGTGCAATCATATAAATGTTTTCACATATGGAAATTAAACCATCATAGGATATCTAAAATTGATGACCCATTATGACTTTGCAACACAAATTCTTCTTGATTTTGAAAAAGCTAGCTGGATTTGGAGGAAAAGCTACCAAATTAGGATTTTTGCTTTGAAAAAGCTAAAGTTCTATCAGAAAGCGTAATGGAGAGTAAATTTCAAACTGGTGGAGTTAGGGTTTTCAGTAAAAATATATCAAATAAAACCCTCATGGTGAAAATGTGGCTAGGGTTTTAGTTAATTCTAAAAAAGCAAGTTGAGTGGAATATTACAAACTCTAGGGAAAAAAATTCAACTAGTGGAAAAGGGAAGATGTCTTAGCAATTGCATGTGGAAAAGAATAAATAAAAGGGCCATACAATAGTTTCACTCAACCAAAATTAAAACATACTAGTGAAAAATTGCATCAGGAGAAGATAAATATTGCAAAGGGTACTAGAAATGCTTTAGAAAGAGTGATTTGCACAAACAGAGACAAAGGGTACCAAGTTAATTATAGAAATCATGCAAAGTGGAATATTTTATGGCAAGTGAAGGTATAAACCATAAGTAGTATGATTTAGGGATGAAATTATATGATTTGGAGGTAGATTGTACGATTTCAAAGTAGTATTGTGCAAATCGAAGTATGAATTGAGCAATTTTGGTGCAATTGTATGATTATTGGTGTAATTGTACAAAGGAGAAGTACATTTGTATGATTTAGGGTTTCCTATATGATTTCAAGTATGATTTAGAAATTAAAGTGTATGTTTTGGTAGAATCATACAAATTGAGATGATAGTTGTACAATTTTGACACAACTGTACGATTTGAAGAGTGGTGTACAATTTCCTAGAGCACCTGTATGATTTTGGACAACTCTTGTGTTGGACATTTTGAGCTCATTTAGTTGTCATTGATGTCAAGGTGAGAAGTTGTCATTAATGCCAAAGTGAACACATGAAACTGTCATTTATACCATGGAGTACACCATCATTGACACCAAGAGCAATGCGAAGAGTTGAAGAAAAGTTGTCAAAATATTGTTTATAAAGGTTTTTATTAAAACCATGGTGGTAGAATAATATTCATCAAATCAGTGAAGTACAAATGAAGGTTTAAATTTTATCTCAAGAAGGCTTTAATTTTTATTAAAGTCTAAGGTTTATAAATATAATTTATAAAATTTAAATTCTTTTAGAATTTAAATAATTTATAAATTATAGAGGTTATAAAAGTGCCGAGGTCATAAAATTTAATGGAGAGTCAACCTCTAACCCATATGGTGAATTTCGTGTATAAATAATATGTCAAAGGGACATTCAAAACTTACCCTTCTTCGATTAATTTTTCATGCGATCGAGAAAAGAGTAATTTTGTGCAATCATTGAGGAAGAAGACAAAGATTTTGTTTTGTCTTTTAGTGCCAAGAAGAAGATGAAAGGAGAGGGCTTAAGGCCTCACTCACATTGGATAGTGTGGTCCATTTGTAGCATGTATTTTGTGAGAGCATTGGGAGTGGAAGTGACCACGAACGATTCATGTGGAGGTTTTTGGCATGCTTGTCTTGAGTGTTGAGGATAAATTTTTTTGGTAGGTGCTTGTTTAGGGCGCTAAAATTGGAAGAAAGAGCACAAGGTGCTCTTAGTCTTCCAAGCATGCATCTAGTGCACATGGTGGGCAAGCCCATGGCTAGGGCACACGAGAAGGCAGTGATTGGGAGTTCGAATCCCAATAGTGGCACATGTACTTTTTATTAAATATTTTATTTGCCTAATGTTTTCATAAGATGTTATTTGGAGTTATAAGGGTATATGAAAAGTTGCTTTCTTGGTAATTGATTTATGTTATTGGAGTTATAAGGAAAGTAGATTTGATTATTGCCAAAGTTCTTCTTGCCATTAAAATTTAATTAAAGAGGTTTTTGAGTTAAATTCTAGTGGACGTTAAATTTATTTTAGTTGGGAGATTATAAGGTGTTATTGGAAAAATATTATATGTATGTTGATGGTTGTTTTTATAGATGGAGTGATAAGGTGTAATTGAGTTTTTGCATTACATTGTGCGATTATCTTCTAACCTCTTTGAGTTTGGCATAGAAGTGGTTGTGATTGTGACAAATATTTGAGTTTCCTTCATCATCAAGAAAAGGTATGAGCACATTCTTCCATAGTTGAGTTGATTGATTGGTTTTCTGAAAATAAGTTTGGAGTGAAAAGGATTTTGTTAGGGCTTCCTTATTGAGTGTGTTTGAGTTAATGCTTCAAGGTTTTTTGGAATAAATAATTGTTATGTGAACCTTATTTTATAAGCATTGTTGTTGAAGCCATTGGTTAAGCAAAGAACTAGGGTTTGAAAAGAACATGAGTATCATTGTTATGTGAGAGTTGTTTTTATAAGCATTGTTGTTGAAGCCATTGGTTGAGTAAAGAACTAGGGTTTGAAAAGAACATGAGTATCATTGTTATGTGAGATTTGTTTTATAAACATTGTTATTGAAGTGAGTTGTTGAGCAAAGAACTTGAACTAAGGTTTGAAAAGAACATGAGTATCATTATTGTATCGCTCCAAATTTTTTGCACCCTTACCTTCAGGCTATAGGATCCGCATCCGAAAGGGGGATGTGAAAAGGATGGGACAATACCTCGGACTGGGAGGCCCTTTGAAGGTCCCGCCTCTCGGGGGAGGTGTATAAGGGTGAATTTTTGATGGATGGTGGGTTCACCAGGAAACTTTTGAATGGCGTTTCCACGCCTAGGTTGATAGTGTGTTTGATGTGTTCATTTTTATGCTTGATCATTCAACTCCTAGGTTTGGCCGATATGAATCTAAACTATTCTATATGCCAATGCTGATTTAAATGAATACAAAAAATAGAAATGGATGCAAATAACAAAGAATATGCTAACTAGAAGGTGTCATACCTGATCTCGGATGTCTGATGGAGATTCTGAGTCTTGTAGCAGTTCAGATCATCTCAATTTGTACGTAATCATCTGATATTTCTTGGGATCATCCCAAATCATAGAAGGTCATCTAAAATCAGATAGAATCATCTGAAATCTGATGAATTCATCAGATGAATTCATCAAAAACTTGCAATCACAAAAATAGATGCAAAATACCAAATATGCAAATGCAGAAGCAAGGGATAATGGTAGAAATAACAACAAACATGCCTAAATAATAGATTCTAATAATAAATAAGGAAATGCAGTAGATTTAATGATTGATTTTAACTTTATCATGCAATTATGCTAAATGAGGTGAACTCCAAGATGCATAAAACATAATAACTTAAAACAGTGCAAAGATATGATATGAAAAATGTAAAAAAGCTTAAGAAAATGCAAACTCTAAACTCGGACTGCCCTCAATCTGGACTACAGTCAGGATCACCTCCAATCGTACGAGATCATCCGAAATCGTTCGAGATCATCCGTGACGATCCAAGCTAGCTTTGACTGAAAAACAATAGAGTTCCTACAATAAAAAAATGCAAAAATACCAAATGCAAGCAATAATGCGAGGGAATAAGGAGCTAACTCTGCAATGAAATCCTATCAACAAAGGGGTTAGGGGTTCAGGGAGAATCAAGCAGGGGAATCGGGGGAGTCGGGGGATAAACTAGAAAAATCCTAGTTTATATAGGATTAGGAAGAGGTTTGGGAGGTTGGGGATCATCCCAATCTGGGAGATCTCCAACAGGGAAATCTCCAACTGCACAGACACGCTTCGCCCGAGTTGGAGAGGCTGTTGAAATAGAAGCTAATTATGAAAATTTGGTTTTGGGACGAAATCGTCTAGACGTTCTATTCCAGACGAATTCGTCAGATCGGGGACGATTTCATCTAATCTACGACGATATCGTCCAACGGTCAAAACAAATCCTAAAAATGGCACGAAAAATGGGGAAAGCGGGTAAAAGGCGGTTTAACGGGCAGTTTGGGGTTGAAATTCAAATTTTAATATTTTATCTTTTTACTAATGTTTTAACCGTGCCAATTTTAGGGTGCTACATTTTGCCCCCTCTTTAGCGAATTTTTCGAAGAAAATGCGTTAAAGACGAGTTTTTCTCGTTTTACGAGAAAGCAAAAATATACTCAATTTTTTAGATGACGATTCTTGGTCGAATCGTACGAATGCTGACTATGGTGCCCCCTCCATGTTTTTACCCAAATCGAACGTTTGAGGAAAAAATGCGAAAAAGCAAAAATTTAAAATGTTGATTTTTAAATAAAACTAAAGAAAATAGGGAAAACCCTAATTCATTTTTACTATTCACTTTTATTGTTCCAGAGCTCTGCAGAGAAGAAAAATGGTGGATATGCTAGCCACAAAGCGGATGCGACTACTGGGTGTTCTGATAGTCTAGACATAGAGATTAAGTTAAATGATGGGGTAGTTTGTTCTTTGTTGTTGTATAGGATCTGTATTGGGTCGTATATAAGGGAGGTCGATGTCTGGTTTGACATTACTTAGGTTTGGTGCTGGAGCACATTGCGGTGTGGAGGCCGGTAGGGCTCCCATTGATAGGGGTTGATAGAGAGAGGCCCGGGTTTTTATTGGTGGCTATAGAGGGGGTCATAGTGATGGATAGATCTATCGATGTCACGGAGGTTGCTAGACGACCTCATCCCGGACCAGATCACCTGGAGGCCATGGCGAGAGCACCCCGGGTGGGCAGAGGATGGGCAGGAGCTGGCTCGCATCAGGCGAGTCTATTGGCTGAGGATGGAGCAGGGAGAGGTAGAGCTCCACCGCTATGACCGAGTACTATGACAGTTCGGTCTACAACAGGGGATCCCTTCTCTCAGGGATTACGAGTACTCCTGGACTATTCGAGATAGTACTACACTGAGCGGGGCTCCAGATATGCAGCGATTCTAGAGTCAGGACGTGGACGATGCCCCCATCCAGCCAGTGGATGGTGACGACGTCGAGGTTGCGGATGGCTACGATGCCTGGTACATAGGCATCCGCCCTCCTCGGATGATGAGGGCATAGGGTCCAATGCACGCTGTGGTGCGCCAGATGGGGAGGTGATGGCAGGCTGCTATTGAGGCAGTGCAGGGTCACAGAGGGAGAGAGCAATGGTGGATCCCATAGGAGAGATGCCAGAGGATGGCACGGGCTCCACAGAGGCCACGGGAGACAGGGCAGAGGGAGGAGAGGCTCCCTTCATAGCAGGGGGAGAGACCACCATCGCCTGATAAGGGCAAGGGTGTTGACATAGGGGAGAGCAATGAGACAGTGGCTCTCCAGGCTGAGGTTGCCCGCCTCCGGGCTCAGGTGCAGACATTGCAGGATGAGGCTACACGGCTCAGAGCTCGGGGCAGAGGGGTGAGCAGGGATGATCTAGCGTGGTCTATTGCTCAGACCGCATTCTACCAGGGGCTATACTATCACATGGTTCCAGAGAACCAGAGGGTACCACTGCCGACCCCTATTGCAGAGCCGATCATGATGGGATCATCGAGGACATCCTCACGATCGACGACGAGGACCCGAGATACAGCCCGGACCTCTATGGGACCACCTCCTCCACGTCAGGGTGGGGGAGGAGATGAGGCTGAGAGCTCGAGGGCTTCTCGAGGCTAGGTGTCTATGGACTATAGATTTTGTAGAGATTGTTGAGAGGATTGAGTATGCCAGGGTATAGATTGTGGCATACCAATCCAGTTTTGATATGATGTATATAATTTTTTGATATATATATATGATCTTGTTTCTGATGATATGACTTGTTCATATGTTTTTATGATGCTTTAATGTTTGAATTGTTTGCTTATTTGATTGAGGATTCATGTAATTATGTCGTGTTGGAAATATTATAATTTGATGTCATGCTGTAAGATTTTAAATGAAATAATCTGATGTAAACAATTGGTTGTGGTGGTGTGATTTGATAAAAAATAAAAAGAGACTTCTAACAATAATTTCAAAGGACATTGTCGCTGTTATAGACCATTTCATGGAGTCGCCGCTCACTCGGTCGTCAAGCTAATCCCAGTATAGAAATATTGTTAAAAGTAAAAGAGTGCTTAAGAGACTGCCTTAAGACTTTGTGTTGTAATGATGGAGATAATGATGGTTTGATGATTTGTTTTCAGATTTTCATAAAAATAGTATGCATGAGATATGAAAATATGATTTTGCTAGGCATAAATTCCTAAGTGTGATAAAATTTTGAACAATTCCTTAGAATTTATACCATGGTTGCAAAATTGAATTTGAACATAATGACATGAAATAGAATAGGTGTTCGTTTGTTTGTAAAGCATAATTGTGTAACATAATGATGCAAGTCATATGTTTTGATGAATTTGTTTTAAAATAAATGGAAAATAAAATTAGAACAATGGTTTGCGCTAGGCATAGAATTATAGGTATAGACTTATACCATCATCGCGAAATCCAAAGAAGAAAATAGATTGTTGGTTTTATTGCAAGATGAATTTTTGACCTTTGATAAATAGAAAAATAATAATATGAAAATTTTGTTTGAAATTATTTTTAAGATTTTGTGAGAAGATGTATGTAATTGCTCTTATAGAAAACAAGAATTCTGAAATAAAAGGATAAAATTATTCCGAAAAGAGTTACAAAAATATTTTAAATTATCTCAAAGAGAAATGTAGATTTATAAGGAATCCTCATGTGCAAATGTGAATTCATTACCGATCTTGATTTATCATAATGATACAAAATCTCTCAAATACAAATGTGTGTGCGATTGTATTGTTCATTCACCAATTTTGAGCAAGATAATTTGATACAAGTAATTTGCCTTGACCAAATGAATGTTCGTTGACCATGATTTATATGCATGTAACCGTACCAGACTACTATGTAAGTTAGGTTATCAAGAGCTAGCTAATCCATAAGCTGACATAGGTCTAGTACAAAAGAAGGTCGCTAATGTGACAGACATATCGCCATGCTAGGGATTACCCAAGGCCAAGCGGGTTGGGCACAAACCACTTGTTATGGGGCTTACCTCACAGTTTTTGAATAATTGAGAATTCCAGGGATTCAAGCTCATTCACCCTTCTTTTCTTTTCAAGGGGTAGGGAAAGGATTTTATTGCATTTTGCTTTTGCGTTTCTCTTTTTTTTTTTTTTTTTGTACTTTTGTATTTTTGCTTGATATTTGAGAAAATACTGAAATATTGTGGTGATGATATAAAATAACCTTTTTCTTTTTCTCTTTTTCTTGAACTTTTCTTTTCTTCCTATGCTAGGGATACTTGCTCGGATTAGCTGTAGAGCAAGGGATTTTTATTCTGGGTAGGGGTGAGCTTGTCCTTTTGTCAATTCTCAAAGATTCTAGACCATGTGCATGATAGGATAGCAGGGGAAACTTTTCGCTCAGGAAACCATTTCTACTATGTAGCATCATATCGAATTTGCAATGAAATCATTTTAATGTGAAAAGATATACTTAGTTCAAGTAAATAACAAGATCAGTTCTCTATGCTCAAAACTTTATTTAATTCAACTCGTGGACTTTGATATAAGAGAGATGAATAATCATACCAAATAAAATCAAGATATTTATACATGTGAATGTGAAAGTGCGGGATTCCAAATAAATGCTAATTTATCCAAAATAACTAAAAATATAACTGCAATACTTCACAATTTGAGAGGTACAAAAATAAAATATGTTTTTGAAGATTTTGATGATTTGGATGTTTTTAATTTTAAGTTATGAATTGAAAGAAATACAAGATAATTGTTTTTTGAAATGTTTTAAATAAGTGACTAAAAAGGAAATAATATGCAAAACAAATATATACAATGATGAAATGACCAATTTTTATGCATAGTAACGTTTAAGATGCATAATGTTCATAGGTTCTTTAAGTTCTTTACCATCCAAGGTAGATAATTTGTATGCTCCTGATCCAAATTTAGCAGTTGATGACATATGGTCCAAGCCACTTGGGCTCAAATTTACCTTTAAGGTTTTTAGTTGCATTAGTATTTTTTTTATTTTCTTTTAAGACAAGGTCACCGATCTCAAAGGATCGAGGATGAATTTTCTTAAGATATGCTCTCTTAAGCTTGTTTTGGTAGGCACGAAGATGCTCCAAAGCATTGATGCGCTTTTCATCTAGAAGTTCTAGTTGACTAAATCTGCCAAGATGATATTCATCCCCTACTTCAGTATCTTGAAGTAGTAGAGCTAAAGAAGGAACTTCTAATTCAAAGGGAAAAATGGCTTCAGCACCATAAACCAAGACAAAAGGTGAAGTTCCAGTGGGGGTTCGAACACTAGTTCGATAGGCCCACAAAGCAGGATATAACTGAATGTGCCAATCTCGACCGGATTTATTGACCAATTTTTTGAGAATTTTGATTAAGGTTTTATTAGATGCTTCTCTTGACCATTACCCCGAGGATAATAGGGAGTGGACCAACGATGTTGAATTTTATATTTTTGACATAATTTCTTGACATCTTTATTTTTGAAACAAGTTCCATTATCGAAAATGAGATTGGCAGGAATTCCAAACCTACAAATAATTTGATTAAAAATAAACTTGGAAACTTGTGTTCTAGTGCAAGAAGCTAATGGCATAGCTTCAACCCACTTCGTGAAATACTCAATGGTGGTTATGATGAATTTGTGTCCATCGGATGACACAGGGTTGATTTTTCCAATGATGTCTAGGCCCCATTTTGAAAAGGGCCAAGGAGATGAAATAGCCTGCAGTTCTTGTGCAGGCGCATGGACAAGGTCAGCGTGTTTCTGGCACTTGTCGCAATGTCGCACATAATTATGTGCATCATTTTCCATGGTAGGCCAAAAATATCCTATCCGAAGGAGTTTCTTAGCAATGGCGCTACCACTAAAATGTCCCCCACAAGATCCATTATGGGCTTCATTCAAAGCTGATCTAGATTCTTCTAGATTCAAACATCTCAATAAGATGCCTTCAAAAGATCTTCTGTACAAGGTATTACCAATAATCACAAAGCGACTTGCTTGTCTACGTAATAACCTACGCTGGTTGCTAGTACAACCATCGTGGAAGGTTCCTTTCTACAAAAAATTAAATATATCAGTATACCATGGTTCAGGAGTTGTTTCGTTGATGAGAAACACATCCAAAGGTTCTAAGCATGATTTTCTTGAAGCGGGTTCCTGGAGTCGATGAATAATGATGGTAGCATATTCATCGTCTAACTCCAAGGGTAAAAGAGATGCAGCTACAGCCATAGCGTCAGCCACACGATTGCTAGTTCGAGGAATAGCTTCCAAAGTAACTTGATCAAACAAGGATAATAACTACAAAACATATGCTTTATATGGGCATAATTTATCATCTCTGGTCTGATAAACATCATTGATTTGGTTTATGACAAGTTGGGAGTCACCGAAAACCAATAAACTTTTAATTTTCAATGCCAAGGTAGCTCGTAATCCAAGGATAAGAGCTTCATATTCAGCAGTGTTATTGGTGCAAGCAAATGTTAATTTGAAGGACAGAGGTATAAGATGTTTTTGTGGAGATATTAAAATAATACCCGCACCAGCCCCACTCATGCATCGGGCTCCATCAAAGTATAGGGACCATTGCTCTGAATGGTCCGCCTCTAGTTTAAGGCATTCATCGAGAAACTCAATGATGAGGGGATGAGTAGATTCTAAGGGTGCAACAGCTAATTGATCTGCTATGATTTGACCCTTAACGAACTTCTGTCCTATGAATGTGAGTTCAAATTCGCTTAACGCAAGAACCCACTTGGCTGTGCGACCAGATAAATATGGTCGACTCATGAGATATCGCAAAGGGTCGAATTTGGCAATAACATACGTTTTGAGCATATAATGTCATAGTTTCTATGTAGAAAATACGATTGCTAGGCATAATTTCTCTAATATGGTATAACGAGTTTCATAACTGATTAAGGTTCTGCTAATGTAATAATTAGCACATTCTTTCTTCTCATCGTCAAGCTGAGCTAACATAGCTCCTAAGGCAGAATCAAAAGCAGAAATGTACAAGATAAAAGGATGATCAGATCTAGGTGGGGAAAGCACTAGGTGGTTTGAGGAGATATTGCTTAAGGAGTTCAAATGCTTCTTGGCATTCTTCATCCCAATGAAAAGAGACATCTTTCTTAAGAAGCTTAAGAAAGGGTCCAGTTTTGTCCGCCAACTTGTCGATGAAGCGGTGAATAGCTTGAAGCTTACCTTGTAAACTTTGTAATTCTGATATATTGGTGGGTGCGGGCATATCTATGATAGCCATGATCTTGAGAGGGTCAATTTCAATGCCACGTAAAGAAACTATAACCCCTAATAATTTATCGAACTTAACTCCGAATATGCATTTAGCTGGATTTAGTCGGATAAGATATTCCCTTAACCGATCAAATACTTTCCTTAAGTCATTTAAATGATCATCTTCTTTGATGGAACGAGCTATGATATCATCTACATAATCATGTAGGATATCATGCATCATATCATGAAAGATATAAGTCATAGCTCGTTGATAGGTTGCACCTGCATTCTTTAAGCCAAATGGCATCACTTTCCAACAAAAGGTTCCCCAAGGGGTAATAAAGGCTATTTTGGCCTGATCTTCAGGAGCTATCCTGATCTGATTATAACCAGAAAATCCATCCATTAAGGATATCATTCCACTTCCAGCAATAAAGTCAATGATCTGATCCATGTTGGGAAGAGGAAAATCGTCTTTAGGGCATGCAACATTAATGTCTCTAAAATCGGTGCAAACCCTAACTTTAGTGGCTTCTTTCTTAGTTACTGGAACTACATTTGAGATCCATTCGGCATAATCAATGGCTTGTATAAAAATGACTTTCAACAGTTTTTCTAGTTCTCCTTTGACTAGTAAGGCCACTTTAGGATGCATTTTTCGAAGTTTCTGTTTAACAGGTTTAGCATCCTGGATGGACTACTAGATGATGCATAACTACAGAAGGGTCCAAACCCGGCATGTCTTCATATGTCCAAGCAAAGACATCTTCATAGTCTTTAAGAAATGAAATGTATTTATCTTGTTTTTCTTGACTCAATTCTGATCCAATATTGATTATGTGAGGGTTATGTTCGGTTCCAATGTTAATTTTTATAACGTTTTCAACTTCCATATGTAAATCTCTCTCAAAATTAGGTGGGGTGGATGAAACACCTAATTCTTGTAATTCTTCCAAGGTTAGCTTGGATAATTCGTCTTGAGGAGTCGTAGCTTCAAGCTGGGCTATATTCGGGATAGAGCCATCAAAATAAAATTCATTATATAACAATTCCTCAATGGAAACATCATGAAAGATATCTCCCTCCAACTCGTCGTCGGATTCGACAATCATTTCAGGGTAGGCTATGGATAGCATATTGCAGGTAAAAGAATTATTCTTTAGACACAAAGAATCTTGTTTATCTAGATAATCTTGATAACATACGAGATGGTCATCATCCTCAAATGGAAAGGGCTGACCTTTACTAGAAAATAGGCCCACACCACAATGGGCAGGCCACGGTTCTACCTCAAAAGGTTCTTTCATACCATTTTGGAAAGGTCCCAAACCTTTCCCTTTATATCCCAATTTAAGCATTATGGGCTTAGCTTTAAGATAATCATTAGCAAAATAGCATCTAGCATATCCATCACAATGTGTCTTAATGTTTCTGGGTATTCTTCCCCAATCATATCCTTTATAAATAAAAGCACAACTCCCGACTTGGTAGATACTTCCCATAGGTTGTGGGAGGCCCAAGGTACGAGGAGAGGGTGGGAGTTTATTTAAAAGGAGGGAAGTTTGCATGGCAGTGTCGGCTTCCTCAAATATAAGAATTGTAGATAAATCGGGTAAGAGCTCATCAATAAGAGCATAAGAGGTAGAAGGAACATTTCCTACATCGTCGGGTGTAGAAAGGATGCCAGTAGTGGATGTAGATGTCATAGGGATATTGATGGGTGAGTCTATAGGTATGGAAGATATAGGAGTAAAACAAGAAGCATTGGTTGTAGTTTTAGGATCTTTTCGAGGTCCTAATGTGGTTTGTTCAGAAGATGGTTGAGCTATATGTATAGGTGTAGTTGAAAGAGTAGATGATGTTATGGGTGTGTGTTTCACACGTTTGGATGGATGATAAGAATTAGGATGTGTGGATGACAGGGCAGGGCAAAATTGAACTCCAACAGGTTCTGCCAAAGCGCACATATCAAAGGGTCTAGGATCACCATGAATGGTAACCAACTGGTTTTTAAATTTGAATTTAACACACTGATGTAAAGTGGAGGGAACCGCTCGCATCGCATTGATCCAAGGGTGACCCAAAAGTATATTGTACGATGCAGGGCAATGTACAATAAACACGGTCGTATCTAGGGTTCTAGGACCAACTTGCAAGGGTATAGTAATGACTCCACACGTTTCTTGTGTCTCGTCATTGAAGGCTTTGATAATCATATCAGTTCTTTTCATTTCGTCACTTCTAAACCCAAATCGTTGGTAGAAGTCAAAAGTGCAGATGTTTAAAGATGAACCATTATCAATCAAGACTCGTTTAACGGCTACATCTCCAATTAAGGCAATAATATATAAGGGGTTATCCTTATGTAAACTATGTTGTGGGATATCTTTATCTCGAAAGTCAATACAATCGACTTCTCGAGTGATGATAGTATTGGACATGGCTTCAGGTTGAATATTTTGTGGTACCATCATTTGGCTTAATGTAAGCATTAATTCATCCCTATGGGTAGGAGAAGATCTTAACAGGTCCAAAAGGGAAATTCTAGCTGTAGTATTGGATAATTGTTCATTAATATTGTAAGGAGGTTTAGGTTGAACATTAGACGCATAATTCCCTTTATTGGGATTTTTCAAAACAAATGGGGCTGATCCATCATTCTGAGTTTGATCCTGTTGAGAGGTTTGAGCCTGTTGTCTGGTAACGGCTCCGATGGTTCCTACAATATTATTTTGCAAGTGATGAATAGGTCTTGGTCTAGCGTTTATGGCTTGTTCATTAGAAACTATTTGGTGAGAAGATGGTCTAGTAGTGACTCTTCTAGGAAATGGTTCTTCTGGAACCATAGAACTTGTGATAGGTTGAATAGGATCTGATTCATCTTCAGAACTATTCGATTGATTTGAGGTGATTTCCATGTCACTTTCAGTCTCATATTCGGTGTCACTAAGATCAAGTATCCGAATATTATGTAGAGGTCTGGTCGTAACTATGGATAAAGTTGTGTCAAATATTTGAGGATCATGAACAGGTAATTGTCCACTAATAGTCCCTACATATCGGGTAGGAGGAGGAACATTGTGATGCTCAATTTGATTGGCCACCTCTTTACCATGTTTTGGTAAAGGATGTTGAAATATGTCCAATGATTGATTGGCATTCTGATTCTGATTTTGGGGAATGTTCTTTTGAGCGTTATTAGAAGGATTTTGTTTAGGTTGGAAGGCTTGCACCTCCATCTCATTATTATCAATCAAATCTTGTATTTTATGTTTTAATATTTTACAAGAGTTGGTAGCGTGTCCAGGTCCTCTATGAAAATCACAATGTAAATCAGCTCTGTATCCGGGTATGGTTGGATCAGGTTCCTGATAGCTGGTAATTGGATCAAGCCTCGTGCTAGTAATTGCGGGAGAATGGTTGATAAAGGTTGATTTAACCTAGTAAATTCTCGGGGTGGTTTATCAGGAGGTTTCAATATAAACTTCTCTGTTGTTTTCATAGTATTAACATTAGCAATGTTTCTGCTATCAGTGACTCCGTCACCCACAACTTGTTTATTTTTATATTGATTTCTGGATGTTTTCTCATCATCTTTCTTTTTGAGCTGACCTCTTCTAATGAGAGCATCTTCCACCCTTCGAGCTAAGTCTATAGCTTGATCGAAGGTGGTCAAGGTAGCAGTTGATAATTCATAGGATAGTTGTTCTTGTAAATTATTGATAAAAATATCCAACATCTCCCGATAAGGTAACACAAAGTGTAATTTTCCTATCAACTGTCTCCATCGAGCTAAGAAGTCAGCAAAACACTCATCTTTGTCTTGTTTTAGGTTGTACAAATATTTAATGGTTACATGCCTTTCGATATAGGCACTAAATTGATGCACAAAAGACTCAATGGTCTCTTCAAAATTTCTCAAGGAATGAGTGGGTAGTTGATAATACCATTCCAATGCCATCCCCCCTAAGCTTTTCGGGAACATTTTTAGTAATAGCAAATCATCATGTGATATGTCATGACATGCTATCCTAAACATACGAAGATGCTCTATGGGATCTTCGGTTCCTTTATATATAGGTAGGACAGGCATAGGAAAGTGTTTGGGATATGGTTGTGCTACAACTATAGGATCTAGAGGTTGACTACACATCTCTCGATAATTGTACGAGGGATGGTAGGGATCTATCTCGGTCCATGCGAGAGACTAACTGTTTCACCATGGCTTCCAAATTACCAGTTTGTCCACCATATTGGTTTGGTGGTACATGAGTATGGGATTTGTGACCGTAGGAAGGCGGGACATAAGGATTAGATGCTATATTGCTGTTATGCAAATGGTTGGTAGGAAGAGTATTATGAAGAAGATTTGTTGTAGCATTATGTTGTATCCCAGATTGTTGGAAATTGGTATTTGGTTTTGTTTTAGGCTTTTGTTGATTTGAGGTATATTGATCAATAGCTTGGCGAAATAAAGTAGTGAATGAAGGTTTCTTTTGTGTGGGAATAACCCTTGGCTTGGTAATAGGCACTCTAGGTGGTTGGGTAGCCTGTTGTTGTTGCATGTTTTGGATTATAGCAGCCATGTCCAAATTGGACGGTCCAGCTTGATCACTCTCTTGATCAACAAAGGACAAAGGATTAGTGCGTGTGTGATATATATCTTCTAGGGTTGCTTGAGTGTCACTAATTTGATCTTTATCCATATGAACTGCTCTATTAAGGGTGCCAATATTATTATTGAGAAATTTCCAAAAATGGTCCATGTTCTCAAAAGTAACAGCTCCTTCTGGAGTTATTTTAGGAGATGAGGATCCTTCCTCTCTATCATTTTCTTTTTGTTCATTTGCATCCACAAATTCTTCTTCTTGTTGGTTTAAGGTTACTTCTTCTTGAATTGGGTCTTCAAGAAGGGCATCTCGGTTTATTTGTGGTTTTTCCTAACCAATCTTCTTCTACTTCAATTTGTTTTCCATTCCCGAGTCTAGTCATTGTGTCTAAATTTAGGTTTTAGCAAATATATATTAATATATTTGCAACAGATCTTGGGAGGTATATATTTTAATTATATACCTACTATAATACTTAAAAGAAAATGTTTTGATTTTTTTTTTTATGATTTTATTTTGTTTTTGTTTTTGTGTTTTTGTTTTTATGCTTATAAAGACAATAAACAACACACTAAATACAAGAAATAACAATAATAAAATAATAACTTAGTTTTCTATAAATAGTTTATAGATATCATTGATAGGATCAAGTTCATCAAGAGTCATAAAGTGCTCCTCTTCAAATTGGAAATTGTTTTTCAAGAAGTCAACAAAGTGTGCTATGGTGATATTATCTCGTTTCAGATTCTGTTTTGTAAAAATAAATCTCATGGCAATATTCTCGATATAACACAGCTCTGGGAACTCTATTCCATCTCTTTCTATCTGTAAGATCAGCTTCTTGGTCCTCTATACGAGCTAGAAATTGATGTACTATGGCTGCATTCTCAAGGTATTCCTCAAAGGTATACAACTCAGAAGACACAAGGGCTCTTTTATCTGCTAACCACCTATGGCAAGCTCTCTGAAGTTCATGATACAAAATCACTTGATCGGGATCCAGGATTCTATCTAGGACAAACCTCTTGATTTGCCTAAGTTCGGTTGCTCTAGATGAAATGAGATCTAATCTCCTATCAAGTTCGTCCCACAAAGGTTGAACCCTATTTGTTTGAGGTACTCTAAGCACATAAGTAATCTCTATAGCTGCTAATTGATTTTCAACATTAATGGTGACAACTCGTCTTTTATTATAGTCTACCATCTAAATATGACATGCAAATTTTCTTAAGTCTAAATGCATTTATGTTTTGATTTTTATTATTTTTATTTTTTTATTTTTAGAAAGGTTTTTGTTTTCAAAAGGTTTCTGTTTCACGTCGGGTTCACCAAAATGTATCGCTCCAAATTTTTTGCACCCTTACCTTCAGGCTATAGGATCCGCGCCCGAAGGGGGATGTGAAAAGGATGGGACAATACCTCGGACTGAGAGGCCCTTTGAAGGTCCCGCCTCTCGGGGGAGGTGTATAAGGGTGAATTTTTGATGGATGGTGGGTTCACCAGGAAACTTTTGAATGGCGGTTTCCATGCCTAGGTTGATAGTGTGTTTGATGTGTTCATTTTTATGCTTGATCATTCAACTCCTAGGTTTGGCCGATATGAATCTAAACTATTCTATATGCCAATGCTGATTTAAATGAATACAAAAAATAGAAATGGATGCAAATAATAGAGAATATGCTAACTAGAAGGTGTCATACCTGATCTCGGATGTCTGATGGAGATTTTGAGTCTTGTAGCAGTTCAGATCATCTCAATTTGTACGTAATCATCTGATATTTCTTGGGATCATCCCAAATCATAGAAGGTCATCTGAAATCAGACAGAATCATCTAAAATCTGACGAATTCGTCAGACGAATTCATCAAAAACCTGCAATCACAAAAATAGACGCAAAATACCAAATATGCAAATGCATAAGCAAGGGATAATGGTAGAAATAACAACAAACATGCCTAAATAATAGATTCTAATAACAAATAAGGAAATGCAGTAGATTTAATGATTGATTTTAACTTTATCATGCAATTATGCTAAATGAGGTGAACTCCAAGATGCATAAAACATAATAACTTAAAACAGTGCAAAGATATGATATGAAAAATGCAAAAAAGCTAAGAAAATGCAAACTCTAAACTCGGACTGCCCTCAATCTGGACTACAGTCAGGATCGCCTCCAATCGTACGAGATCGTCCGAAATCGTTTGAGATCGTCCACGACGATCCAAGCTAGCTTCGACTGAAAAACAGTAGAGTTCCTGCAATAAAAAATGCAAAAATACCAAATGCAAGCAATAATGCGAGGGAATAAGGAGCTAACTCTGCAATGAAATCCTATCAACAAAGGGGTTAGGGGTTCAGGGAGAATCAGCCAGGGGGAATCAGGGGGATAAACTAGAAAAATCCTAGTTTATATAGGATTAGGAAGAGGTTTGGGAGGTTGGGGATCATCCCAATCTGGGAGATCTCCAACAGGGAAATCTCCAACTATGCAGACACGCTTCTACCCGAGTTGGAGAGGCTGTTGAAACAGAAGCTAATTATGAAAATTTGGTTTTGGGACGAAATCGTCTGGACGTTCTGTTCCAGACGAATTCGTCAGATCGGGGACGATTTCGTCTAATCTACGACGATATCGTCCAACGGTCAAAACAAATCCTAAAAATGGCACGAAAAATGGGGAAAGCGGGTAAAAGGTGGTTTAACGGGCAGTTTGGGGTTGAAATTCAAATTTTAATATTTTATCTTTTTACTAATGTTTTAACCGTGCCAATTTTAGGGTGCTACAATTATTATGTGAGATTTGTTGTTGAGCGTTGTTGGAAACATTTTGAATGAAGAATCATATGCTTGGACTAGGGTTTGTGAGCAAGGATTATTTCATTGAGTGATCAGTTGAGTAGATTTGGTTGAGCCTAGTCAAGTGGGTGTGTGAAGTGATTATTTAATTTACATAAAACAAACTATTCTATATTCTAAATTTGAATTGAGAAAGTGATTGAGTTGAAGCATATTGAGTCTCTAAAAATTCTTTGCATATTGAGTCTCTAAAAATTCTTTGTATGTTTCTAAAAGAGTGATTGAAAGTGATTGAGCATTGTGATTAGTATAGAGCATATTGAGTCTCTAACAATTCCCTTTATATTTCTATGAGTTTGGACAAGTTCTAGTGTCAACTTGTTGACCAGATTTGTGGCAAGTATTTGAGAAGACTTGTAGACAAAATTGAGTAAGCTTTTGTGGAAGCTTACAATACAGTTTGAGAGTAGATTTGGTTAAGTTCTTGAGAGAACTTATTGAGTAGATTGGACAAGTTATAGAGAGGACTTGTGGATAGATTGGTGTGAGCTTTTGTGGAATCTTACAAGACATATTTGAGACAAGTCTTTGAGAAGGCTTATGAGCAGAGTTAATTGATTTGTTCAAACATCAAGTTAAGGTTTGGGGCATATCCAAAAGATTTGATTTTATATTAATTAAAGCTTTGAGTTAAGGCTTTAGGATAGATATTGAGGACTAATTTGTGCTATATGGAAGGACTATGTTTTGTAAAAATTTGAGGATAGATTTGGTGCAGATTTGAGGATATATTTGTGCCAGACCAGAGACAACGATTGAGCAGATTTGTGATAGATTGAAGGACTGTGTTTAGTGTATATTTGAGGATAGATATTGAGCAGATTTGTGCTAGACCAAAGGACTGTGTTTAGTGTAGATTTGAGAATAGAGATTGAGCAGATTTGTGCTAGACTGAAGGACTATGTTTAGTGCAGATTTTAGATAGAGATTTGGAGGTGACAGAGTATAGAGGACAATAGTCTCTAGTGGATAGAGGTCCATTAGCCAGGGTAGTGAGGATAGGTCTTCTGAGTGAGGATATGAGTCTTCATTGGATAAATATCCATTAGCCAATGTAGTGGAGGCAATAGTTCTTCTAGAATATCACCAACCAAAGCAAGAGAGGAAATGAGTTCTCCTATGGATAGAGTTCCACAAAATTGATCAGGGGATTGGTATCTCCATTGGACAGAGGTCCATAAACATTGTAATAGGGAAATGATTCCCAAGAGATTGATTGAGAAAATTTTAGTGAAATATTTTCTCTATGGAGTATCCCACATTGGGTGAACCATGTAATTTGTGGTGTCTCTATTGTGTATGGTGATTTGTGCATTACTTTGATTACTACTATTGATATTGCTGTCTTTACATTGCATAATATTATTTGGGAAAGAAATGTAAAAAGTGTTCTTATACAGTTCATCCCCCCTATTAATATAAGCTTGTGTTCTTCATCTTGTATGATTTTTGAAAATAGTTGTATGTTTTTAAAAGTAGTTATATGTTTTTGAAGTAGTTTGTGCGGTTGGTGATGCAATTATCTTAAAATTACCAGATTGCAAAGGATCAATAGTGATTTGGTTCCAAAATGAAGAATGGTGAAGAATGAGCATCGAAAGGGAGTTTCAAGCTCATTTACAATGATTATAGTAGTTAGGGTTCATTGATCACCAAGACCATTACACAAAAGGGATTCGTAGCCTAGATGAAAAGGAGTGATCTACCTAGTACATGACCAAGGATAAGGTTTTTAGCCACAAGGATATCACAACTACCACCCTTGGAGGGAAAGAGGTTATCAACCATGGAGAGGACCTAAGAATCGATGTGGTGGTAGAGGAAGAATAAAACCATAATTATGTGTTGAGGAAATGGAACCACTCAGGACACCGTCAGGAGCTTCATAGTGAGGTGCATAGGGAAGTTACCCTTGAAGAACATATAAGTGGGGATGAATGAGGATAGGTAGAAATCAATGATATCTCCTTTGTACAACCCATAAGAGAATTTTGTCACAAATGGTAGAGTGATAATGAAGATAAGAAATTATTGAAACTTACATTGAAATAAGCAAGAGTGAGCACAATAGAACAAATTCCACCATAGGACAAGGTTTTCTATAATGAGTACCTATTGTAAATGGTACAATAATATGCACCTAAATAGAATTGCACCTATGTGCAGATTGGTTATCGCCATATTAGGGTGGAATTCTTAGTTGATGTTTTCTAATGGGTATTTGGATTACCGAAAGTAGGGTAGCCCAATAAGAAGAATATTGTGGAACAGATTAAGATCCAAAAATTGATCACATCACTCACTACGCTCATGTCCCCATCAGATACGAAGGATTTTGGTCTTGGTGGGAGAGGGATTAAGAAAATCATGTTAGAAAATGATGAGCTAGTGTGTGCAATAAATGTCGTTATATCTCCACTATTAGGAGAAGTATGCTCTTACGAGATGCCTATTTTGATGGCACAATGTGTAGAAGGTGTTTTCATAGGAGTGTAGTTTGATTGGGGAACTTACTTGAAACAGTGGATCTAGAGGTTATTTGTGAAGAGGAAGAAGACATTTTCCATGACCCTTGATTCCATAACACTCATGATATATGTTATTTCCCAAATTGGTATTCCATTTCCTGGGCTTACAATGCCATGTGATTTACCACAGGATCAAACATCTATTCTACGATGAGTAAAGTTGGTACCTATCCAGAAATAGACACCAAAGAAATTAAGATAAAAAATGAAGTGTACAAAGAATCTAAACCTCCTCTGATTAAGGAACATGAGACCTCATCCAATGAGGATGTCCATCCTTAGAGGAAGATATGAAGAAAACTTGAACCTAACTTGGAGTAGCAAGCACTTGTGTAGACACCTAAAACATGTCATGTCGAAGGTGAATACTCATATGGGACATGCTACAAGACCATATGGAAGATCTTGGACAAACTCCAAGATAGAGTAGTGGTTCTAACCACTCAATTTGGGCTCCTTGGTCTAATAATTCTGAACCACAACTAAGACCTACGGTCTGTAGTCTCAACCACTACTAACACCTACGGTTCATAGCCTAGGCCACAGTTGTGACTTGCAGTCTAAACTAAAGTGTAGTTGGCCTTCATATGAGCCAAATAGGTTGGAACAACCATTTAATTAGAATAAGGTAGTTGAAGGATGGAAGATTCTAGAGGCTTCCAATCAAATTGTCCCAACTACCTCTTCTTGATCTTGTCTTCTCTATGAAGCCACCCCTAAAGAACACAAGCTTATACTGAGAGAGGGGTGAACAGTATAAGAGCACTTTTTACTTTTTCTCTCAAACCAATATATGCAATGTAAAGATAGCAATATCAATAGCAATAATCAAATAAATGTACACAACACCACACACAATAGAGACACAATAATTTACATGGTTCATCCAAAGATGGCTACTTCCATGGAGAAAATATTTCACTAAATTTTCTCAATAAATCTCTTGGGAATCCTTCCCAATTACAATATTTATGGACCTTTGTCCAAAGGAGATGCTAATCCCCTAAATCTAGTTTGTGGATCTCTATCCACAGGAGAACTCTTTCTCCTTTGCTCTGGATGGTGATCCTCTAAAAGACTCTGTCTCCACTGCATTGATTGGTGGATCTATCTCCACTTGAAGACTTTTGTCCTCACTTAGAAGACATGTCCTCAATGTCCTGGCTGATGCATCTCTATCCACTAGAGACTCTATCCTCACTGCTCTATCACCTCCAAAGCTCTATCTCAATTCTATACTAAACATAGTCCAGTCGGTCTAACACAACTCTGCTCAATCTCTTGCACTAAACACAATCCAGTTGGTCTAGCACAAATCCACTCAAATCCACACTAAATACAGTCTAGTCGATCTAGCACAAATTTTCTCAATCTCTCTCTTTGGTCTGGAACAAACCTATCCTTAAATCTGCACCAAAATATTCTCTCAAATCTACACTAAATATAATCTAGTTGGTCTAGCACAAATTAGTCTTCAATATTTGTCCTCAAACCTTAACTCAAGGCTCGACTCAAGTTTACTACATTTGCCCCAAACCTTAACTCAAGGTCTGAACAAATCAATCAACTCTACTCTCAAGTCTTCTCAAAGACTTGTCTCAAATCTACTTTGAAATCTTCCAAAAAATCTCACACCAATCTGTCCACAAGTCTCCTCTAGAACCTTCTCAAATCTGCTCTACAAGTCCTCTCTAGAACTTTTTAAAATCTGCTCAACAGGTCCATACAGATACTGTCCAAATCTTCTCAATAGGTCCACACAGAACCTATCCAGATCTTCTCAACAAGCTCACATAGAACTTGTCTAAATCTCATAGAAACATAAATATAATTGTTAGAGACTCAATATGTTCTTTACTCAATGCTTAATCATTTTCTCAACTCAAATCAATCTCATAGAATCATAAAGATAATTTTTAGAGACAATATGTTCTATACTCAAAACTCAATCACTTTCTCAACTCAATCTCATAGAAGCATAAAGAGAATTGTTAGAGACTCAATATGTTCTATTCTCAAAAAATCAATCTCAACTCAAATAAAAATATATAATAGTTTGTTTTATGGAACTTGAACAATCACTTCATACAACCACTTGACTAGGCTCAATCAACTCTACTCAACCAATCACTTCAAGAAAAAACTCTTGCTCACAAACCCTAGTCCAAGCATGTATCATCCAAATAAAAATATTTTCAACAATGCTCAACAACAAATCTCACATAACAATGATACTCATGATCTTTCCAAACCCTAACTCAGTTTTTTCACACAACCAATGGCTTCAACAACAATGCTTATAAAAATAAGGTTTTAATCACAACTCACAATTCAAAAAACCTTGAAGCATTAATTCAAACACTTTCAAAAAGGAAACCCTAATCAATTCCTTTTCAATCCAAACTTAATTTTCAATCAAACCAATCACCTAACTTAACAAAGAAGAATTTTTCCCATACCTTTTTATTGAAGAGTAGTTGTCCTTACAAATCTGCCACACTCACAATTACCTCTTTTCCAAAATCAAAAAAGGTTAGAGGATAATTTTCTTCAACAAAATATATAAAAAAAATAATATCAAAATTACACCTTATCACTCCAACTTTAATAATAATAAATATCCTCACAATAGTCACAAAAAACCTTTATTCAACATAACATACAACCCACAAAGTCTTAACCTTTCAATATTCCACAATAGCAAATTTTAAGACTTTAGAAATAAAACCAAAATTCTCCTTATAACTCCTAAAGGTATCTCTCAACTACCAAACTATATCACAAAGCAACCCTTTAAAAATTCAACCACCAAATACCTTATACCTCCTACTTAGGAATTCAATAAAATAAAATATAAAAATCTTACCTTTGCCTTTGGAGAGTTTTGAACTCTCAACACAGCCCACTCAAATGTCTTTATCCATGGTGCACACCACGACACGAGCTATAAAATCATTGGGAAGGAAGAATAACCATGTGCTTCAACACCCTATCCTTACTTCGTAATAAGGATGCACCTAACGTTTGGCGCCTTCAACACGTACACCAAAAATACTTCCATCGGGATTCGAACACTGTCCACCTTGCACCCAAAACGTAAGCTTGTAGCCCACTTTCCACTAGGCCAAGGTGCCTTGTTGGATTTCTATTAATCAGTGCTTTTGGTTTTGTTTCCTTTCACTGTCAACACAAACACAAATTTGCAAATTTGTCTCACGAGCTCTACATTTAATTTGTATGCTTGTTTTTTTTCAAATCGATCAAGGATAAATTTTATGTCCTTTGGCATAGGTTTAAATAATGTTTTTTCCTCCTTTGCTTGTAACGTCGACACTTCAAAACGTAATTAAATCTCATGATGTTGGCATGGATTTATCAAGGTCTTTGGTCTTAAACCCAACCTTTGGGTTTATTAAAATAATTTTTAACTTTATAAAACCCTCTTTTGCCTTTTAAAACATTATAATAAAAATTATAAATGTTTTATTTGGGTTTTATCCATGGCACATTTTAATATTATAATAACCACTATTATAATATTAAATTTCGATAATGTACCTTTAATATTTATTTATAAAATTATAATTCATCCCGAATTTAAATAATTTATAAAATAAATATTATAGCTCCTTTTTAACCTCTGTCTTTTGCAATGTTTTACTTGAACTTTGGTCTTCTCCCTCGATATAAAATAACCATCTTTGTCCCCTTTATTTCCTGCTGAAATATTTGGTATTAAATGATGACTTCATCTGGTGACGTTAATACCAATTTTGACTTAGGGACTCAAAATGTCCAACAATCTCCCCTTTGTCATTGATGGTAACCCATATTATTTTTACTGAAACCTGACCTTTCTTTTTATTTTGATCCTTTTGGGACATTGCTCCCCCTGGCTCAATGCTTTCTCAAATATCAAATCTCTCCCTAATACATAAATCACACAAATCTCTCCCCCTTTGACATCAATGGCAAAGGGTCACCTTTGAGTCTCGAGGCTAAGAATGAGCCTCTTAACTTAGCCCCTCCACCACCTCCTCATGAGGTGGTTAATTCTGGGGTGGAAGTATTTCTACTCCTCAAAAGCACTACTCTTTACCTTTATATTTTTCCCTTATAATCTGAGTTTTCTGAATACTATGATTGTTTCTGTTCAAGTCATCACTCTGTTCCCGACATCATTCATGTTCATGTTCCTATTGCTATTCTCATTTATGTTCATGTTCCTGTTCCTATTCATGTTCCTATTCTCATCCATGTTCTTGTTTCTGTTCATGTTCCTGTTCCTGTTCATAATCCTGTTCCTGTTCATGTTCCTATTTTTTTTGATATTCCTGTTCCTGTTCATGTTCCTATTTTTGTTCATACATGTTTTTGGAATATTTTTTCTACACCATATTGCTGTGTGACCATAATTATTGCACTTATAACACTTAATGTTATTATTCTTTGGAGGTGCAAATATCTTAGGATTTCTCCTAGTGAAGCCATATCTTCTTCTCTCATGAACCCTGCAATCCATTGCCTTGTGACCAAACTCATTACATGAGTAGAAATACCCATGGAAAATCTATCCTTTTCCATATTCCTATCTTTCATGTGTCCTTGCATTGTGAAGCCATGTTCCCAAACTTGTGATATGAAAAACATATTCCATTGAAGCTTCCTTGGATTGACCTCATTGGTATCCCGTTCTAATTATTATTCCATCTATATCTTCTCTATGCATTACTCTTGTCTTTGTTGAACTATTTACTGTCCAACTCATCCTCTGATGTCTCACTCCCACTTACACTATCTTATTTTGATGTATCTTCGTATGAAGTTTATTCTTCTTCAAGACTTGAAGTAGAATCTTCTTCCCTTTTCTTTTGAACCTATTTTGAACCAAGACCTGTATTGTTTGTTGCTCTTGTTGGTATCTTGACTATTTTATCCACACTCTTTGCACTATTTACATAATTGTATAGTTTATTCTTGGAGTCTTCTAAATCCTCCTTTAGTAGTGCCACTTCTTGTGCTAAATTCTCACATTCCAAGATATTTTCTTCTAGCTTATTTTTAAACTTTGTTGCCTTAGCCTTTGATTTTTCTAAATCCTATATGGGAAATAATCTCTCTTCATCACATTCTTGAAATTGAATTTCAAGCTTAGAGTGTTGCTTTCTTACCTTCTTTACCATTTCAAGGGCATATATAAGTTCTCCCTTGAGATCATAACCATTTTTTGCTGAATAATCCTTTATTTTTTTTACCTTTATTCACATCATTACTTTATTTTGGCTTGTCTTCTATAGGATCACTCACTTCTTCTTCTAATGCCATTAGAATATTTTCATCTGGTCTTTCAAGTGCATCTTAAAAATCATCATCACTAAAACTGTAACCATCCCTTGTGCAATCATCTTCAAGATGTCCAAATCGACCACATCTAAAACACTTGAGAATAACTGGAGTATTTTTCTTAACTGGTTCTTTATCTTCAACCATAAATAGGACTTCATCTCTATCATTGTTTGAAAAGCTAGCATCACTATCATTTGAGTACTTACTTGCATTATCCGCATAGTAGCTTCTCTTTTGTCTCTGGAAGAACTTATTTCATTGTCTACTTTGTCCATCCTTGCTTTTCTTTTGGTGTCTATATATTTTTTATTCCCTGTACCTGTGATCCTATTTTTCTTCATCATTGTTGTTCTTTGGATCTTTACAATTCGTTGCAAAATTTCCATACTTTCCAAAATTGAAACACTTAACATATCTTAGATCTATGGGTCTTCTGGAACCTTTATCTCTTCTACCATAGTTAGCTTCTTCATCACTGGATGAATCACTGTTTGATTTTGACTTCTTACCCTTCATCTTCTTGTTCACTTTGAATGCAACCTCTTTTGGAGGGATAGGATCTTTTGTTCTTATCTCAAAAGTCGTAAGCATGCCAAGAAAAGAATTCCTTATTAGAGAATCACTATCAATTGATGTTTCTATAGTAGAAAATTTTTCACTGTACCTTTTTGTAAGAGTTCTCAAGATCTTATCACAAGCATCATATTCATCAACCTTCATTTCGAGACCTCTCATCTCATGTACAAGTTCATCAATATTACTGAGATAGTCACGAATGTTTTGATCATACCGTATTATTAAGTACTCAAATTCTCCTTTGAGATTTCTAATCTTAGCTTTCCTGACAACTTTATATCCCTTATATATGGTATGCAATAATTCCCATATATCTTTTATTTTTTTACAATCCATAACCTTCATAGATTCTGATCTACCCAATCCTTTTATAATTACATTCATAGCTCTTGAATTTGCATGCATTAGAAGCTTACCTTCCTTATCTATAAGAGGATTGATTGCTGAATCATATCCAAGTTCCACTACATCCCAAAATTCATTTCCAAGTGCCATCAAGTGAAACCTCATCAACATACA
Organism: Wollemia nobilis; assembly: GCA_028583015.1. Lineage (NCBI taxonomy): Eukaryota > Viridiplantae > Streptophyta > Pinopsida > Araucariales > Araucariaceae > Wollemia > Wollemia nobilis. Next base: position 156,571 of record JAQPPZ010002892.1, on the reverse strand, counting down.
TCAATACAAGAAGTCACTTCCATAAATACTGGTACTGTATTATTGATGGATCCATCCCTTTGATAATTTTTATCCATTGTGTTCTTGATTGCTTTTCATTAAAGCTATTAAAATCTTATGAAGGAACCCACTCTAATACCAATTTAAGAACACAATATTATACTGAGATGGAGGAGGGGTGAACAGTATAAGAACACTTTTTACTTTTTATCTCAAACCAATATATGCAATGTAAAGATAGCAATATCAACAGTAGTAATCAAAGAATGTACATAGCACCACACACAATAGAGACAATAATTTACGTGGTTCACCCAAATATGGCTACTTCCATGGAGAAAATATTTCACTAAATTTTCTCAATCAATCTCTTGGGAATCCTTCCCAATTACAATATTTATGGATCTTTGTCCAAAGGAGATGTTGATCCCCTAAATCTAGGTTGTGGATCTCTATCCATAGGAGAACTCTTTCTCCTCTACTCTAGATGGTGATCCTCTAGAAGACTCTGCCTCCATTATAATGACTAGTGGATCTCTCTCCACTTGAAGACTCTTGTCCTCACTCAGAAAACCTGTCCTCAATGTCCTAGTTGATGGATCTATATCCACTAGAGACTCTATCGTCACTACTCTGTCACCTCCAAAGATCTATCTCAATTTTGTACTAAACACAGTCCAGTCATTCTAGCATAACTCTACTTAATATCTTGCACTAAACACAGTCCAGTCAGTCTAGCACAAGTCCACTCAAATATGCACTAAACATAGTCCAATCGATCTAGCACAAATCTGCTCAATCTCTCTCTTTGGTCTGGCATAAACCTATCCTCAAATCTGTACCAAACTCTTCTCTCAAATTTGCACTAAATATAATCTACTCGGTCTAGCAAAAATCCATCTTCAATCTCTGTCCTCAAACCTTAACTCAAGGCTTGACTCAACTCTGTTATATATTCCCTAGACCTTAACTCAAGGTTTGAACAAATCAATCAACTCTACTCTCAAGTCTTCTCAAAGACTTGTCTCAAATTTGCTTTGCAAGCTTCCACAAAAGCTCACACTAATCTGTCCATAAGTCCTCTCTAGAAATTGCTCAAATCTTCTCTATAAGTCCTCTCTAGAACTTGTTCAAATATGCTCAATAGGTCCACATATAACCTATCAAAATCTGCTCAACAGGTCCACACATAACCTGTCCAAATCTGCTCAAAAATCTCACACATAACTTGTCCAAATCTCATAGAAACATAAAGAGAATTGTTAGAGACTCAATATGTTCTTTACTCAAAACTCAATCACTTTCTAAACTCAATATCATAGAAGCATAAAGATAATTGTTAGAGACTAAATATGTTCTATACTCAAAAATCAATCACTTTCTCAACTCAATATCATAGAAGCATAAAGAGAATTGTTAGAGAATCAATATGCTCTATTCTCAAAAACTCAATCTCAACTCAAATAAAAATATATAATAGTTTGTTTTATGAAACTTGAACAATCACTTCAACAACCACTTGACTAGGCTCAATCAAATCTACGCAACCAATCACTTAAAAAAAAAACTATTGCTCACAAACCCTAGTCCAATCATGTATCATCCAACTCAAAATATTTCCAACAATGTTGAACAACAAATATCACATAAAAATGATACTCATGATATTTCCAAACCCTAAATCAGGTTTTTCACACAACCAATGGCTTCAACAACAATGCTTATAAAATAAGTTTTTAATCACAAATCACAATCCAAAAAACTTTGATGCATTAATTCAAACACTTTCGAAAAGGAAACCCTAATCAATTCCTTTTCACTCAAAACTTAATTTTCAATCAAACCAATCACCTAACTCAAAAAAGAAGAAATTTTCCCATACATTTTCTTGAAGAGTAGTTGTCCTTACAAATCTACCGCACTGACAATTACCTCTTTGCCAAACTCAACAAGGGTTAGAGGATAATTTTCTCCAACAAAATATATCACAAAAATAATATCAAAATTACACCTTATCACTCCAACTTTAATAATAATCAATATCCTCATAATAGTCACAAAAAACCTTTATTCAACATAACATACAACCCACAAAGTCTTAACCTTTCAATATTCTACAATAGCAAATTGTAAGACTTTAGAAATAAAATCAGAATTCTCCTTATAAATCCTAAAGGTATTTCTCAACTACCAACCTATATCACAAAGCAACCCTTTCAAAATTCAACCACCAAATACCTTATACCTCCAACTTAGGCATTCAATAAAATAAAATATAAAAATCTTACCTTTGCCTTTGGAGATTTTCGAACTCTCAACGCAGCCCACACAAACATCTTTACCCATGGTGCACACCACCACACGAGCTATACGCTCTTTGGGAAGGAAGACATACCACATGCTTCAACATCCTATCCTTGCTTCGTAAAAAGGATGCACCTAACGTTTGGCGCCTTCAACACGTCCACCAAAAATACTTCCATCGGGATTCCAATACTATCCACCTTGCACCCAAAATGTAAGCTGGCAGCCCACTTGCAACTATGCCAAGGTGCCTTGTTGGCTTTCTACTAATTAGCGCTTTTGGTTTTGTTTCCTTTCACCATCAACACAAACATAAAATTCACAAATTCATCTCACGAGCTTTGCATTTAATTCTTATGCTATTGTATTTTCAAATAGAGCAAGGATAAATTTTATGTCCTTTGGCATAAGTTTAAATAATGATTTTTCCTCCTTTGCTTGGAACTTCGACGCTTCAAAATGTACTTAACCCTCATGACGTCAGTGAGGATTTATCAAGGCCTTTGGTCTTCAACCCAACCTTTGGGTTTATTAAAATAATTTTTAACTTTATAGAACCTTCTTTTGACTTTTAAAACATTATAATACAAATTATAAATGTTTTATTTGGGTTTTCTCCATGGCACATTTTAATATTATAATAACCACTATTATAATATTAACCTTCGATAAAGTACCTTTAATATTTATTTATGAAATTTAAATTCATCCTAAATTTAAATAATTTATAAAATAAATATTATAACTCCTTTTTAACGTATGTCTTTTGCAATGTTTTACTTGAATTTGGCCTTCTCCTTAGATATCAAATAACCATCTTTGTCCCCTTTATTTTCCTGCTGAAATATTTGATATTAAATGATGACTTCATATGGTGACATCAATGGTTACATCAATGATAAATTTGACTTAGGGACTCAAAATATCCAACAACCCCTAGCCCTTGGATAGTCCTATAAGTACCCCTCAGAATTAGGGTAAACTATTAGAGAGTGCATTGGATATTAGAGTAGCGAATCCCTATCGAATTGTGGACTCATTTGAGTGTATTGAGAGGGAGTTTGATTGCTATCCACTTGTCAACTAATCAAGCATCATGACAATTCATGCCATGGATGCCCTAAGGAGCTAGAAAGCCAAGAAACACAAATTTAGGAAAACGAAGGCCCAACCTTGTAATTCAACCTCAAATCTAGTCAGAGGACATGAAGGCGACCCTTGATCATCAATTTGACAAGGATTATCAAGCCCAAAAACCTTAATTTAGAGGGCAAAACCACTTGATTGCTCACCACGACTAAAATTTTTGGTGTACAGTGTAGACCGCTCATCAGAGCTGTGGTTTGCAACGGGTGACAATTCTCCTTACTATTTCATTTGCATTGTGCTTTATTAGACTAGATTAAGCATTTTAGTAGTTTAGTTTGCATTTGTAGAGACTTTGACCAACATAATTAGGGTTTTTATTAGATTCACTTCATTATGGTAAGTAGTACATAATTATCTTAATTTCATGTTCTAATGCTTCCTTTTATGCAATTAATCCATTAGATTGATAGCTATATTCATTGTTTCTATGTTTTAAGAAATATTTATGAACATTGAATATGCCTAACATGTTTTATTAACTTTCTTGATTTCATTAATATTATGGCATTTTCATGTTTAAATCCTTTAAAGGGCCTCATCATGAGAGGCTACCTATGCTTTTAATACTTTTGTGTTGTTTCTTGATTGTAGGAAAGCAAATTCGAAGGAGATTCAACCATCCAATTCATTTCTCAATGCGAAGAAGAGGGTCAAATCCACCCTAGAGTAGTTCGTGTCACCTCGAATGGCTTGAAACTCACATTTTATTCTTGAGAGGGATTTAATATGCTTTTCCTACTGTAATAAGAGTATTAAATCGGTATCCCTGAGAGGGACGCATTTGCAATTGGAATTGGCTTCATAAATGGAAATAAAGTGTTCTCATTCTTTATCATTTGTTGTCAATTTTGCAATGCATGCTTTTGTATCTTTTATTTCAATTACGTAGTAGGAAGCATAGGTGTGAGGTCATTTTGGTGGTCATAGATGGCGATCATGATAGAAATATAAATTTCTTGCATTTGATTTTTGACTTCTTTATGTTTTCTGTCATCAGGTACAAATCGTAGGTTACATCTATGGTCTCATTGTTGGCCCGCAGTTTCAAAATGCGGTCTATAGTCTGAATCACGCATTAGAACTATGGTTCAGAATAGACACAATAGACATCAAGAGTTAAAATCTAGATTAGATGAGGACTTGAGATAGACCCTTATGAGACTCTTTGTCTCTATTTTTATTCTCTGTGTTTTTCTAGAACAGATAATTTGAAACCTAGATAATTAAGGATAATATGAACATGAAATGAATTGAGTCCTTAGGGTTCATTTTTCCTAAATTTTGGCTAGGCATTTCTAGGAACAATGGACCTCTGAGTGCAGTGCAACCTAGAATCCAACATGATAGATTTAATTTGTGTGTCGGTTTGCATGTTTGAGACCTAATCAGAGGCCATATCATCGTAATTTGCATTGTCAAAAAAGTCATATAGGATATAGCATGCATTCTCTGAAATGAAACATTTATTTTTTCATATCATGTAGGAAATAATCATTCATGTTGTATTATGCATTTTTCTTTCTATGCAAATATTAAAAAGAAACACACACACCATGCTTCAATTAAATGCTAGTGAGTTGGGAGTGACATCTAACCACTAGTAAGGTCCAACGATGGTGGCAGTCATTTCTATATGTTGGCCCAACTCCCATGTACCCATTGTTCTAGACCAAGGCCAAGCCCAAGAACCTTTTGTAACCTAGAAAATTTGCATGTATTCTCTTTGGAGGGTATAATTATGACTAGGGAAAAATGGGTGAGGGACTGGTAGGACCGGTTCTCCTTGTCTGAGTGTGGAGTTTCATTCCCACACATGGGGGATTTTTGTGGCTTGGATTCACACCTAGGTTGTTGAGATGCGAGCATACCGATGAAAGATAATTAAACTAAGAATATCATCCAACAAGCTTTCAAACATGACACGAGTTTCTAATATTGATACAACAAATCATTGAAACAACATCAAACAGTTTAGGGCTCATTTTAGATTGTAAAAGAGATAATCACCATTGTATACCTTATTTGTAAATATAGATGCTAGGTGCACCATGGTGGAGACATAAGGAGGTCGAAAGAGGCTAAATTTAGATGCCAATGACCAAGCCCCACCAAATTCACAACAAAATATGTCGAACCCTCACACACATGCACTTCTCAAACGTTGTTCGATGAGAATCAGAGGAGACAATTCGACATGAGGTGACATCATTGAGAATACCCCTGATAGAGGAGCTTCTATACACTATTATAGATGTAGGATAGAGCATGGATCCTCTAAGCATGAGGGTGTTCCACTTGAAATCCATTATTGATACTGCATTGTACGTGCATCCACGAGATCAGTAAATGAGTATATCATACAGGGAGCTAAGTTGGTACCCCTACATACTAGGTCTACAGGAGGTTCTTTGCCTCCAAACTCAGAATATAGAAGATATCGATATCCGCCAATTCAGGGACATGTAGACAAGCCAGCTTTTGAATGTAGGTTTTTTCACACTCCCACGCATAGTGAACCTCACAAGATCATTATCGACCTCTCAAATATGGGAGCCAATAATATACCACTGCATGAGTCATGGTGATCTAGACAGTTATATGTTTTGGGTAGCATCTTCAAGCAATTAGGCTACAAGCCTTCGACTCCGCCCACTCGTTCTCTGAGTGAGCATGGTGGTAGCATCATCAAGACTACTAGATAGCATGGAGAGGCTTCCAAGCACCCTCATATCACATATCCATAATCCACACATGGTGGCACACAACATAGGGCTCAATAGGACACCAATACCATCTTCATGAACAAAGGAAAAAGTATCGCAAATTAGTCATATGGGTACAAAACCCATAAGGTCACTCACACGAAAAACACATACGAGAGGCCTCTTACGACCGATCACATTGATAGATAACATACCAGAGGCCTCTAGACGATTTTGTCCCAAAATAAAATTTTTATAATTAGCTTCTATTCCAATGACCTCTCCAACTTGGGAAGAAGCGTGTCTGCACGGTTGGAGATTCCCACATTGGGGATCTCCTAGATTGGGATGATCCCCAACCTCCTAACCTCCCCCTAATCCTATATAAACTGGGATTTTCCTAGTTTATCCCCTTGACTCCCTACCTGGCTGCCTGGCTGATTATTTCCCTACAATTTTAGTTTTTGCTATGATCTCCCATCATTTGCACTTGTGTTTTCAAGTTTTGTTGTAGGATTTCATTGTGTTTTAGTCGGAGGTAGCTCGGATCTTTGCAGGTGATTCAACTATAATTTTAGATGATCCTGTCAAGATCGATGATGATCTTGTACGATTACAGACGATCTGGTCTGCAATTCATCTTGGGGGCAATCAGAGCCCTGAGTTTGCATTCTCTATCTCATTTTCCTTATTTATTGGTGCATTAGATTAATTTACTTCTATTTTGCACCTTGGAGTTCACCTCATTTAGCATAATTGCATGATAAAATTCAAAATAAGTTTCCAAAACAATGCATCTCATTTAATTTGATATCTGTATTTATCATTCAAACATCTATACTCTTATTTCTATCATTTTGCATCATTCTTGCAATTGTATTTTTGGTTTTTGGTGTCTATTTTATTGATTGCAGGTTTCTGACGAATTCGCATGACAAATTCGTCAGGTCGCTAATGATATTGGTGATCTCGGATGATCTCCTATGATTTGGGATGATTCTATACAATTATAGATGATCCTATCATATTCAGGATGATCTGGACTCCTACAAGCTTCAAAATCTTCATAAGACATCAAAAATCAGGTGTACTCTTCTCCATTTTATATATTTTCTGTATTCAATCACATTAGGATTCTTTTATGTCTGCTACCTTCATATAAATTAGAATATTCATATAGAATAGCTTAGCTTCATTTTGGCCAACCTAGGAATTTGAATTATTGAGCATAAAATGAACAAATCAAACCCATTCTCAACCTAGGCATGGAAACTGCCATTCAAAATTTCCTGGTGAACCCCACCATCTGTCAAAAATTCACCTTTATACCCCTCCATTGAGAGGCACGACCTTCAAAGGGCCTCTCTGTTCGAGGTATTGTTCCATAATTTTCTCACCCCCCTTCTGGGTACAGATACTTTAGCCTGAAGGTAAGGGTGCAAAAAAATTGGGTGATACATTTTGGTGAACCTGACGTGAAACTAAAAACACCTTTTGAAAATAATAATAAAAAAAGCACATTATTAAGAACATATAGATTCATTAGAAAACCGTTAAATTTGCATATCATACTTAGATGGTAGATTATAATAGAAGACGAGCTATCTCCATAAATTTTGAAAATCAATTAACGGCCATAGAGATTACTTCTGTGCTTAGAGTACCTCAAACATAGAGAGCCCAACCTTTGTGGGATGAACTTGATAGGATATTGGGTATTATTAAATCTAGATCTGAAGAAATTAGGAAAAGTAAGAGGTTTTTCCTAGATATAATCATGGATCCTGATTAGGTGACTTTGTATCATGAACTTCAGAAAGCTTGCCATAGGTGGTTAGCCGATAAAGGAGCACTTGTGTCTTCTAAATTATACACCTTTGAGGAATACCTTGAGAATGCAATTGTAGTACATAAATTTCTATCTCGTGTAGAGGATCAATAAGTCGTTCTTACGGATAGAAAGAGATGGAATAGAGTTCCTAGAGGTTTTTTGTATCGAGAGTATTGCCATGAACTTTATTTTTACATGTCAGAGTTTGAAATAGATCATATTACCATAGCACACTTTGTCAAGTTATTGAAAAAAAACTTCCAATTTGAAGAGGAGCATTTCATGACTCCTGATGAACTTGACCCTATCAATGATATCCATAAACTATTCATAGAAAGCTAAGTGATTCTTTCTACTATTGTTTCTTACATTTAGATCCTATAGGCGTAGCACAATCATATCCTAAACATTTTCCTATGCCTGTTCTTCCCATATATAAAGGAACCAAAGGTCCCATAAAGCATCTTCGTATGTTTAGGATAGAATGTCATGATATATCACATGATGACTTGTTATTAGTAAAAATGTTCCTTAAAAGCTTGGGAGGAATGGCATTAGAGTGGTATTATCAATTACCCACTAATTATTTGAGGAATTTCGAAGAAAATTTTGAGTCTTTTGTTCATAAATTTAGTGCCTACATCGAAATATATGTGACCATTAAAGATTTGTATAACTTAAAACAGGGCAAAGATGAATGCTTTTCTGATTTCCTAGCTAGGTGGAGACATTTAATAGGAAAATTGCACTTTGTGTTACCTTATAGGGAGATGTTGGACATCTTTATTAATAATTTGCAAGAGCAACTTGTTGGTTCATCTTTCATACACACCCCATGAAGAATGAGCATAAAATACCAATAACACTTATACGGGATAAATCCCACTCACTTTAGGATCTTACTGGTTATCCAAGGTGTGAGTTACAGAGTTGGGTCGAATGGCTATTCACTCTTTTCCACTTTTGGAATAGTTTCAAGTGGACTGTCTGTTACCTTACAATGGGCTCGACCTTCATTCAATAATGTTTAGTGGTTGTTATCTTTGTTGACAATCAGATTTACGATGAGTTCTTTGATATAGCTCTTTATGTTTTAGCAGATTAAATAAAAGACAAATTTGAAAGAAAATAAAAATGGATCATTTAACGGTGGAACAGAGAGAGTAGGGTAGGGCGAGAAAGAGAAGCTTATCTAAGTTAGTTGCAAAATCAAAACTACCAATTTCAGTTACACTATTTAGCTTCACAATAAAACCAATCAAAGAGGAAGGTGTCCAGATTTCTAAGATCACCTTCTACTAAGAGCATAAGACAAAGATGACACAGATCTAAAAGAAAACCATAAATAGAAGGGAAGTCGGTATCAACTGGTATCTCTCACCAGTAGCCTAGCTCGCGTAGTGAGGATAGAGCAATTAGAACAAACCAGAACCTTAAATATTTAATTTTCCCTAGCATACAACAAACGGAATGAAGCCTAGTAGCATATTCAATCTTGATAACATAGATTTACAACTAAAATAAATAGAACCTTAGCGAGACAAAAACAGAAGAAGATGCACTTATCAAAATCCAAAAGAGATTAGGCTCCCCGCCACGCTATCATAGAAGAACGATGTCACACCAACCCCAGGTCCAGAACAAAGCATTCAAACAAGATTTGCAGGAAATTGCTAAAATGTCTTTTATTCCAAGTTTTCGCATCTAGAATTTACATTCAAGAGAAGTATATATAGACTCAGGACAGACCCTGATATTTTCAAAATATCTTCTTCCAAATATCTAAATCTTATCATAAAAATCCCACCGCCGAGGTTTTACAATATAAGGTATTTTTATATAGAGTTTTGATAAGCCCTAATTACTCTAAAAATATTTGCGTGGATCTTGCCATAAATGGAGAAGATAAGACTTGGTTTGATCCTCATCAAATGGACACCGCGTGTAAATGTATGTTCATCCTTCGATAAGCTGTCAGAGCATCTCATTAATTCCTCTGCAAAATCTAGATGAGTCACTGACTTCTAAGGCCTTCCATCCTCGCACAACCGCCTTTGTTTGGTTCGAGTTGAGATTCTCTGCCAGTCATTACTTTTGCCATAAATTGTTTGGACAATGCATCCATCGAAAAATTCCTTAAATCCTGTATTTGCGGCCAGATCTGCAAAATCTAGATGAGTCACTGACTTGCCATAAATTTTCTTGGCAAATGGATCCACCGGAAAATTCCTTAAGGTCTGTATTTATGACCAGACCTATAAAATTTGGACGGATCAAAACTTCCTGGCATCTCTTATTCCCATTCGATGGCCCTTGCTTGATTTGCGTCGAAATTTAGGTTTGTCTATCTTTCTCGCCATTACTTTTGCCATTATGCAACTGTCGGATCACCTTCTGCAAAAATAAAAGCAAAGGTTAGATTTTTTAATGTTTTTCATTTTAATTAATTAATTGATTTGGACTGTGTTGAAAAGCTTCCACTTCCTTTTGGATGGGTGATGCCATGAAACTAAAGCAAGTCACGATTTTGGGACATTTCCCTCAAGCTATTTTCCTTGCTTTTGCCCTCGCGAAAATGAGACAAGTCACAAAAATGGAACATGTCACGAAATCGTGACATTTCCTTCACTTCATGTCTTCCAAGCTTTGGCCCTCACGAAAATGGAACATGTCACGAAATTGTGACATGTCATGAAATCACGACATTTCCCTCACTTCATGTCTTTCAAGCTTTCACCCTCGCGAAAATGGAACATGTCGCGGAATGGCAACATTTCCTTCACAAAAATGGAACATGTCGCAAAATCATGACATTTCCTTCACTTCATGTCTTCCAAGCTTTCTCCCTCGCGAAAATGGAACATGTCATGAAATCACGACATTTCCTTCACTTCATTTCTTTCAAGCTTCCTTGCCTCGCAAAAATGGAACATGTCACGAAATCGTGACATTTCCTTCACTTCATGTCTTTCAAGATTTCTTCCTCACGAAAATGGAACATGTCGCGAAATCGCGACATTTCCTTCACTTCATGTCTTCCAAGCTTCCTTCCTCATGAAAATGGAACATGTCACGAAATCACGACATTTCCTTCACCTTGTCTCTTCCAAGCTTTCCTTGCTCACGAAAATGGAACATGTCACGAAATCGTGACATTTCCTTCACTTCGTGTCTTTCAAGCTTTCCTCCTCATGAAAATGGAACATGTCACGAAATCGTGACATTTCCTTCACTTCGTTTCTTCCAAGCCTTCGCCCTCGCGAAAATGGAACATGTCGTGAAATCGTGACATTTCCTTCACTTTGTTTCTTCCAAGCTTCCTTGCTCGTGAAAATGGAACATGTCGCGAAATCGTGACATTTCCTTCACTTCATGTCTTCCAAGCTTTCTTCCTCGTGAAAATGGAACATGTCATGATATCGCGACATTTCCCTCACTTCATGTCTTCCAAGCTTCTTCCTCACGAAAATGGAACATGTCACGAAATCGTGACATTTCCTTCACTTCATTTCTTCCAAGCCTTGGCCCTCGTGAAAATGGAACATGTCACGAAATCGTGACATTTCCTTCACCTTGCTTCTTCCAAGCTTTCTTCCTCACGAAAATGGAACATGTCGCGAAATCGCGACATTTCCTTCACCTTACTTCTTCCAAGCCTTGGCCCTCACGAAAATGGAACATGTCACGAAATCACGACATTTCCCTGACTTCATGTTTTTCAGGCTTTCTTCCTCATGAAAATGGAACATGTCACGAAATCGTGACATTTCCTTCATTTTGTTTCTTCCAAGCTTTGGCCCTCGCAAAAATGGAACATGTCACGAAATCGCGATGTTTCCTTCACTTCGTTTCTTCCAAGCTTTCACCCTCATGAAAATGGAACATGTCACGAAATCGTGACATTTCCTTCACTTCATCTCTTCCAAGCCTTGGCCCTCGTGAAAATGGAACATGTCACGAAATCACATGTCACGAAATCGTGACATTCATGAAATCGCGACGTTTCCCTCACTTCATTTCTTCCAGGCTTTTCTTCCACTTTGTAAATTCTCCAAAGATTGTAGGGTAATTCCAATGACTTTGTCCAAGTGCCCGGAATTTGATGAAACTTTACAAGTATCTAAATAAGCCTATAGGGTATCCAAATCTGCAAATGGAACTTAAAAATTCATCATGGATCAAGAGAGAATGCACTTAGAAGTCTGCTGGCCAGAAATAGAAAAACTCTTGAAAGTTAAAATTTCTGAAATGATTAATATGAATTAATACATTTAACATGCAAAATCTTAGAAATTTTAAATTGAAATTCAATGCCATATGTAAGCCTACTTGGACACTTTGATGTAGGCAAAATTTTAGAAAGGATGCAAGCAAAATTTGGAATTAAAACCTAAAAACTCAAGAGGGTCCCTGCGGAACAAATGAATATTAAATATTTTCAAAGGATGGAATTTCATTTTTTTAGTGGGGGTGTGTTGCTTCTCAACAAATGGCGATATCTGCAGGGAAAATAGTAGCACTATTTAGAATCCAGAACTCTAGTTTTAAAACAATTTAGACTATGTACAATGCTTTGCCACAAATATTTTCTAAAATGATTTAACTACTATCTGATAGTTGTTAAAGTTTCCCAAAGACATACTAGGTTGAATCACTTAAGGAAGATTCTGATGTGCGATTATGAGCGTATAAACCTTCCTTCAAGGATGACCGGGGCTTCGAATGCTCACTATGGATCGATCAACTATTTAGATTGTGTAGGGGAAACCGAGTAGAGCTCTGTTTACTAGTTTAGCCTTTTACAACCTCGACAGAGTTACTCTTTAGATTTTCGAGACCCTGATTCACAACTATGAGGTGGCATCTATAGCTTGGTGAACACGTTTGAGATGTATCCTTCGGGAGCCTTGGCTATGTGTAGAAAAGAGTGCCAGTTTTATGTTGGCTTGCCCAACTTTCACCTTCTGTCTCTTCTTTCTTTTGAAAGATACCGATAGCTAGAATGCCTTGCTTTTTTTTATTTTTATATTCATCGAGCAATTGATCGACTAACTATTTCAGCCCAGGTACCAACAACTTCCTTGGATGCTTTGATGTAATTTTATGAATCGGAGTCCCCTCTCATGACCAACTTTTCTTGGATTCCCTGGGAGTTCTTCAGCCAAACAGTATAGTAGTTTCTTTATAATCAAAATAATTGTGGCAAGCAAGATACAAAATCCAATTATCTTTCTACTATTGTTCTAAATAACAAGTAGTCCCACTTTTTAGTCCTAGCAGACTATCTCTTAACAAAAATAAAATAGAATGAAAACACACTACTTCAACCTTAAAATAAAACAAAATAAAAACACACTAGTGCCAATTTTAAATGTTGATTTGTGTTTTGTTGTTTAGGCAAAAACTTCAAACAAACAGGATTTTAAAAGCTAAAGAGGAGGGAAAAAGGCCACTAGTAAAAGATAAATTTGCACAGACCTCAAAATATAAAATACAGTACTTCAAACTTTAAATAAAACAAAATAAAAACACACTACTTCAAACTTTATTTACAATATATACATATGCACAAAGGTTCCTTCAATCACTCAAAAAATGTAGCAGATGGAAAAACAGAGAAATAGTGCCTTAAAAAATTGACCATTTGTAGGTAAATTTAGAAAAATACCTTTTAGGTCCTGTTGAGGAAATGCACTCCAGATTATACTTCCCAAAATTTTTGCTACCTGGGAAAGACTTGGTGTGTTTACCGTCTTCCCATTTTTTTTTATGGATCTTGTCCCACAGAAACACCAAATCTGCAAGTCCTTCACCCTGCAAATTAGTCAAATCATATAATAACATGAATGGTGAAGTTTTCAACACTTGCTTATGTCTTATTCTATCAGCCCATAGTGCATACAATTTTTCTGCCTCCTTCAAAATCAAGGCATTAACATGTCTATGTTTCTACTTGAAGGGTTTGCAGAATTCTTTCAAAGGGATGGAATGTGAAAACCCCCCAAGATCAAATACCTGAAAGCATTTATAGAACCAGATCATCACATCTTCAGATTTATGTAACAACTCAAAGATATCATATTTTATTTGTACATCATAGTTCTTAATAACTTGAACATTTTGTGGTTGCTCTATTGCTCCAATATCCAAGATTTCAATTTTTATCCCTCTAGTAGAATTTTCATAATTTGCTCTTTCACCTGAGCCTTGCTTAGATTTAACCCCATCAATGTGTAATGTCCAAATATCATTGTTGTGATTGGTTAGAGCTGTAACTGGTCTCACCTTCTTAGTTGTCAAATTATAAACTCCAATATCTGCATCAACAAGATTGACAATCTCATTCTTGGCATTATACTCAGTGATCATGTGTTTATATCTAGGTTCTCTTTCGATTCTTAACTGATTTGCAACACCTTTCCAAGGCAACCACATATGTGAAAAATTAGTCGCCAAGTACCCATTCAAAGACTTTGACCAATCTCTGCTCAAAAGCATTCCGTATCCCACAGGAATATCTACCACCTGAATGTCAATTTTGTGTTGTGCTCTCGGCTCAGATGCTAGCTGGATGTGTATACTTTGAAGTTCACCTACCACCTTAACCTCAGTTTTATCCAATTGGATGACTCTTCTCTCAGACTTCATGGGGGTTAAACCCAACTGTTGACAGATGGCTAGAGGCATGACATTGGATGAAGCACCAGAATCCACCAGACAGTTGTGTAAATTCTTTCCAAATATGCGGGACAGTTAGCAAGAAAGGCGAAACTTCAGTCCTTTCTTTATACATGGCCATATTTGCATTTGCTATCTTCTTCCCCCTTTCTAGAGGTTTGGCAGTAGGCTCAGAGTAAGTCTTAATCAAATTATCCCTTTGTTCAGTAATTTGAGCCAACTCATGAAGAGTGATATTAGCCTTAATCTTCTTCATATCCTCCACTATATTGTATCCCTTATTGAGTGGAGCAACAAATCCATATGGTACTCTTGGATCTCCTCCCTTGGGTGGAGGTGGGTTGTTATTTGGAGATGGATCTGGAGGAACATTATGGGAGTTGTCTGGAGGTGTAGACGTAGTATTAGGCTCCAGATTTTTGTTCCTGAGATTGTAGTTGTCCCTTCTATACTTTTGAAAAGCTTGCACTTCATCCATAGGTATCTCCACAACATTCTCTGACTCATCCAAAAAAGTGAATGAATCTAACACCATAGCTGCACTATGTTTGGATGAACTTGGACCATCAACATTTCTTTGATTTTTAGGAAAAACAAACTCACCAGATAGAGCTTCAAAGGCATTGCAGAACTCCAAACAATCCAATTCCCCATGCTGAGATGTTCCATGTATCCTGCACCAATTGGGCAAAGCCAAGTCACAAATATTCACTTCATGCCCCTTACCTTTATAATCCTTGTTGGGTTCATATGGTGGTCTAGTGAATCTATTCTATTGATAAGGAAATCTATTGGAGTTTTCCCCGATGGACACTTGCCTTTTGAAACTCAAAAAGTCATTTGCCAACTTTTGGACCATCTTTGAGACTTCCTCAACTCTTGTTTTATCAAATTCTTTCTCTGTATTATGTACATGTTCAGCATGTGTTACAACCAATGGATTTCCTATCGATGGAGTTTGGCATGTTGGGAACATCATTTGATGTGGGATGGGATTCAAAATAGGGGTATTTTGTGTAACAAAGGGAATTAGAGGAGCGTTCAAAGGTTGAGGTCCCAATTGTCTTTCAAGAACCAAAGCTTCTCTATAAGCCTCTGTTAGATTAGTAATATTAGCATCTCTCTTCAGGAAAATAGAGGTCACTAGATCTAGGGAATTCCTAAAAATTTCCAATGCTAGATCTGCAGTTGGCACATAATGACCCGTCAATCTACCATAAGCCTTTTGAAACCTGACGTTGAAAGATCTGATAGTCTCATTGATTCCTCTCTTAATGCTGGAAAATTGTTGATATAACACATTGGGGTCAATCACTTCACCAAATTGTGATACAAAAACTTTCTCCAGGTCATTCCAACTAGTAATAGAGTCATTAGTAAGATTCAAAAACCAATCGTATGCTCCCTCCTAGAGAGTGAATGGGAATAACCTACAAGCCACATCTTCATGCTGCACATTCAACAACTTTAGAGCATTTTTATATGCCACCAGGAGTTCTTCTACTATTCTGATTCCATCATGCTTGTAGGTAGGAAGATACTTCTTAGGATTTCTAGGTAAATCATGCACTGCACCAGGGATATTCAAAGCGGTGGAACCCAACCAATTTGCCATCACTACCTGATTAACTATGATATTTTGAGTTGCAGTTGGAGGAACTACAAGTGGTGATAAAACTATGTTGGACAAAGACTTGGCCCTTTTGAGGCTGCTTCTCCTTGGGGTTTCTAACTCAGGCACAAGGAGCTCTCTAGCTCTAGAGTGGGACCTGGTTACTCTATAGGTAGAATCCAACTTTTCACAAGCAACTTACAATCCTTAAAAAATACTGAACGAAGTTCGATCGACCCTCCTTCTAGCACCAATTTTAAATGTTGGTTTGTCTTTCATACACACCCCATGAAGAATGAGCATAAAATACCAATAACACTTATACGGGATAAATCCCACTCACTTTAGGATCTTGTTGGTTATCCAAGGTGTGAGTTACAGAGTTGGGTCGAATGGCTATTCACTCTTTTTTGCTTCTAGAATAGTTTCAAGTGGACTGTCTGTTACCTTACAATGGGCTCGACCTTCATTCAATAATGTTTAGTGGTTGTTATCTTTGTTGACAATCAGATTTACAATGAGTTCTTTGATATAGCTCTTTATGTTTTAGCAGATTAAATAAAAGACAAATTTTGAAAGAAAATAAAAATGGATCATTTAACGGTGGAACAGAGAGAGTAGGGTAGGGCAGAAAAGAGAAGCTTATCTAAGTTAGTTGCAAAATCAAAACTACCAATTTCAGTTACACTATTTAGCTTCACAATAAAACCAATCAAAGAGGAAGGTGTCCAGATTTCTAAGATCACCTTCTACTAAGAGCATAAGACAGAGATGACACAGATCTAAAAGAAAATCATAAATAGAAGGGAAGTCGATATCAACTGGTATCTCTCACCAGTAGCCTAGCTCGCATAGTGAGGATAGAGCAATTAGAACAAACCAGAACCTTAAATCTTTAATTTTCCCTAGCATACAACAAACAGAATGAAGCCTAGTAGCATATTCAATCTTGATAACACATATTTACAACTAAAATAAATAGAACCTTAGCGAGACAAAAATAGAAGAAGATGCACTTATCGAAATTCGAAAGAGATTAGGCTCCTAGCCATGCTATCATAGAAGAACGATGTCACACCAACCCTAGGTCTAGAACAAAGCATTCAAACAAGATTTGCAAGAAATTGCTAAAATGTCTTTTATTCCAAGTTTTCGCATCCGAACTTTACATTCAAGAGAAGTATATATAGACTCAGGACAGACCCTGATCTTTTCAAAATATCTTCTTCCAAATATCTAAATCTTATCATAAAAATCCCATCGTCGAGGTTTTACAATATAAGGCATTTTTATATAGAGTTTTGATAAGCCCTAATTACTCTAAAAATCTTCGCGTGGATCTTGCCATGAATGGAGAAGATAAGACTTGGTTTGATCCTCATCAAATGGACATCGTGTGTAAATGTATGTTCTTCTTTCGATAAGCCCGTCAGAGCATCTCATTAATTCTTCTGCAAAATTTGGATGAGTCACTGACTTCCTAGGCCTTCCATCCTCGCACAGCCACCTTTGTTTGGTTCGAGTTGAGATTCTCTGCCAGTCATTACTTTTGCCATAAATTTTCTAGGCAAATGCATCCATCGAAAAATTCCTTAAAGCCTGTATTTGTGGCCAGATCTACAAAATCTGGATGAGTCACTGACTTGCCATAAATTTTCTCGATAATGGATCCACCGTGAATTTTTTAAGGATAAAAGCTAATTGATTTGCAAAATTTAGGTTTGTCTATCTTTCTCGCCATTACTTTTGCCATTATGCAACTATCGGATCACCTTCTGCAAAAAGAAAAGCAAAGGTTAGATTTTTAATGTTTTTCATTTTAATTAATTAATTGATTTGGACTGTGTTGAAAAGCTTCCACTTCCTTTTGGATGGGTGATGCCATGAAACTAAAGCAAGTCACAATTTCGCGACATTTCCCTCAAGCTATTTTCTTTGCTTTTTCCCTCGCGAAAATGAGACAAGTCGCGAAAATGGAACATGTCACGAAATCGTGACATTTCCTTCACTTCATGTCTTCCAAGCTTTCGCCCTCGCGAAAATGGAACATGTCACGAAATCGTGACATTTCCTTCACTTCATCTCTTTCAAGCTTTCGCCCTCGCGAAAATGGAACATGTCATGAAATCGTGACATTTCCTTCACTTCATTTCTTCCAAGCTTCCTTCCTCGCAAAAATGGAACATGTCACGAAATCGTGACATTTCCTTCACTTCATGTCTTCTAAGCTTTCTTCCTCGCGAAAATGGAACATGTCACGATATCATGACATTTCCCTCACTTCATGTCTTCCAAGCTTTCTTCCTCACAAAAATGGAACATGTCGTGAAATCGTGACATTTCCTTCACTTTGTCTCTTCCAAGCTTCCTTGCTTCAGAAAATGGAACATGTCATGAAATCGCGACATTTCCTTCACTTCGTGTCTTTCAAGCTTTCTTCCTCGCGAAAATGGAACATGTCATGAAATCATGACATTTCCTTCACTTCATGTCTTCCAAGCCTTGGCCCTCGCAAAAATGGAACATGTCACGAAATCGTGACATTTCCTTCACTTCGTTTCTTCCAAGCTTCCTTCCTCACAAAAATGGAACATGTCGTGAAATCGTGACATTTCCTTCACTTCATGTTTTCCAAGCTTTCTTCCTCATGAAAATGGAACATTTCACGAAATCGTGACATTTCCCTCACTTCATGTCTTCCAAGCTTTCTTCCTCACAAAAATGGAACATGTCACGAAATCGCGATATTTCCTTCACTTCATTTCTTCCAAGCCTTGGCCCTCATGAAAATGGAACATGTCACGAAATCGTGACATTTCCTTCACCTTGTTTCTTCCAAGCTTTCTTCCTCACAAAAATGGAACATGTCACGAAATCGTGACATTTCCTTCACCTTGCTTCTTCCAAGCCTTGACCCTCACGAAAATGGAACATGTCGTGAAATCGTGACATTTCCACTTCATGTTTTTCAAGCTTTCTTCCTTGTAAAAATGGAACATGTCACAAAATCGTGACATTTCCTTCACTTTGTTTCTTCCAAGCTTTGGCCCTCACGAAAATGGAACATGTCACGAAATCGCGACATTTCCTTCACTTAGTGTCTTCCAAGCTTCCTCCCTCACAAAAATGGAACATGTCACGAAATCGCGACATTTCCTTCACTTCGTCTCTTCCAAGCCTTGGCCCTCGCGAAAATGGAACATGTCACGAAATTGTGACATGTCGTGAAATCGTGACGTTTCCCTCACTTCGTTTCTTCCAGGATTTTCTTCCACTTTGTAAATTCTCCAAAGATTGTAGGGTAATTCCAATGACTTTGTCCAAGTGCCCGAAATTTGATGAAACTTTACAAGTATCTAAATAAGCCTATAGGGTATCCAAATCTGCAAATGGAACTTAAAAATTCATCATGGATCAAGAGAGAATGCACTTAGAAGTCTACTGGCCAAAAATAGAAAAACTCTTGAAAGTTAAAATTTCTGAAATGATTAATATGAATTAATACATTTAACATGCAAAATCTCAGAAATTTTAAATTGAAATTCAATGTCATATGCAAGCCTACTTGGACACTTTGATGTAGGCGAAATTTTAGAAAGGATGCAAGCAAAATTTGGAATTAAAACCTAAAAACTCAAGAGGGTCCCTGCGGAACAAATGAATATTAAATATTTTCAAAGGATGGAATTTCATTTTTTTAGTGGGGGTGTGTTGCTTCTCAACACAACTATCTTACGAATTATCAACTACTACCTTGACCACCTTCGATCAGGCTATAGACTTAGCCTGAAGAGTGGAATATGCTCTCATTAGGAGAGACCAACTTAAAAAGAGAGACGATGAGAAAACATCCAAAAATCAATATAAGAATAAACAAGTTGTGGGTGATGGAGTCACCAATTGTAGAAATACTGCTAATGTTAATGCTACGAAGACAGCGAAGAAGTTTGTATTGAAACATCCTAATAGACCTCCTCGAGAATTTACTAGGTTAAATCAACCTTTATCAACTATTATACCATAATTATTAGAACAAGGTTTGATTCAATTGCCAAATATTTGAGAACCTGATCCAACTATACCTGGATACAGAGCAGATTTACATTGTGACTTCCATAGAGGACCTGGACACACTACCAACTCTTGTAAAATATTAAAACATAAAATATAGGACTTGATTGATAACAATGAGATGGAGGTGCAAGCCTTTCAACCTAAGAAAAATCCTCCTAATAATATTTAAAAGAACACCCCATAAAACCAAAATCAAAATGCCAATCAGTCATTGGACATATTTCAACATCCCTTACCAAAACATGGTAAGGAGGTGGCTAATCAAGTTGAACATCATAATATCCCTCCTCCTGCCCGATATGTAGGAACTATTAGTGGGCATTTACCTATTCATGATCTGGAAATCTTTGACATAATTTTATCCATGGTTACAACCAGGCATCTATATAATATTTAGATACCCGATCTTAGTGATACAAAATATGAGACTGAGAGTGATATGGAAATCACATCAAATCAATCGAATAATTCTAAAGATGAATCGGATCCTATTCACCGTATCACAAGTTATATGGTTCCAGAAGAGCCATTTCCAAGAAGAGTCACTACTAGACCATCATCTCACCGATTAATTTCTAATGAGCTAGCTATAAACGCTATACCAAGACCCATTCATCATCCGCAGAATAATATTGTGGGTACCATCGGAGCTGTTACTATACAACAGGCTCAAAATTCTCAACAAGATCAAATTTAGAATGGTGGATCAACTCCATTTGTTTTGAAGGTTCCTAATAAAGGGAATCATTCACCTAATAATCAACCTAAATCTCCTTATAATATTAATGAACAATTATCAAATATTATAGCTAGAATTTCTCTCTTGGACCTTTTAAGATCTTCTCCTACACATAGAGATGAATTAATGCTCACATTAACTTGTGAAGTTGATTGTATTGAATTTCGGGATAGAGACATACCGCAACATAGTTTACATAAAGATAATCCCTTGTATATTACTGCCTTAATTGGAGATGTAGTAGTCAAACGAGTTTTGATTAATAATGGTTCATCTTTAAATATTTGCACTTTTGACTTCTACCAAAGATTTGGGTTTAGAAGTGATGAAACAAAAAGAATAGATATGATCATAAAAGCTTTCAATGACGAAACACAAGAAACATGTGGAGTTATTACCATTCTATTATATGTTGGTCCAAGAACCTTGGATATGACTGTGTTTATTGTACATTGCCTTGCATCGTACAATATACTCTTGGGTCGTCCTTGGATCAACGCGATGCGAGTTGCTCCCTCAACTTTACATCAATGTGTTAAGTTCGAATTTAAGAATCAGTTGGTTACCATTCATGGTGATCCAAGACCCTTTGATATATGTGCTTTGGCAAAACATATTGGAGTTCAATTTTTCCCTGCTCTATCATCCACACATCCTAATTATCATTATCCATATAAACGTGTGAAACTCACACCCATAATGTCATCTAATTCTTCTCCATCAGTTTCACCTCCACATATAGCTCAACCATCTTCTAAACAAATCGCATTAGGACCTAAGAAAGATCCTAATCCCACAACCAATATCTCTTGTTCTACTTCTATAACTTCCATACCTATAATAGACCCATCTATCGACACCTCTACACCATCTACATCCACCAAATTCATATTTTTTGCATCGAAAGACGTAGGGAATGTTCCTTCTACCTCTTATGCTCTTACTGATGAGCTCTTACCCGATCTATCTAAAATTCTTATATCAAAAGAAACGAATGCTTCTATGCAAGATTCTCTTATTTTAAATAATTTGCCACCATATCCTCGTACCTTGGGCCTCCCATAGCCTATGGGAAGTATTTACCAAGTCAAGAGTTGTGCCTTTATTTATAAGGGATATGACTGGGGTAGAATACCCAGAAACATCAGAACTCATTATGATGGATATGCTCGATGTTATTTTACTAATGAGTATATTAAAGCCAAACCTATAATGCTTAAATTGGGATATAAAGGGAAAGGTTTGGGACCTTTCCAGAATGGTATGAAAGAAACTTTTGAGGTAGAAGCGTGGCCCACCCGATGTGGTGTGGGCCTATTTTATAGTAAGGGTCAGCCATTCCCATTTGAATATGATGACCATCTTATATGTTACCAATATTATTTAGATGAACGTGATGTTTTGCATTTAACAAATAATACATTCGCATGTAATATGCTATCTATAGCTTATCCTGAGATTATCGCTAAATCCGACGATGAGTTGGAGGGAGATATCTTTCACGATGTCTCCGTTGAGGAATTATTACATAATGGATTTTATTTTGATGGCTCTATACCTAGTATAGCCTAGCTTGAGGCCACGAATCCTCAAGACAAATTATCCAAGCTAACCTTGGAAGAATTACAAGAATTGGGCATTTCACCTACCCCACCTAATTTTGAGAGAGATCTACACATGGAAGTAGAAAATGTCATAAAAATTAACATTGGAACAAATGATAACCCTCACATAATCAACATTGGATCAGAATTGAGTCAAGAAAAATAGGATAAATACATTGCATTTATTAAAGAATATGAAGATGTTTTTGCTTGGACATATGAAGATATGCTAGGTTTAGACCCTTCTGTAGTTATGCATCACCTAGTAGTGCATCCGGATGCTAAACTTGTTAAGGAGAAGCTTAGAAAAATGCATCCTAAAGAGGCCTTACTAGTTAAAGGGGAGTAAAAAAAACTCCTGAATGTTATTTTTATACAAGCCATCGATTATGCTGAATGGATCTCAAATGTAGTTCCAGTAACTAAGAAAGAAGCTACTAAGATTAGGGTTTGTACAAACTTTAGAGATATTAATGTTGCATGCCCTAAAGACAATTTTCCCCTTCCCAATATGGATCAGATCATTGATTTTACTACTGGGAGTGGAATGATATCCTTAATGGATGGATTTTTTGGTTATAATCAGATCAGGATAGCTCCTGAAGATCATGCTAAAACAACCTTTATTACCGCTTGGGGGACTTTTTGTTGGAAAGTGATGCCATTCGATTTGAATAATGCAGGTGCAACCTATCAACAAGCCATGACTTATATCTTTCATGATATGATGCATGATATACTATATGATTATGTAGACAACATTATAGCTCGTTCTACTAAAGAAGATGACCATTTAGATGACTTGAGAAAAATATTTGATCGGTTAAGGGAATATCTTATCCGATTGAATCCAGCCAAATGTATATTCGGAGTTAAGTTAGGTAAATTATTGGGGATTATAGTTTCTTTACGTGGCATCAAAATTGAACCTCTCAAGATTACGGCTATTATGGATATGCCCGCACCTACAAATATATATGAATTACGGAGTCTACAAGGTAAGCTTCAAGCTATCCGTCGCTTCATTGATAAGCTTACGGATAAAATTGGACCCTTTCTTAAGCTTCTTAAGAAGGATGTCTCTTTCCATTGGGACGATGAATGTAAGGAAGCATTTGAACTCCTCAAACAATATCTTCTTAACCCACCTGTACTTTCACCACCTAAACCTGATCGCCCATTTATCTTGTATATTTTTGCTTCAAATTTTGCTTTAGGAGCTATGTTAGCTCAACTTGATGATGAGAAAAGAGAGCATGCTAATTATTACATTAGCAGAACATTAATTAGTTATGAAACCTACTACACAACATTAGAGAAGTTATGTCTAGCAGTCCTATTTTCTACACAGAAACTACGCCATTATATGCTCAGTCAAAAAACATATGTTATTGCTAAATCCGATCCCTTGTGGTATCTCATGAGTCAAACTTATATATCTAGTCACACAACGAAGTGGGTTCTTGCTCTAAGCAAGTTTGAACTCATGTTTATAGGAAAAAAGTCTGTTAAGGGTTAAATCATAGCAGATCAATTAGCTGCTGCACCCTTAGAGTCCATACATCCCCTCGTCATTGAGTTTCCTGATGAATGCCTTAGCCTAGATGCGAATCATTCAGAGAAATGGTCCCTATACTTTGAGGGAGCCCGATGCATGAGTGGGACTGATGCAGGTATTATTTTGATATCTCCACAGAAACATCTCATACCTCTATCCATTAAATTAACGTTTGCTCGTACTAATAAAAGCTGTTGAATATGAGGCTCTAATCCTTGGATTACGAGCTACCCTGGCACTGAAAATTAAAAATCTATTAGTTTTCGATGATTCTCAACTTTTTATAAATCAAATTAACGATGTTTATTAGACCAGAGATGATAAATTGTGCCCATATAAAGCATATGTATTACAATTCATATCTTTATTTGATCAAGTTACCTTGGAAGCTATTCCTAGAACTAGCAATTGTGCGGCTGACACTATGGCCGCAGCTGCATCTCTTTTACCCTTGGAGTTATATGATGAATATGATCCTATCCTTATTCATGGACTCCAGGAACCCACTTCAACTTATTCATGCTTGGAACCTTTAAACGTGTTTCTAATCAATGAAACTATTCCTGAACTTTGGTACATTGACATCCTCAATTTTCTTCAAAATGGGACCTTCCTTGAAGGTTTTAATAGAAACCAACACCGATTATTATGTAGATGAGCAAGTCGATTTGTAATAATTGGCAATACATTATATAGGAGATCTTTTGAAGGTATCCTATTGAGATGTTTGAATCTATAAGAGTCTAGATCAGCTTTGAGTGAAGCCCACGATGGATCTTATGGGGGACACTTTAGTGGTAGCACCATTGCTAAGAAGATCCTTAGGATATGATATTTTTTGCCTACCATGGAGAATGATGCACATGATTATGTGTGCCATTGCGATAAGTGCTAGAAACATGCTGAACTTATCCATGCGCCTGCACAAGAACTATAGGCTATTTTATCTCCTTGACCCTTTTCAAAATGGAGCTTAGACAACATCAAAAAAATCAATCCTATGTCATCTGATGGACACAAATTCATCATAACCGCCATTGAGTATTTTACGAAGTGGGTCGAAGCTATGCCCTTAGCTTCTTGCACTGGAATGCAAGTTTCCAAGTTTATTCTTAATCAAATTATTTGTAGGTTTGAAATTCTTGCAAATCTCATCTCGGATAATGGAACTTGTTTCAAAAACAAAGATGTAAAGAAACTATGTCAAAAATATAAAATTCAACATTGTTGGTCCACTCCCTATTATCCTTAGGGTAATGGCCAAGCAGAAGCATCTAATAAAACATTAATTAAAATCCTCAAGAGACTGGTCAATAAATCTAATCGTGATTGGAACATTCAATTATATCCTATTTGTGGGCTTATTGAACTATCATTCGTACTCCCATGGGAACTTCACCTTTTGTTTTGGTTTATGGCGCTGAAGTTGTTTTTCCCCTTGAACTAGAAGTTCCTTCTTTGGCTCTGAAGTAGGAGATGAATATCGTGCTGGCAGATTTAGTCAGCTGGAACTCCTAGATGAGAAGCGTATTAATGCTTTGGAGCATCTTTGTGCCTACCAAAACAAACTCAAATGAGCATATCTCAAGAAAGTTCATAATCGATCCTTTGATATTGGTGACCTCGTCTTAAAAGAAAATAAAAAAATACTAATGCAACTAAATACCTTAAAGGAAAATTCGAGCCTAACTGGCTTGGGCCATATATTATCACTGCTAAATTTGGATCGGGAACATATAGATTAGCTACCTTAGATGGTAAAGATCTTAAATAACCTATGAACATTATGCATCTTAAGCGCTATTATGAATAAATCTGGTAATTTCGTCACTCTATATATTATACATATGGTATCATATTAGTAATTCATATAAAAATTTCAAAAACAGTAATATTATGTATTATCTCAATTCATAAATTAAAATCAAAATATAAAAAAATCAAAATCATAAAAATCCTCAAAAACATCTTTATTTTGCACTTGTCAATTCTTGAAGTATTGCAGTTGTATTTGCAGTTATTTTGGATAAATTAGCATTTATCTGGAATCCCTCACTTTCACACTCACATGAATAAATATCTTGATCTTATTTGGTATTATTATTAATCTCTCTTATATCAAAGTCCACAGTTGAATTAAATAAAGTTTTGAGCATAGAGAACTGATCTTGTTATTTACTTGAACCAAGTACACCTTTTCACATTAAAATGATTTCATTGCAAATTCAAAACAATGCTACACAGTAGAAGTGGTCTCTTGAGTGAAAAGTTTCCCCTGCTATCCTATCATGCACATGGTCTAGAATCTTTGAGAATTGACAAAAATCCCTTGCTCTACAGCCAATCCGAGCAAGTATCCCTAGTATAGGAATAAAAAGAAAAAGAAAAAGAAAATCAAGAAAAATCATGAGAAAAAAAGAAATTATTCAGAAGCATTATTTTAGTATCATTTTGTACCATCTCAGCAATATTTCAGCATTATCTCAGTGTCAAGCAAAAAAAAAATAATACAAAAAAAATAGAAAAAGAAAAGAAAAGAAAAAGCAAAAAGCAATAAATCCCTTCCCCCCCTTTGAAATAAGGAAGTGTGAAGCTTGAATCCTTGGAATTCTTAATTATTCTAAAACTATGAGGTAAACCCCATAACAGGTGATTTGTGCCCAACTTGCTTGACATTGGGTAACTCCTAGCATGGTGATATGTCTGTCACATTAGCGACCTTATTTTGTACAGACCTATGTCTACTTATGGATCAGCTAGCTCTTGATGACCCGAATTACATAGTAGTCTGGTAGGGTTACATGCATATAAATCATGGTCAACAAACACTCATTTGGTTAATTTAAATTACTTGTATCAAATTATCTTGCTCAAAATCGGTAAATGAACATTACAATTGCACACACATTTGTGTTTGAGAGATTTTGTATCATTATGATAGATCAAGATCGACAATGAACTCACGTATGCACACGGGGTTCCTTATAAATCTAAATTTTGCCTTTGAGATAATTTAAAATATCTATTCAAATCTTCTGGAATAATTTGACTTTCTTACTTGAGAATATCTGCTTAGCGTAAAATCAATTAAATACATTTTTTTCAAAAATCTAAAATTTTCTTGCAAAACATGTTCAAAAATCTAGCAATAAAGTCACATTTATATATTTTCAAATTTCGCAACGATGGTATAGTTCCTAAACCTAAATTGGAATTTTATGCCTAGTGCAAGTCCTCATTTTTATATTTTTTGTTTATCTCAAAATCAAAAATCAACTATGCAATAAAACTATTATATCAATTTCTTCTTTGGATTTCGCGATGATGGTATAAGTCTATACCTAAAATTCTATGCCTAGCGCAAACCATCATTCTAATTCTATTTCCCATTTATTTAATCCATAAAAGCATATGGCTTAAATCATTATGTTACACAATTGTGCTTTAAAAAAAAAGAAAACTTTCCTATTTCATTTCATTATGTCAACATTCATTTTTTTTGCGATGACGGTATAATTCCTAGGGAATTGTTCAGATTTCTATCATACTTAGGAATTTTATGCCTAGAAAAAATCATATTTTTAATATTTCATGCATAATATTTTCATGGAAATCTGAAAACAAATCATCACTATCATCATTTTTCATCATCACAACACAAAATCTTAAGAAAGTCTCTTAAGCACCCTTTTACTTTTAGCAATATTTCTCTCATACTAGGATTAGCTTGATGACCTAGTGAGTGACGACTCCATGAAATGGTCATGTAACAGTGACAATGTCCTTTGAAATTTTTGTTAGAAGTCACTTTATTTTCATCAAAACACACCACAACAACTAGTTTGTTTACATCAAATTATTTCATTTAATTTTATAGCATGACATAAAATTATAATATTTTGAACGACATAATTACATGAATAGTCAATCAACAATTAAAATATTAAAGCATCATAAAACATGCACAATTCATATCACAAAAATAACATCATATATATATCAAGAAGTATATACATCATATCAAAATGAATTGGTATGCCACAATCTATACCCTGGCATACTCAATCATCTCAAAAATAGTCTATGTACAATGTGCATCTAGTCTCGAGAAGACCACAAGCTCTCAGCCTCATCTCCTCTCCCACCCTGAGGTGGAGGAGGTGGTCCCATCGAAGCCTGTACTGTATCATTGGTCCTCGATGTCAATCATGATGATGTCCTTGATGACCCCATCCTGATCGGCTCTACAATACTGGCTGACAACTGTATCCTCTAGCCCTCTGGAACTAGCTGGTAGTACACTTCCTAATAGAATGCGATCTGAGCAACTGATCGCTCTAGCTCCAAAATACTCACCCCCCCGCTCCAAGCCCTGAGCCGTGTAGCCTCATCCTGTAGAGTCTGCCCCTTAGCTCGTAGGTGGGAATTATTTTCCCAGAGACCTGCCATCTCA
Organism: Wollemia nobilis; assembly: GCA_028583015.1. NCBI lineage: Eukaryota > Viridiplantae > Streptophyta > Pinopsida > Araucariales > Araucariaceae > Wollemia > Wollemia nobilis. The sequence continues at coordinate 127,867 of JAQPPZ010002892.1, read as the reverse complement.
CTGCTCTCCCCCATCTCGACATCCTTAACCCTATCGGGCAATGGTGGCCTATCCCTCTGCTAAGGAGGGATTCTTTCTCTACTCTTCTTTCTCCTCTCCTCCCTCCTCTCTGGCTACTATTGTCTCTTCAGAGCCTATGGTACTCTCTGATGTCTCTCCTAAGGAGGCCATCGCTGATCCCTCCCTTTGTGACCACTCGCTACATCGATGGTAGCCTGGAACCACCTCTCCATCTATTGCACTATAGTGTGTATTGAGACCTATGCCCTCATCATTCGAGGAGGGTGGATGTCTGCATACCAAGCATCATATCTGTCTACTATCTTCGCATCATCCCCATCCACTAGTTGAATGGGGGCATCACCAGCATCCTGACTCCAGAACCGCTACATGTCTAGAGCCCCACTCAGTGTGGTATTATCTCACACAGTCTGAGAGTACTCATAATCCCTAAGAGTAGGGATCCCCTACTATAGACTGAATTGCCTCAAAAGTCAGTCGTAGCAGTGGAGCTCTACCTCTCCCCACTATGTACTCAACCATATGAATCATTTGATGTGAGTCAACTCCTGTCTGTCCTCTACCCACCCTAGATGCTCTCTCCATGGTCTCCAGGCGATCTGATCTAGGGTGAGGTCATCCAGTAACCTCTGGCACATTGACAGATCTATCCTCTATTGTGACCCTCTCTAGAGCCACCAATAGAAATCCTGGGGTCTCTCCCGGTCAACACCTATCAGTGGAAGCCCTACCGGCATTCGCATCGTAATGTGCTCCCAGCACCAAACCTATAGAAGTGATGTCAGCACCAGACATTGACCCCCCTTGTATACGACCTCATAAAGGATCTTATACAAGCGGCACAGTACAAAGATGCCCTAAGCAAACCTGTATCCATGGTCTCTCATGTCACAGACCACATCTAAAAGTAGCCACAATAATCTACATCTGCTCTGGTGGCATAGAAGAAGGCCACCCACCACCCCTACAAAAACCCAGGTCAACCGAGATGCCCTAGGCATCTGTCTCAAAGCCTCGATTTTCACTCTGCCCTTCTCTAGGATGAAGCTTGGGTCCTTGCACAATCTCATCATAGCATGGCCCTGATTGGACGAAGGGGTCATGAATTGACCGTGCATGGGTATCCTCAAGATCTTCCATACATCCTCTAGAGTTGGAGTCATCTCCTCTATCGGTAGCCAAAAGCAAGATGACTCTAGATACCATCTCTCTGCTAGGGCTGTCAGTAGCCCAATGTCTATAGGAATTTGTGGCATCTCTGCCACATGTTGCAGTTCTACCTTTGCAAATATATCTCACTCGGCCTAATCGAGTGCATCCAAATCATCTCTTAGACCTCCATATTTCCACTCCCGAATCTTTAGCAATCCCCTCTGCAAAATAAGAAAAAAAACAACAAAAATAATTAGTACATAATCATTAAAAAAAAATCAATTAAAATGAAATCATCCCATAAAAGTTGATATCGCCCATTATTGGATGATATCGTACCAAATTTAGATAAAATCATCCTTAATAGGATGAAATCATCTCCGTTATTCAATTTGGGGATCGCCCCTTATTGGACGGGATTGCCCCTATTTCTCTGATTTCGTCCCTAGACGAAATCGACAATATAGAGATGATTTTGTCGACGGCCAAAAAATGGCCGCGACGTCCAAAAACACTTAAAATTCAAGTCAAAAATAAAGTAAATAAAGTTAAAAACATAGTAAACTAGGTTTAGATCCTTACTCGCAACCTGCACCGGATCTTTATCGATTTGTGCGTCGTTTCCACCATTTCACCTGTAGAGCTCTGAAACAACGAAAGTGAACAGTAAAAATGAATTAGGGTTTTACCCTATTTTTCTTATTTTTATTCAAAACAACATTTTTTTAATTTTTGCTTTTTTGTGCTTTTACCTCAAATGTTCGATTTGGGTAAAAACTCGGAGGGGGCACCATAGAAAATAGTCGTACGATTCGACCTAGAATCGTTGTCTAAAAAATAGAATAAATTTTTGCTTTCTCGTAAAGCATGAAGAACTCGTCTTTAACACATTTTTTTTTGAAAAATTCGCTAAAGAGGGGGCAAAATGTAGCACCCTAAAATTGGCGTAGTTAAATCATCAATAAAAAGTAGAAATTTGAATTTTAACCTTGAAATCGCCTGTTAACCACTTACCTCATTTTTCATGCCATTTTTAGAGGTTGTTGTGACCATTGGAGGATATCGTCGTCGATCTGACGATATCGTCCCAAATCAAAAAAATTCGTCTGGAATAGAACATCTAGATGATTTCGTCCTAAAATCAAATTTTTGCAATTAGCTTCTGTTCCAAAAACCTCTCCAACTTGGACAGAAGTGTGTTTACGCGGTTGGAGATTCCCACGTTGGGGATCTCCCAAATTGGGATGATCCCCAACCTCCTAACCTCCCCCTAATCCTATATAAATTGGGATTTTCCCAGTTTATCCCCCTGACCCCCTACCTGGCTACCTGGATGATTATTTCCCTGTAATTTTAGTTTTTGCTATGATCTCCCATCATTTGCACTTGTGTTTTCAAGTTTTGTTGCAGGATTTCACTGTGTTTCAGTCGGAGGTAGCTTAGATCGTCGCAAGTGATTCAAATATAGTTTTAGACGATCCTGTAAAGATCGACGATGATCTTGTATGATTACAGATGATCTGGTCTGCAATTCAACTTGGGGGCAATAAGAGCCTTGAGTTTACATTCTCTATCTCATTTTCCTTATTTATTGGTGCATTAGATTAATTTACTTCTATTTTGCATCTTGGAGTTCACCTCATTTAGCATAATTACATGATAAAATTCAAAATAAGTTTCCAAAATAGTGCATCTCATTTAATTTGATATCTAGATTTATCATTCAAATATCTATACTCTTATTTCTATCATTTTGCATCATTCTTGCAATTGTATTTTTGGTTTTTGGTGTTTGTTTTTTGATTGCAGGTTTCTGACGAATTCGCCTGACAAATTCATCAGGTCACTGAAGATCTTGGATGATCTCCTATGATTTGGGATGATTCTATACAATTGCAGATGATCTTGTCATAGCCAAGATGATCTGGACTTCTACAAGCTTCAAAATCTTCATCAGACATCAGGAATCAGGTGTACTCTTCTCCATTTTATATATTCTTTGTATTCAATCACATTAGGAATCATTTATGTTTGTTGTCTTCATATAAATCAGAATCTTCATATAGAATAGCTTAGCTTCATTTTGGCCAACCTAGGAATCTGAATGATTGAACATAAAACGAACAAACCAAAACCATTCTCAACCTAGGCGTGGAAACTGCCACTCAAAGTTTCCTAGTGAACCCCACCATTTGTCAAAAATTCACCTTTATACCCCTCCCCCGAGAGGCACAACCTCCAAAGGGCCTCTCCGTCCGAGGTATTGTTCCATCCTTTTCTCACCCCCATTTCGGGTATGGATCCTTTAGCTTGAAGGTAAGGGTGTGAAAAATTTGGGCGATACACTAACCTTTTCGATCTGGTTGCACTAGCTCATCTCGATGATGAGACAATCTTAGAATATGGAAAGAGGTGGAGGAGATTAATGGTAAAGTTGCCATTCCCAATTCCTGCTACAGAACTAACATGAATGTTCACAAAGGGCTATGCCAAGCACATCTCATTATTGTTGCAACTATAGTAGTACCTAAAATTTTAGGAAGCTTTGGTGCAAGCCAAAGTAATTGAGGATATCAAGCTGCAAGAAGGTAACTTGAAGCTCAAAAATAGGAAGGAGGGGTACAAGAAGAGATCCACAAAACATCAAGGCAAGTAGGCCCATGTAAATCAAGCGAGGTTAAACCTCCAAAGAGAGGATAAGGGGCAACAAAAGTAGAATTATCAGGCCAAACCTCCTCCTGCGCAATACGAACAGTGCAAGAATATTTATAAGGGAAAAATAAGGAGCAACACCCATATTGCCAGTTCACACCTTTTACAAAATAATTGACCTAAATATTCCATCAATTATGTGAGGCTAAGGCAATCAGGTTACCCGATATTAAGTTGGTCGATCCTAATTAGCCCAAGTCAAAGAGGTATCAGGATGATCTATTTTGCATCTTCCATCATGCAAAGGGCCACGACATCAAAGTGTGTTGGTCCTTCAGACATATTATATAGAATATGATTGATAAAGGTGAGCTTATAGTAATGAATAATCCATCGGTACTTGACAACCAAAACATGAGGATTTATAAAAATCCATTGCCAAACCATGAGGCACCGTGCAACAACGTTGGCCAGGTTAACCAAGTGCGCATCGAACCGCATACCCAAGGGTTCATAGGTATGGTTAATTTTGTTACCATACATGAGAGATATGAGATGCTAAATGAAACTCACACTTTGATCAGGATACAAGCTACGCCGAATTAGCAACCAACTCATAATATTCCAATCCCACCAACTAGATCGGTGGTGACCATATAAATCAAGTTGGTTCAAATATTGCAGATAACTCGTATAAAGTTATCTATTTATGAGCTGATACAATAGTACCCTAAGCACAGGGAGACTCTCATAGACATTTTGAGGTACATCGAGGTACAGTCCCAGGATGCTCAAGAATTCATTAATTTTGTGGAACACGTATAGTAGTTCCAGGAACCTATGATCCAATTCTACGATCATGAAATTAGGATGGTTTTTGCAGATATGCTGACCCACCATTACATACCATCACATGTGTTAATCACATGCCATTCAAGAGGGTATTGGTCGACACTAGTTTTTTGATAAATATTATAATGACCAAGGTGTTAGGTCCTTTAAAGTTTCCCAAGTCACATATTGTACCCATCGCATTTACATTGAGAGAGTTTAACGACGCGCTATGCTCAACGATTGACATAATCATCCTGACTATTAAAAATAGACCTAAAGACCATCCCTGTGATATGTCATGTGATCAAAGGCATAATGCTATATAACATCCTTCTTGGAAGACCTTGGATTCAAGAAATGCATTGTGTTCCCTCTATATTACATTAATGTGTAAAGTACATTCATGATGGATGGGTTCACGTGGTGCCATCAATCGAAGAGCCCTTCAAATTTGTGAACCTAGCCAATTTGCTAGGGGGTTTCATACTCCCATAAACGAACCTGGACGTCCGACCAGCATCACTGATTAAGAATATAAGAGGTAAAAAAATGGTGTGTGCTTAACCATCGACATCGATATCGTACAATTCTGAGCACACTACACCAACTTCTTTGAAACCAACAATATCAACAATGCCTTAGGATGAAAGGAAGCTAAAGGTGAAAATGGATAAAAAGGAAAAGAAGCATGTGCCTGAACTAGTCGCCAATGAGGCTACCACTCCCATGGAAGTGGAATAAGCCTAAGATAAAGTTGAGCAGGTACCTTAGCCTACCTCACCTACATCGTCAGCAGGGTCATCCACATCACGTATGATCATTCATCTAGCCAAAACAGGGTTAGGTAAATATCTTGTGCAAAATTTCACCTTTGGACCAATTATAGAGACTACACAAGAGATGGGCCGACCATGTGCTCATCATTTTCTAATTGGATCAGTAGTGCCATTGGGAGAGCCACCCAATAAAACAAATTTTATCTATGCTAGGCTAGATCAACTTCCTACTCAAATACCCATGGATGAAGATGATGACAAACCATTCACAGTAAATATTCACTACTTATCCAACCCTGAATATTCCATGCACATTTTTGAAATATATCATTGGCATGGGTACGACCTTAGTATTTTAGAGTAAGGACGTAGGACTCTGCTTGAGCCACATTATCAGTTGGAAACTGATAGGTTTAGGCTAGGGTTGAAGATACGAGGATAGGATGATATAATTACAACATATTTAGATTGCCTATACCTTATTTTGGGAAATAATGTGGATTTCAACCCATATCACCCTAATCCTTATACATTCCAAAGGGATAGTTGGATGGTGTCTTACGTCACCATAGAGCCACCCAAGATGTATCATGAGAATATCTTGGTGGACAGTGAGTCCTCACCCAAAACTTAGTCAGGGGATGAGGCTGAGCTGGTTTATGAGGCAATATCTTATTTATGGTGCTTATATATGATTTTATCAGACAATGATAATAATGATCAGGAAATAGCCTATATGGGGCCGCATTTTCCAGAACATCCCATTCTAGTGGGGGTAAATGAAGGATTGTATTACAACAGGGATGAAGAAGATGATTTGGAGAGAGCCTATTTAGGACCTCCCTACCTATTTCATCGTAATGCACCTTATACAGATGAGGACATGCATAGAGAGATCAATCTCAATCCTCATCTTAGGGGAAAACCATCAAACTTCGATGTGATCTATCACATGGTATTTCCCAATCCACCTATATACATAAAACTTGTTGAGCCGAATGATCCAATCTTGCAATCAGTGCATAGAGAGGACCCAATAATATGTATTATGTATAGAGAGGACTCATTTGTACCTATGCCAATAGAGCCAGATCTCGAGTATGGGAGCTACACTGGTGATGTAGATGTTTGTCCGTGTGGTCTTGGAGATCAATTCCATTCCATCAATATGGTCTCCATTGATTTAACCACTCCACTCTGCAATCCAGATGATCCATCCAAACCATTGCATTTAAATGTAGATGCTATCGACTGGGATCACACTGACTCACCTATTGAGCCTGAATATTTCCTCCCTAATGAATAAATGATGCAACCATTTCATTTTATGCTAGGATGTGCTTATGATGTCTATCATTCTGAGGATGCTTCCAATGCGTAACCTATAAACTCAGCTGACTACATCCATTTGATCCCTATGCCTCATCAGCTTGAGGATGGATCACACATGTCAATAGAGGAAAGCTTCGATGTTGACATCAATAAGAATCCCATCAATCCAAGGAAGGTTAAATTTGGAGAGAGTATCACTCTAGATGAGTGTGCCATCCTCATTCCTCTATTGAAAGAGAGACCTAATATTTTTGCTTGGACTTATAAAGATATGTCAATTCTAGACCCAAAATTGGTTACCCATAACCTTTTGCTAGATCTGTCAAAGAATATAGTCAGGAAGAAGCTTAGAAAGATGCATCCAATAGTAGCCTTAATGGTGAAGGACGAATTGTAAAAGATGTTGGACGTAGAGTTTGTAATCTCCATCGACTATCCAAAATGGGTGTCCAATATAGTGCTTGTAGGACAACCTTATGGAAGGATCCATATTTGTATGGGTTTTAGAGACATAAATAAGGCAACACCAAAGGATTCATTTCCATTGTCGAATATTGATGCTCTTGTAGATGCAACTACAAGTCACGAGATGCTCTCAATGGATGGTTTTTTTGGTTATAATCAAATTTGGATTAAACTCGAAGATCGGCATAAAACCATGTTTATAATGCCATGGGGAATATTTTTCCATAAAGTTATGCCATTCAGCATTAGAAATGCTGGTGCCATATACTAGTGGGCCATGACATATATATTTCTTGACGACATGCATAAGATCGTAGAGGATTATATCAATGACTTGTTGGCTAAGTCATTGCTGCATAGTGAACATGTTGAGGTCCTGAGGAAGGTATTCGATCACCTGATAGAGCACAATGTTAGGTTGAATCCTAAGAAGTGCATATTTGGTGTAACTTCAGGTAAACTCTTAGGATTCATCATTTCAAAATGAGGCATCGAAGTCGACCCAGCAAAGGTCAAGGCTATTCTAGAAATGAGTCCTCCCTCAAACATTAAAGAGTTAAGAAGCCTACATGGCGAAGTAGCATGGATAAAGTGATTTATTTCTCAATTATTGGATAAATGTTGACCCATGAATTGACTACTACACAAGGGGGTCCCATTAAACTGGGACAAGTACTGTTGAGTAGCCTTTGTTGAATTTAAGCAATACTTGGTGACACCGCCAGTACTAGCTCCACCAAGGCCAGATGTGCCATTTTTGCTATATATATCGGTGATCAAATTTTTATTAGGAACCATGTTAGCCCATAAAATGCAATACAAATAACAAACCATATGTTATATCAGTTGAACCTTGGTGAGTTACGAGCTAGGATATGCATATATGGAGAAACTGTATTTAGAGTGGTGTTTGCTACAAAGAAATTATGGCACTATATGTTAAGTCATACGACATATGTAATATCAAATCAAAATCCTTTGGAGTACATGATGAGCAAGACATATCATAACACATGTACTACAAAGTGGATCATGCTACTGACATAATTCAACTTGGAATTCATAAGCTAAAAGTCCATTAAGAGACAAGTCATAGTTGATCAGCTAGTTGAGGCACCAATGTCAAACATTAGACCTCTGACCATTGAAATTTTAGATGATGCGGTATTCATCGTATCCGAGGCTCCTGAACCTGAAGAACCAAAAAATAATGCTGATATGACCTTGTTCTTCGATAGTTCTAAGTGCGAGCAAGGAGGTGGTGTAAGAATAGTGTTTGTCACACCGCAAGGGTCTCCAATGCCCTTGTCATTTAAATTAGAATTTCCATGCACAAAAAAAAATGTTGAATATGAAGCCCTCCTGTTGGGCCTCCATATAGCCATCACCATGAACATTACAATATTAAACATATTTGGTGACTCCTTGCTCATAGTCAACCAAGTTAAGGGGCTATTTCAATGCCTATGTCCCATGTTAAAAGCTTATAAAGATCTAGTTGTTAATAGCTGGCTAAATTGGAATGTTATGACATCAAGGAAATCCCTCATTCATCAAATAGATTTGTAAACACAATGGCATATTTGGGGTCCTTGATCCATCAAAATCCATCTGTCAATTTTACAACCATTCATGTTAAAACACTTTCACATCCCGCAGTGGAGCGTGAAGCATTTGATAATAAAATGTCAATCAACATGATTAGCATGGAACCAAAATTTGAATGGTTCTACAGAGCTGAAGACTTTTTAAAGAAGGCACTCTGGGGGTCATTAACCTCTTAGAGTCCAACGGGGAGTGGTACCACCATTCTCCACAAGGTTGTTTCCCAGTCTGCATTTTCACATGTAGATATGCAGGAGGAGCAATTTGTCTTAGCATTTGAAGCTGAGGCTTACCAAAGTTGGATGTCGCAAATCCAAAACTTCTTAAAACTTGGTATGATCCCAAAGGGATTGTCGCATGTCACAAAATGCACATTCAAGAATAAAATGACTAAATATATCTTTTTAGAAGATATTTTGTATCGATGAGTTTACGATGGAGTTCTCCTTCATTATCTAGAGCTCCAAGAGGTATCTTGGGTGATTTCACAAGCTCATGACGGTACGTATGGTGGTAATTTCATTGGCATGGCCATAGTCAAGTGCATCCTTCGAATGGATTACTATTGACCCACTATGGAGAAGGAGTGCAATGTGTATGTCAATAAATGTGTCAAATATCAACATCATTCTAATCTTACACACTTTCCATCACAGGAGTTACAACCCATTCAAGCGACTTGGCCATTTGCTCAGTGGGGATTAGATATTATCAATAAGATCTATCCACCATCATTGGGCCAACAAAATTTTATTATTATGAATACTGAGTACTTTACCAAATGGGTGGAAGAAATACCCTTAACAACGATGACTGGAGCTCACATAACAAAGTTTATACTCGAGCATATCATATGTCATTTTGGGATTCCATCCAAGATAATTTTAGATAACAAAACATCATTTAAGAAAAAAACTGTGAGAGCTTTAATGTCTAAGTATGGAATCAAACACAATTTTGAAACTCCTTATTATCCAAAGGCAAACGGACAAGCTGAGGCCTCAAACAATACAGTGATGACTATCTTGAAAATGGAAGTCCAAGAAAACCACAAAGATTGGCATATCCAATTGCCCCTTGCATTATGGGCTTACAGGACTAGAATTCGAACACCCACTGGGGCAATGCCATTTTCACTAGTATATGGCACTAATGCCATTATGCCCTTAGAGTTGGAAATTTCAACATTGCGCATCACATTGAAAGAGTTCATCGATGATGACACCGCGTGACAAGCTCGACTAGATCAATTGATGCTGCTTGATGAACATCATGTGAATGCCCTGGAGCATATCTATGTTTATCAGAAGCGTTTAAAATGAGCTTATAATATCAAAGTGCATTAGAGATAATTTGAAGTTGGGGATATTTTCATGAAATAGAACCAACATAACTCTAATTTTTTGCCTGATATGCAAGATAAATTTGTGGCTAATTGGCTAGGACCCTATATCATATATGAAAAGATTGGTCTGGGTACTTATCTCCTAACGTCGCTAGGGGGTGTTGAAGAGCCTTAACCTCTCAACATCATCCATATTAAGGCATTCTATGATTGAGATCATAGCAAAAAGCACCAAGGGTTTCTAAAAAATCGCTTGGTGAACCCAAAGGCTTCGAGGGTTTGCTTAAAACCACTTGGTTATCCCAAAAAGCCCCAAGGATTTTTTGAATAATCACTTGGTCAATTTAAAGGCTCCAAAGGCGTTTGTTAGATTTTTGGTCAATCCAAAAAGGCTTTAGATGTTCTTAAAACTGCTTGGTCAAATCCAAAAGGCTCTAAAGGCATGTACTCGCCATTTCGTCAAATATAAAGACTCAAAATAAATAAAAATTATTAAATAAATAAAATCCAAAAAAACAAATTGGTAAAGCATAAAATCCAAAAACATTTACATTTGCATTATGTATTTTCATTTACACATGCATTCATTTCATAATTGCATTGCATATGGGTATTCCTCATTCGTTGCATTCCATAGTAGAATAGATTGTGTCTATCATTCTTACAAACGATGCCACATTTATGTTTTAATCATCTGCCTCTACATTTATCATAATCCATCATTCATGTGAGTAATATTTTTGTCAACACAACACCTATTGCTATGAAATATGTATGTATATATATACCAAATTTTTCCAATCACTCAACCATACCTAGTGGGTTTCTTAGATGTCATAGAAAGATTCTTTCAATTTTGTAGATAAGGTCATTAGTTATGATAGTACTTGGCATATCAGGATCCCATCACTAATTGACACATTTAAAAACCTGCTAAGATAAGGGAGGATGAAAGATGTGAAAGTGGTCCTGGGTATGTAGAGAGATGGGTTTTATTACCTTATCTTGCAAATAGTTCGTTCTAGAGTGGTGAACCTTTTGTAGCACCCTAAAATTGGCATAGTTAAACCCTAGTAAAAGATAAAAATTCAAATTTTAACCTCAAACTGCCCGTTAACCACCTGTTACCCGCTTTCCTCATTTTTTGTGCCATTTTTAGGATTTGTTTTGATCATTGGACAATATCATCGCAGATTAGATGAAATCATCCTAGATCTGATGAATTCTTCTGGAACAAAATGTCCAGACGATTTCATCCCAAAACCAAATTTTCATAATTAGCTTCTGTTTCAACAGCCTCTCCAACTTGGGTAGAAGCACGTCTACGCAGTTGGAGATTCCCCCGTTGGAGATCTCCCAGATTGGGATGATCCCCAACCTCCTAACCTATCCCTAATCCTATATAAACTGATATTTTCTTAGTTTATCCCCCTGAATCTCTGCCTAAAACTCTGCTTAAACCCCCTGCACTTCCACGCATCTTAGAGCATCCCCACACCATCATTTGCATTCTATATTTCATGTTTTCTTGTAAGAACTTTACTGTTTTTCAGTCAAATATAGCTCGGATCATCGCAAGTGATTCCATACTATTTTAGAAGATCTTGTCAAGGGGCACAGATGATCTCGTATGATAGGAGGTGATCCTGACTATAGTCCAAATTGGGGGCAATCAGAGCCCAGAGTTTGCATTTCCTTAGTTTTTTATCTGCATTTTCATATTATATTTTTGTACTATCTTAAATTGTTATATTTATGCATCTTGGAGTTCACCTCATTTAGCATAACCGCATGATAAAGTTAAGATTAATCATTAAATATATTGCATTTTCCTTATTTTTTTATTTGAATCCATGATTTAGGCATGTTTGCTGTTATTACTATCATTTTCCTTTGCTTCTGCAGTTGCATATTCGGTATTTTGTATCTATTTCTATGATTGCAGGTTTCTGACGAATTCATATTAGATTTTAGATGATTCTGTCTAATCTCAGATGACCGTCTATGATTTGAGATGATCCTATGAAATATTAGACAATTACGTACGAATTGAGGCGATCTAGACTGTTACAAAACTCAAAATCTTCATCAGACATCCAAAATCAGGTATGTTATGTTTTAGCTAGCATATTATCAGTGGTTAGCATTCATTCCTATTTTCTGTATTCATTTAAATCAGCATTGGCATATAGAATAGTTTAGATTCATCTTGGAAAAACCTAGGATTTGAATGATTAAAGTGCAAAATGAACACATCAAACTCACTATCAACCTAGGCGTGGAAACTGCCATTCAAAAGTTTCTTGGTGAACCAACCATCTGTCGAAAATTCACCCTTATACCTCTCCCTTGAGATGCGGGACCTTCAAAGGGCCTATCAGTTCGCGGTATTGTACCATCCTTCTCGCATCCTCTTTTCAGGCATGGATCCTATAGCCTGAGGGTAAGGATGCGAAAAATTTGGAGCAATACATTTTGGTGAACCCGACATGAAAACTAAAAACCTTTTGAAAACAATCAAAAAAAAAAAAAAAACATAAATGCATTTAGAATCAAAGAGTGCATATTATATTTAGATGGTAGATTATAATAAAAGACAAGCTATCACCATTAATGTTGAAAATCAATTAGCAGCCATAGAGATTAATTCTTTACTTAGAGTAGCTCCAACATATAGAGTCCCACCTTTATGGGATGAGCTTAATAGGAGATTGAATCTCATTTCATCTAGAGCAACCGAACTTAGGCAAATCAAGAGGTTTGTCCTAGATAGAATCCTGGATCCCGATCAAGTGACTTTGTATCATGAGCTTCAGAGAGCTTGCCATAGGTGGTTAGCAGATAAAAGAGCCCTTGTATCTTTTGAATTGTATACCTTTGAGGAATACCTCGATAATGTAGTTATAGTACATAAATTTATGTCTTGTATAGAGGACCAAGAGGTATTTCTTATGGATAGACAAATATGGAATAGAGTTCCTAGAGCTGTGTTATATCGAGAGTATTGCCATGAGATTTATTTTTACAAGACAGAGTCTGAAATAGATAATATCACTATAGCACACTTTATCAAGTTCTTGAAAAACCATTTCCAATTTGAAGAGGAGCATTTCATGACTCCTGATGAACTTGATCCTATCAATGATATCTATAAACTATTTATAGAAAACTAAGCTATTCTTTTATTATTGTTATTTCTTGCATTTAGTGTGCTGTTTATTATCTTTATAAAGCATAAGAAAAAAAAAACAAAAACAAAACAAAATCATAACAAAAATCAAAACATTTTATTTTTAAGCATTATAGTAGGTATATAATTAAAATATATACCTCCCAAAATCTATTGCAAATATATTAATATATATTTTCTAAAATGTAAATTTAGACATAATGACTAGACTCGGGAATGGAAAACAAACTGAAGTAGAAGAAGATTGGTTAAGAAAACTAGAAAATAACCCAGATGTCCTTCCTAAAGATCCAATTCGGGAAGAAGGAACCTTTGACCAACAAGAAGAAGAATTTGTTGTAGGAAATGAACAAAAAGAAAATGATAGAGAGGAAGGATCCTCATCCCCTAAAATATCTCCGGAAGGAGTTGTTACTTTTGATAACATGGAACATTTTTGGAAGTTCCTCAATACTAATATTGGCACTCTTAATAGAGCAGTCCATATGGACAAAGATCAAATTAGTGACACTCAAGCAACCCTAGAAGACATCTATCACACACGCACTAATCCCTTGTCCTTCGTTGACCAAGAAAGTGATCAAGTTGGACCATCCAATTTGGACATGGCTACTATAATTCAAAACACGCAACAACAACAGGTTACCCAACCACCTAGAGTGCCTGTTACCAAGCCTAGGGTTATCCCCACACAAAAGAAATCTTCATTCACTGCTCTATTTTGCCAAGCTATTGATCAATATACCTCAAATCAACAAAAGCCTAAAACGAAACCAAATACCAATTTCCAACAATCGAGGATACAACATAATGCTACAACCAATATTCTTCATAATACACTTCCTACCAACCATTTACATAACAACAATATAGCATCTAATCCTTACATCACGCCATCCTATGCGCACAAATCCCATACTCATGTACCATTGAACCAATATGGTGGACAAAATGGTAATTTGGAAGCCATGGTGAAATAGTTAGTCTCCCACATGGACCAAATAGATCCCTACCATCCCTCGTACAATTATCGAGAGATGTGTAGTCAGCCTCTAGATCCTATAGTTGTAGCACAACCATATCCCAAACACTTTCCTATGCCTGTCCTACCTATATACAAAGGAATTGAAGATCCCATAGAGCATCTTCGTATGTTTAGGATAGCATTTCATGATATATCACATGATGACTTGTTATTACTAAAAATGTTCCCAAAATGTTTAGGAGGGATGGCATTGGAGTGGTATTATCAACTACCCACTCATTCTTTGAGGAATTTCGAAGAAACCGCCGAATCTTTTGTGCATCAATTTAGTGCCTATATCGAAAGGCATGTAACCATTAAAGATTTGTACAACCTAAAACAAGACAAAGATGAGTGTTTTGCTGACTTCTTAGCTTGATGGAAGCAGTTGATAGGAAAATTACACTTTATGTTACCTTATCGGGAAATATTGGATATTTTTATCAATAATTTACAAGAACAACTATCTTATGAATTATCAACTACTACCTTGACCACATTCGATCAAGCTATAGATTTAGCTCGAAGGGTGGAAGATGCTCTCATTAGAAGATGTCAGCTCAAAAAGAAAGATGATGAGAAAACATCCAAAAATCAATATAAAAATAAACAAGTTGTGGGTGATGGAGTCACTGATAGCAGAAACATTGCCAATGTTAATACTGCGAAAACAACAGAGAATTTTATACTAAAACCTCCTGATAAACCACCTCGAGAATTTACTAGGTTAAATAAACCTTTATCAACTATTCTCTTGCAACTATTAGCACGAGGTTTGATCCAATTACCAGACATCAGGGAACCTGATCCAACCATACCCGGATACAGAGCTGATTTACATTGTGATTTCTATAGAGGACCTGGACATGCTACCAAATCTTGTAAAATATTAAAAACATAAAATACAAGACCTGATTGATAACAATGAGATGGAGGTGCAAGCCTTTCAACCTAAACAAAATCCTTCTAATAATGCTCAAAAGAACATCCCCCAAAATCAAAATTAGAATGCCAATCAATCATTGGACATATTTCAACATCCTTTACCAAAGCATGGTAAAGAGGTGGCTAATCAAATTGAGCATCATAATGTTCCCCCTCCTACCCGATATGTAGGAACTATTAGTGGACAATTACCTGTTCACGATCCGTAAGTCTTTGACACAACTTTATCCATGGTTACGGCCAAACCTCCACATAATATTCAAACACTTGATCTTAGTGATACCGAATATGAGACTGAAAGTGACATGGAAATCACCTCAGATTAATTGAATAGTTTTTAAGATGAATCAGATCCTGTTCAACCCATCACAAGTTCTATGGTTCCAGAAGAACCATTTCCTAGAAGAGTCACTACTAGACCATATTCTCACCAAATACTTTCTAATGAACAAGCCATAAACACTAGACCAAGACCTATTCATCATCCGCAAAATAATATTGTAGGAACCATCGAAGCCGTTACCAGACAACAGGCTCAAAAATCTCAACAGGATCAAACTCAGAACGATGGATCAACTCCATTTGTTTTGAAAAATCCCAATAAAGGGAATTATGCACCTAATGTTCAACATAAGCCTCCTTATAATATTAATGAACAATTATCAAATACTACAGCTAGAATTTCCATTTTGGATCTCTTAAGATCTTCTCCTACGCATAGGGATGAATTAATGCTCACATTAATCCAAAGGATGGTACCACAAAATATTCAACCTGAAGCCATGTCCAATACTATCATAACTCGAGAAGTCGATTGTATTGACTTTTGGGATAGAGATATCCCTCAACATAGTCTACATAAGGATAACCCCTTATATATTGTTGCCCTAATTAGGGATGTAGCAGTTAAACGAGTCTTGATTGATAATGGTTCATCTTTAAACATATGCACTTTTGAATTCTACCAAATATTTGGGTTTAGAAGTGATGAAATGAAAAGAACTGATATGATTATAAAAGCCTTCAATGACAAAACACAAGAAACGTGTGGAGTTATTACTATACCCTTGCAAGTTGGTCCGAGAACATTAGATACGACCGTGTTTATTATACATTGCCCTACATCGTACAATATACTTTTGGGTTGCCCTTGGATCAACGCGATGCGAGCGGTTCCATCCACTTTACATCAGTGTGTTAAATTCAAATTTAAAAATTAGTTGGTTACCATTCATGGTGATCCTAGACCCTTTGATATGTGTGTTTTGGCAAAACTTTTTGGAGTTTAATTTTACCCTGCCCTGTCATCCACACATCCTAATTCTCATCATCCACCCAAATGTGTGAAACACACACCCATAACATCATCTACTCTTTCAAATACACCTCTACATATAGCTCAACTATTTTCTGAACAAACCACATTAGGACCTTGAAAAGATCCTAAAACTACAACCAATGCTTCTTGTTTTACTCCTATAACTTCCATACCTATAGACTCATCCATCGATATCCCTATAACATCTACATCCACTACAAGCATCCTTTCCACATCCAACGATGTAAGAAATGTTCCTTCTACCTCTTATGCTCTTACTAATGAGCTCTTACCCGATTTATCTAAAATTCTTATATTAGAAGAAACCAACACTGCCATGCAAGCTTCACTTATTTTAAATAAACTCCCACCCTCTCCTCGTACCTTGGGCCTCCCACAACCTATGGGGAGTATATACCAAGTCAAGAGTTGTGCTTTTATTTATAAGGGATATGATTAGGGAAGAATACCTAGAAACATCAAGACACATTGTGATGGATATGCTAGATGCTATTTTGCTAATGAGTATATTAAAGCTAAGCCTATAATGCTTAAATTGGGATATAAAGGGAAAGGTTTGGGACCTTTCCAGAATGGTATGAAAGAACCTTTTGAGGTCAAACCATGGCCTGCCCGATGTGGTGTGGGCCTATTTCCTAGTAAAGGTCAGCCCTTCCCATTTGAGGATGATGACCATCTTGTGTGTTACCAAGATTATTTGGATAAATGAGATGTCTTGCATTTAATGAATAAGCCTCTTACATGCAATATGCTATCCATAGCTTACCCTGAGATGATTTCCGAATTTGATGACGAGTTGGAGGGGGATATCTTTCATGATGTCTCCATTGAGAAATTATTATATAACAAATTTTATTTCGATGGCTCTATGCCTAGTATAGCCCAGCTTGAGGCCACGACTCCTCAAGACGAATTATCCAAGCTAACCTTGGAAGAATTACAAAAATTAGGCATTTCACCCACCCCACCTAATTTTGAGAGATATTTACATATGGAAGTAGAAAACATCATAAAAATTTACATTGGAACCAAAGACAACCCTCACATAATCAACATTGGATTAGAATTGAGTCAGGAAAAACAAGATAAATATATTGCATTCCTTAAACAATATGAAGACATCTTTGCTTGGACATATGAAGATATGCCAATATTAGACCCTTCTGTAGCTATGCATCACCTAGTAGTCCATCCAGATGCTAAAATTTTTAAACAGAAACTTAGAAAAATGCATCCTAAAGTGGCCTTACTAGTCAAAGGGTAATTAGAAAAAATATTAAATGCTATTTTTATACAAGCCATTGATTATGCTGAATGGATTTCAAATGTAGTTCCAATAACTAAGAAAGAAGCCACTAAATTTAGGGTTTGCACAGACTTCAGAGATATTAATGTTGCATGCCCTAAAGATGATTTTCCTCTTCCCAACATGGATTAGATCATTGAATTTATTGCTAGAAGTGGAATGATATCCCTAATGGATGGATTTTCTGGTTATAATCAGATCAGGATAGCTCTTGAAGATCAGGCTAAAACAACATTTATTACCCCTTGGGGAACCTTTTGTTGGAAAGTGATGCCATTTGGTTTAAAGAATACAGGTGCAACCTATCAATGAGCCATGACTTATATCTTTCATGATATAATGCATGATATTCTACATGATTATGTAGATTATATTATAGCTCATTCTATCAAAGAAGATGATCATTTAAATGACTTGGGAAAAGTATTTGATCAATTAAGGGAATATCTTATCCGACTAAATCCAGCCAAATGCATATTTAGAGTTAAGTTCGGTAAATTATTGGGGGTTATAGTTTCTTTACATGGCATTGAAATTGACCCTCTCAAGATCATGGCTATCACAGATATGCCCGCACCCACCAATATATCAAAATTATGAAGTTTACAAGGTAAGCTTCAAGCTATTCACCGCTTCATCGATAAGTTGGCAGACAAAACCGGACCCTTTCTTAAGATTCTTAAGAAAGACGTCTCTTTTCATTGGGACGATGAATGTCAGGAAGCATTTGAACTCCTTAAGCAATATCTCCTTAAACCATCTGTGCTTTCCCCACCTAAATCTGATCATCCATTTATTTTGTACATTTCTGCTTTCGATTTTGCTTTAGGAGCTATGTTAGCTCAGCTTGACGATGAGAAGAAAGAAAATGCTAATTATTACATTAGCAGGACCTTAATCATTTATGAAACTCGCTATACCATATTAGAGAAATTATGTCTAGCAGTTGTATTTTCTACACAAAAACTATGACATTATATGCTCAGTTAGAAAACGTATGTTATTGCCAAATTCGGCCCTTTACGATATCTCACGAGCCGATCGTACTTATCTGGTCGTACAAAAAAGTGGGTTCTTGCGCTAAGCTAGTTTGAACTCACATTTAAAGGACAAAAGTCTGTTAAAGGTCAAATCATAGCAGATCAATTAGCTGTTGCACCCTTAGAGTCTACCCATCCCCTCATCATTGAGTTTCTTGATGAATGCATTAAACTAGAGGCAAACCATCCAGAGCAATGGTCCCTATACTTTGACAGAGCCCGATGTATGAGTGGGGCTGGTGCAGGTATTATTTTAATATCTCCACAAAAACATCTTATACCTCTGTCCTTCAAATTAACATTTGCTTGCACCAATAACACTGCTGAATATGAAGCTCTTCTCCTTGGATTACGAGTTGCTTTGGCATTGAAAATTAAAAATTTATTGGTTTTTGATGATTCTCAACTTGTCATAAATCAAATCAATGATGTTTACAGACCAAAGATGATAAATTACACCCATAAAAAGCATATTTTTTGCAATTATCATCCTTGTTTGATCAAGTTACCTTGGAAGCTATTCCTCGAACTAACAATCGTGCGGCTGATGCTATGGCTATAGCCGAATCTCTTTTTCCCTTGGAGTTAGATGAAGAATATGCTACCATCATTATTCATTGACTCCAAGAATCTACTTCAAGCAAATCATGCCTAGAACCTTTGGATGTGTTTCTAATCACCGAAACTACTCCTGAACATTGGTACACTGATATATTTAATTTTCTCCAAAATGGGACCTTCCCTGATGGTTGTACTAGCAACCAGCGCAGGTTATTACGTAGACGAGCAAGTCACTTCATGATTATTGGTAATACCTTGTATAGGAGATCTTTTGAAGGCATCTTACTGTGATGTTTGAATCTAGAAGAATCTAGATCAGCTTTGAATGAAGCCCACAATGGATCTTGTGGGGGACATTTTAGTGGTAGCGCCATTGCTAAGAAACTCCTTCGGATAGGATATTTTTGGCCTACCATGGAGACTAATGCATATAATTATGTGCGACATTGTGATAAATGCCAAAAACACGCTGATCTTGTCCATGCACCTACATAAGAACTGTAGGCTATTTCATCTCCTTGGCCCTTTTCAAAATGGGGCTTAGACATCATTGGAAAAATCAACCCTGTGTCATCCGATGGACACAAATTCATCATAACCGCCACTGAGTATTTCACGAAGTGGGTTGAAGCTATGCCATTAGATTCTTGCACTGGAACCCAAGTTTCCAAGTTTATTTTTAATCAAATTATTTGTAGGTTTGGAATTCCTACAAATCTCATTTCAGATAATGGAACTTGTTTTAAAAATAAAGAGGTTAAGAAATTATGTCAAAAATATAAAATTCAACATCGTTGGTCCACTCCCTATTATCCTCAGGGTAATGGCCAAGCAAAAGCCTCTAATAAAACATTAATCAAAATCCTCAAAAGACTGGTCAATAAATCTGGCCGAGATTGGCACATCCAATTATATCCTGCTTTGTGGGCTTATCAAACTAGTGTTCGTACCCCCACAGGCACTTCACCTTTTTTTTTGGTTTATGGTGCTGAAGCCATTTTTCCCTTTGAATTAGAAGTTCCTTCTTTAGCTCTACTACTTCAAGATACTGAAGTAGGAGATGAATATCGTGCTGATAGACTTAGTCAGCTAGAACTTATAGATGAAAAGTGCATCAATGCTTTGAAGCATCTTCATGCTTACCACAACAAGCTTAAACGAGCATACCTTAAGAAAGTTCATCAACTATCCTTTGAGATCGACGACCTTGTCTTAAAAGAAAATAAAAAAAAATATTAATGCAACTAAAGACCTTAAAGGTAAGTTTGAGCCCAACTGGCTCGGACCATATGTCATGACTGTTAAAAAACCTATGAACATTATGCATCTTAAGCATTATTGTAGCACCCTAAAATTGGCACAGTAAACCTTAGCAAATAATTAAAATTACCTTAGTAATAATTCAAAATTTAAATTTTAACCCCGAACCGCCCATTAATAGCCTTTTAATCGCTTTCCTCATTTTCTGTGCCATTTTTAGGATTTGTTGTGACCGTTGGACGATATCGTCGCCGATCAGACGATATCGCCTCAGATCGGACGAATTCGTCTGGAGTAGAACGTCCAGACGATTTCGTCCCAAAACTAATTTT
This sequence comes from Wollemia nobilis, assembly GCA_028583015.1. Classification (NCBI taxonomy): domain Eukaryota; kingdom Viridiplantae; phylum Streptophyta; class Pinopsida; order Araucariales; family Araucariaceae; genus Wollemia; species Wollemia nobilis. Next base: position 106,688 of record JAQPPZ010002892.1, on the reverse strand, counting down.
TCATAATTAGCTTCTATTTCAACGGTGTCTCTAACCTAGGCAAAAGCGTGTCTGCACGGTTAGAGACTTCCCCCATTGGAGATCTCCCAAATTGGGATGATCTCCAACCTCCCAACCTCCTTCATATGCCTATTTAATCTTAGGCCCTCCCCTTGACATTCCCTTGGCTGAATTTTCCTGTAACACGAGTTCTATTTGCATTAGACCATCTTAAATCACCATTTGCCTTCGTATTTTTCCAAGTTTGTTTGTAGGAACTTCATTGTTTTTCAGTCGGAGCAAGCTCAGATCGTCATAGACGATCTTGTACGATCTCGGACGATCACGCCCCAATTTGAGATGATTTCGTACTCTGCAAACGATTTCAACTGCAGCCAACATTGGGGGCAATTAGTGCCCAAAGTTTGCACTTTTCTCTTCTCGTCTGTTGTTTCATTCTGCATTTAGATCAGTTTATTGTTATTTTCTGCTATTCTGCATTTTGGAGTTCACCCATATAGCTTAAGTGCATGATAAGATCATAATTTGTCATTAGAATACTATAATTTACTTGAATTTCTATTCGTAATTATCGTTTTAGTATCTATATTGTCATTTTACACCATTTTCCTCTGTTAGTATTGCTGCATTTTCTGTGTTCTGTGTCTATTTCTCTGATTGCAGGTCTCTGATGAATTTTTTTGATGAATTCATCAGATCTCAGATGATCCTGTCTGATTTCAGATGATCTTGTCAGATCAGAGGCGATCTTGACTGCTTCAAAAATCAGAACCTCCATCAAACATCCGAAATCAGGTATGACTTTGTCTTTATTTAGTATATTCTCTGTGTTTTATATTCAAATGTTGTTTCTGTATTCATTTAAATCTGCATTTCATATAGAACAGTTTAGATTCATTTGGCCAAACCTAGGATTTGAATGATTAAAGATAAAATTGAACACATCAAACACATTCCCAACCTAGGCGTGGAGACTGCCACTAAACGTTTCCTGGTGAACCCCACCATCCGCTCAAAAATTCACCTTAATACCCCTCCCCCGAGAGGCGGGACCTTCAAAGGGCCTCTCAGTCTGAGGTATTGTCCCATCCTTCTCGCATCCCCCTTTCGGGCGCGGATCCTTTAGCTTGAAGGTAAGGGTGCAAAAAATTTGGAACGATACATTTTGGTGAACCCGACGTGAAACTAAAACCTTTTGAAAACAAAAACAAAAAAAAAACATAGATTCATTTAAAATCATTAGAAAACTACTAAGTTGCATATCATGTTTAGATGGTAGCTCCTAAGAAAAGACTAGTTGTCACTATAAATGTTGAAAACCAATTAGCAGCCATAGAAATTAATTCTGTGCTTAGTGTGCCTGAAACAGATAGAAACCAACTTTTGTGGGATGAACTTGATAGGAGACTAGGTATCATTTCATCTAGGTCAATAGAGCTTAAACAAATCAAGAGGTTTGTCCTAGATAGAATCCTGGATCCTCATCAACTCATTTTTTATCATGAACTTCAGAGAGCTTGCCATAGGTGGTTAGCTTATAGGAGAGCTCTTGTGTCTTCAGAATTGTTCACCTTCGAGGAATACCTCGAGAACGCAACTGTTATACACCAATTCCTAGGTCGTGTAGAAGATCAAGAGGTCGTTCTTACGGATAGGGAAAGATGGAATAGAGTTCCTAGAGCTGTGTTATATCGAGAGTATTGCCACGAGCTTTACTTCTACAAACCAGAGTCTGAAACAGATAATATCACCATAGCACACTTTGTTGACTTCTTGAAAAACAATTTCCAATTTGAAGAAGAACATTTCATGACTCCTGAAGAACTTGAGCCCATTAATGATATTTATAAATTGTTTATAGAAAACTAGATCATTGCTTTCATTATTATTATTTCTTGCGTTTTGTGTGTTGTTTGTTATCTTTATAATATTGTTATAAAAAAACAAGAAAAACCAAAAACATAACAAAACCAAAACATTTTATTTTAAATACTATAGTAGGTATATAATTAAAATATATACCTCTTAAGCTTGTTGCATATATATATATATATATATATATATATATATATATATATATATATATATATATATATATATATATATATATATATATTTGCTGAAATCTAAGTTTAAGCACAATGACTAGACTTAGGAATGGTAAACAAACTGAAGAAGAAGAAGAAGAAGATTGGTTAGGAAAGAAAACAAAAAAATCAAATGCCCTTCCTGAGGATCCAATTCCAGAAGGAGAAACTCTAGAACAGCCAGAAGATGAGCTGGCTGAAGAAAATGAACAACAAGAAAATGTTAGAGAGGAAGGATCCTCATCCCCTAGAATGGCTCCAGACGAAACTGTTACTTTTGATAACATAGATCATTTCTGGAAATTCTTCAATAATAATATTGGTGCTCTTAATATGGCAGTTCATCTTGATAGGGGACAAATTAGTGAAACTCAAGCAATCCTAGAAGAAGGATTTAACATGCACACTAATCCCTTGTCTTTTGTCGATCAAGAAAGTGATAAAGCTGGACCATCCAACATAGATATGGTCACTATGATTCAGAACATGCAAAAACAACAGGTTACCCAACCTCCTAAGGAACCTGTTATTGAGCCTAAAATCATTCCCACACAAAAGAGACCTTCATTCACTGCTTTATTTTGCCAAACTATTGATCAATATGCTTCAAATCGACAAAAACCTAAAATGAAGCCAAACACCAATTTTCAACAATCTGGGATACAACATAATACAACTTCAAAACTTCTTCATAACACCCTTCCTACCAACAATTTACACAATAGCAATATAGCATCTAATCTTCATGTCCCTCCATCATATGCTCACCAATCCCATATTAATACCCTACCGAACCAATATGGTGGGCAAACCAGTAATCTGGAAGCCATGGTGAAACAGTTAGCTTCCCGCATGGACCAGATGGATCCCTACCATCCCTCGTACAATTATCGAGAGATGTGTAGTCAGCCTTTGGATCCCATAGTTGTAGCACAACCATACCCTAAACACTTTCCCATGCCCGTCCTGCCTATATATAAAGGAACCGAAGATCCCATAGAGCATCTTCGCATGTTTAGGATAGCATGTCATGATATATCACATGATGACTTGTTATTACTAAAAATGTTCCCAAAAAGTTTAGGAGGAATGGCATTAGAGTGGTACTATCAATTGCCCACTCATTCTTTGAGAAATTTTGAAGAGACCGCTGAATCTTTTGTGCATCAATTTAGTGCCTATATCGAAAGGCATGTAACCATTAAAGATTTGTACAACTTAAAACAAGACAAAGATGAATGTTTTGCTGATTTCTTAGCTAGATGGAGGCAGTTGACAGGAAAACTACACTTTGTGCTACCTTATAGGGAAATGTTGGACATTTTTATTAATAATTTGCAAGAACAAATATCTTATGAGTTATCAACTGCTACCTTAACCACCTTCGATCAGGCTATAGACTTAGCTCGAAGAGTAGAAGATGCTCTCATTAGGAGAGGCCAGCTTAGGAAGAAAGATGATGAGAAAACATCCAGAAATCAATATAAAAACAAACAAGTTGTAGGTGACGGAGTCACTGACAACAGAAATGTTGCTAATATCAATACAACGAAGACAATAGAAAAATTTATATTGAAACCTCCTGATAAACCTCCTCGAGAGTTTACTAGATTGAATCAACCATTATCAACTATTCTACCCCAATTACTCGAAAGAGGTTTGATTCAATTACCTAATATCCGGGAACCTGATCCAACCATACCCGGATACAGAGCCGATTTACACTGTGATTTCCATAGAGGGCCTGGACACTCTACCAACTCTTGTAAAAGGTTAAAACATAAAATACAAGATCTGATTGATAATAATGAGATGGAGGTGCAAGCCTTCCAACCTAAACAAAATGCTCCTAATAATGCTCAAAAGAACATTCCCCAAAATCAAAATCAAAATGCTAATCAATCATTAGATATATTTCAACATCCTTTACCAAAACATGGTAAAGAGGTGGCCAATCAAATTGAGCATCATAATGTCCCTCCTCCTACCCGATATGTAGGAACTATTAGCGGACATTTACCTAATCATGATTTACAAAAAATTGACACAACTTTATCCATGGTCACGACCAGGCCCCTACATAATATTCAAACACCGGATCTCAGTGATGTAGAATCGGATACTGAAAGTGAAATAGACATCACCTCAAATCAATCGAATAGTTCTAAAAATGAATCAGATCCTATTCAACCTATCACAGATTCTATGGTTTCGGAAGAACCATTTCCTAGAAGAGTTACTACTCGACCCTCTTCTAATCAGTTCCTTCCTAATGAACAAGCTATAAATGCTAGACCAAGACCTATTCATCATCCGCAAAATAATATTGTAGGAACCATCGGAGCCGTTACCAGACAACAAGCTCAAAATTTTCAACAAGAACCAAATCAAAATGATGGATCAACTCCATTTGTTTTGAAAAATCCCAATAAAGGGAATCATGCTCCTAATGTTCAATCTAAACCTCCTTATAATATTAATGAGCAATTATCCAATACTACAACCAGAATTTCCCTTTTGGATTTGTTAAGATCTTCTCCTACCCATAGAGATGAATTGATGCTCACATTAAGCCAAATGATGGTACCACAAAACATTCAACCTGAAGCCATGGCCAATACTATAATAACTCGAGAAGTTGATTGTATTGACTTTCGGGATAAAGATATACCACAACATAGTTTACATAAGGATAACCCCTTATATATTACTACCCTAATTGGAGATGTAGCTATTAAAAGGGTCTTGATTGATAATGGTTCATCTCTAAATATTTGCACTTTTGACTTCTACCAAAGATTTGGGTTTAGAAGTGATGAAATGAAGAAAACTGACATGATCATAAAAGCTTTCAATGACGAAACACAAGAAACGTGTGGAGTTATCACCATCCCATTGCAAGTTGGTCCGAGAACCTTAGATACGACCGTGTTTATTGTACATTGCCCCGCATCATACAATATACTCTTGGGTCGTCCTTGGATCAATGCAATGCGGGCTGTCCCATCAACTTTACACCAATGTGTTAAATTCGAATTTAAAAATCAGTTGGTCACTATCCATGGTGATCCCAGACCCTTTGATATGTGTGCTTTGGCAGAACTCTGTTGGAGTTCAATTTTGCCCTGCTCTGTCATCCACACATCCTAATTCTTATTTTTCATCTAAACAATCTTCTAAACAAACCACACTAGAACCTCAAAAAGATCTTAAATCCACAACCAATCCTTCATGTTCCATCCCTATAATTTCAAAACCTATAGACCCATTTATTAACACCTCCACATTATCTACATCTATCATACCTTCCACATCTAAAGATATAGGGAATGATCCTTCTACATCTTATGCTCTTTCTGATGAACTCTTACCTGATTTATCTAAAATTCTTATATCAGAAAAAACAAATGCTTCTATGCAAAATTCCATTATCTTAAGTAATTTGCCGCCATCTCCTCGTACTTTGGGCCTCCCACAACCTATGGGAAGTACTTACCAAGTCGGGAGTTGTGCCTTCATTTATAAGGGATATGACTGGGGAAGAATACCCAGGAACATCAAAACTCATCATGAGGGATATGCTCGATGTTATTTTACTAATGAGTATATTAAAGCTAAACCTATAATGCTTAAAATGGGATATAAAGGGAAAGGCTTGGGACCTCTCCAAGATGGTATGAAAGAACCCTTTGAGGTAGAACCATGGCCCGCCCGATGTGGTGTGGGCCTATTTCCTAGTAAGGGTCAACCCTTCCCTTTTGAAGATGATGATCAACTCATATGTTATCAAGATTATTTGGATGGGCGTGATGATTTGCCTCTAAAAAATCAGCCATTTACATGCAATATGCTATCCATAGCTTATCCTGAAATGATTGCTGAATCCGATGATGAGTTGGAAGGAGATATTTTCCATGATGTCTCCGTTGAGGAAATGTTACACAATGGTTTTTATTTTGATGGTTCTATACCTACTATAGCCCAACTTGAGGCCACGACTCCTCAAGATGAATTATCCAAGTTAACCTTAAAAGAATTACAAGAATTGGGCGTTTCACCCACCCCACCTAATTTTGAAAGAGATCTACACATGGAAGTAGAAAACGTCATTAAAGTTAACATTGGAACCGAGGATAATCCCCACATAATCAATATTGGATCAGAATTAAGTCAAGAAAAACAAGAGCAATACATTGCATTCCTTAAAGAATATGAAGATGTCTTCGCTTGGACATATGAAGATATGCCAGGTTTAGACCCTTCCGTAGTCATGCATCACCTAGTAGTCCATCCGGATGCTAAACCTGTTAAACAAAAACTTAGAAAAATGCATCCCAAAGTGGCCTTGCTAGTCAAAGGGGAGTTAGAAAAACTCCTGAATGTTGTTTTTATACAAGCTATTGATTATGCTGAATGGATCTCGAATGTAGTTCCAGTCACCAAGAAAGAAGCTACCAAAGTTAGGGTTTGCATGGACTTTAGAGATATTAACGTTGCATGCCCTAAAGATGATTTTCCTCTTCCAAACATGGATCAAATCATTGATTTTACTGTTGGGAGTGGAATGATGTCCCTAATGGATGGATTTTCCGGTTATAATCAGATCAGGATAGCTCCTGAAGATCAGGCTAAAACAGCCTTTATTACCCCTTGGGGTACCTTTTGTTGGAAAGTGATGCCATTTGGCTTAAAGAACGCAGGTGCAACCTATCAACGAGCTATGACTTATATTTTTCACGACATGATGCATGATATCCTACATGATTACGTAGATGATATCATAGCTCGTTCCATCAAAGAAGATGATCATTTAAATGACTTAAGGACAGTGTTTGATCGGTTAAGGGAATATCTTATCCGACTAAATCCTGCTAAATGCATATTCGGAGTTAAGTCCGATAAACTATTAGGGGTTATAGTTTCTTTACGTGGCATCAAAATCGACCCTCTCAAGATTGTGGCTATCACTGATATGCCCACACCTACCAATATATCTGAGTTACGAAGTTTACAAGGTAAGCTTCAAGCTATCCGTCGCTTCATCGATAAGTTGGCGGACAAAACCGGTCCCTTTCTTAAGCTTCTTAAGAAGGATGTCCCTTTTAATTGGGACGACGAATGTAAGGAAGCTTTTGAACTTCTCAAACAATACCTCCTTAACCCACCTGTGCTTTCACCGCCTAGACCTGATCGCCCATTTATCCTGTATATTTCAGCTTCAGATTTTGCTTTAGGAGCTATGTTAGCTCAACTTGATGATGAGAAAAGAGAACGTGCTAATTATTATATTAGCCAAACTTTAATTAGTTATGAAACCCGCTACACAACATTAGAAAAACTATGTCTAGCAGTCGTATTTTCTACACAAAAATTATGCCATTATATGCTCAGTCAAAAAACATATGTCATTGCTAAATATGATCCCTTGCGGTATCTCATGAGTCGACCTTATTTATCGGGTCGCACAACAAAGTGGGTTCTTGCTCTAAGCGAGTTTGAACTCACGTTTATAGGACAAAAGTCTGTTAAGGGTCAAATCATAGCAGATCAATTAGTTGTTGCACCCTTAGAGTCTACCCATCCCCTCATCATTGAGTTTCTCGATGAATGCCTTCAATTAGAGGCAGACCATGTTGAACAATGGTCCTTATACTTTGATGGAGCCCGATGCATGAGTGGGGCTGGTGTAGGTATTATTTTAATATCTCCACAAAAACACATTATACCTTTGTCCTTTAAATTAACATTTGCTTGCACCAATAATACTGTTGAATATGAAGCTCTAATCCTTGGATTACGAGCTGCCTTGGCGCTAAAAATTAAACATCTGCTAGTTTTTGGTGATTCTCAACTTGTTATAAACCAAATTAATGAAGTTTATCAGACCAGAGATGATAAATTGCGCCCATATAAAGCATATGTTTTACAATTAATATCTCTATTTGATCAAGTTACCTTGGAAGCTATTCCTCGAACTAGCAACCGTGCGGCTGACGCTATGGCCGTAGCTGCATCTCTTCTGCCCTTGGAGTTAGATGACGAATATGCCACCATCATTATTCATCGACTCCAGGAACCCGCTTCAAATAAGTCATGCTTAGAACCTTTGGATGTGTTTCTAATCAATGAAACTACTCCTGAACCTTGGTATACGGGTATATTTGATTTTCTTCACAATGGGACTTTCCCTGCCAGTTCTAATAGAAACCAACATCGGTTATTACGTAGACGAGCAAGTCGATTTGTAATAATTGGCAATACTTTATATAGGAGATATTTTGAAGGTATCCTATTGAGATGTTTGAATTTAGAAGAATCCAGATCAGCTTTGAGTGAAGCCCACGATGGATCTTGTGGAGGACACTTCAGTGGTAGTGTCATTGCTAAAAAGCTCCTTAGGATAGGATACTTTTGGCCTACCATGGAGAATGATGCACATGATTATGTGTGCCATTGCGACAAGTGCCAGAAACATGCTGACCTTGTCCATGCCCCTGCACAAGAACTGCAGAGCTATTTCATCTCCTTGGCCCTTTTCAAAATGGGGCTTAGACATTATTGGCAAAATTAATCCTGTGTCATCTGATGGACACAAATTCATCATAACCGCCACTGAGTATTTCACGAAGTGGGTTGAAGCTATGCCTTTAGCTTCCTGCACTGGAACACAAGTCTCTAAATTTATTTTTAATCAAATCATTTGTAGGTTCGGAATTCCTGCAAATCTCATCTCAGACAATGGAACTTGTTTCAAAAATAAATATGTTAAGAAATTATGCCAAAAATATAAGATTCAACATCGCTGGTCCACTCCCTATTATCCTCAGGGTAATGGCCAAGCAGAAGCTTCTAACAAAACCTTAATCAAAATTCTCAAAAAATTGGTCAATAAATCTGGCCGCGACTGGCACATTCAATTATATCCAGCTTTGTGGGCATATCGCACTAGCGTTCGTACTCCCATAGGTACTTCACCTTTTGTTTTGGTTTATGGCGCTGAAGCTGTTTTTCCCTTTGAATTAGAAGTTCCTTCTTTGGCTCTACTACTTCAAGATACCGAAGTAGGAGATGAATATCGAGCTGGCAGACTCAATCAGTTGGAACTCCTAGATGAAAAGCGCATCAATGCTTTGGAGCATCTTCGTGCCTACCAAAACAAGCTTAAAAGATCATATGCTAAGAAAGTTCGTCATCGATCCTTTGAGGTCGGCGACCTTGTTTTAAAAGAAAATCAAAAAAATACTAATGCAACTAAAGACCTTAAAGGTAAATTTGAACCCAACTGGCTTGGACCATATATTATCACTGCTAAATTTGAATCGAGAGCATACAAATTATCTACCTTAGATGGTAAAGAACTTAAAGAACCCATGAACATTTTGCATCTTAAACGTTACTATGCATAAAAAATTGGTTATTTCATCATTGTATATATTTGTTTAAAATATTTCAAAAAAACCACTATCTTGTATTTCTTTCAATTTATAAACTTAAAAATATAAAAACACCAAAAACATCCAAATCATCAAAATCTTCAAAACCATCTTTTATTTTTGTACCTCTCAATTTGTGAAGTATTGCAGTTATATTTTCAAATTATTTTGGATAAATTAGCATTTATTTGGAATCCCGCACTTTCACATTCACATGAATAAATATCTTGATTTTATTTGGCATGATTACTAATCTCTCTTATATCAAAGTCCACAAAATTCAATTAAATAAAGTTTGAGCATAGAGAATTGATCTTGTTATTTACTTAAACCAAGCATATCCTTTCACAATAAAATGATTATATTTGTAATGTCCATGCTATGCTACATAGTAGAAGTGGTTTCTTGAGCGAAAAGTTTCCCCTGCTATCCTATCATGCACATGGTCTAGAATCTTTGAGAATTGACAAAAGGACAAGCTCACCCCTACCCAGAATAAAAATCCCTTGCTCTACAGATAATCCGAGCAAGTATCCCTAGCATAGGAAGAAAAGAAAAAGAAAAATCAAGAAAAATGAGAAAAAGAAGCAGGTTATTTCATATTTGTTCTTAGTTAGCATTATCTCAAATATCAAAGCAAAAGATACGAAAAAGAAAAATACAAAAAAAAAAGAGAAAAGAAAGAAAGAAAGCAAAACAAGCAAAAGCAAAAGCAATAAAATCCCTTTCCCTACCCATTGAAAAGAAAAGAAGGGTTGATGAGCTTGAATCCCTGGAATTCTCAATTATTCAAAAACTGTGAGGTAAGCCCCATAACAGGTGGTTTGTGCCCAACCCGCTTGGCCTTGGGTAACTCCTAGCATGGTGATATGTCTGTCACATTAGCGACCTTCTTTTGTATAGACCTATGTCTGCTTATGGATTAGCTAGCTCTTGATAACCCGACTTACATAGTAGTCTGGTACGGTTATATGCATCTAAATCATGGTTAATGAACACTTATTTGGTTAATTCAAATCACTTGTATCAAATTATCTTGCTCAAAACTGGTAAATGCACAAAGCAATTGCACACACATTTGTATTTGAGAGATTTTGTGTATCATTATGATAAATCAAGATTGGAAATGAACTCACATACGCACATGGGATTCCTTATAAATCTAACTTTTGTCTTTAAGATACTTTGAAATATTTTTGCAAATTGTCTGGAATAATTTCATTTTCTTCTCTGAGAACAGTTGTTTAGTATAAAGACAACTACATGCATTACCAAAAAAATCAAAATCATTTTTAAAAAACATGCAATAAAGTTACATTTATATATAACTTTTGACTTTCACGATGATGGTATAGTTCCAAAACCAAAATTGGAATTTTATGCCTAGCACAAGTCCTCATCTTCATATTTTCTGTTTATTTTCAAAAATTAAAAATCAACCATGCAATAAAACTATTATTTTCTTCTTTGGATTTCGCGATGATGGTATAAGTTTATATCTATAATTCTATGCCTAGCGCAAACCATCGAACTAATTTTATTTCCCATTTATTTCAAATCATAAAAAACATATGACTTAAATCATTATGTTACACAATTATGCTTTAAAAGAACGCACATTGTTACTATTTCATGTCATTATGTCAAACTTCAATTTTGCAATGATGGTATAATTCCTAGGGAATTATTCAAAAATTTTATCACACTTAGGAATTTATGCCTAGCAAAAATCATTTTAAAATATTTCATGCATACTATTTTTATGAAAATCTGAAAACAAATCATCATACCATCATCATCTCCATCATTACAACACAAAGTCTTAAGACAGTCTCTTAAGCACTCTTTTACTTTTAACAATATTTCTATACTAGGATTAGCTTGACGACCTAGCGAGCGACGACTCCATGAAATGGTCTATAATAGCGACAATGTCCTTTGAAATTATTGTTAGAAGTCCCTTTTATTTTTATCAAATTATCCCACAAACAACCAATTTGTTTACATCAGATTATTTCATTTAAATTTTAAAAGCATGACATTCAAACCATAATATTTCCAAATGACATAATTACATGAATCATCAAATCAATCACACCAAAACATTAAAGCATCATACAAACACATAAGACAAGTCATATGATCAAAAATATCTCATCTATATATATCAACAATATATACATCATCTCAAAACTGGATCGGTATGCCACAATCTGTACCTTGGCATACTCAATCCTCTATCAAAAATAATAAACACTATGTATCAATCTGTGTAGTGTAGTCTATAGCAGCTAGCCTCGAGAACCCCTCGAGCTCTCAGCCTCATCTCCTCCCCTGCCCTGAGGTGGACGAGGTGGCCCCATCGCAGTACGTGTGGTGCTATGAGTCCTGGACTCTGATCGTGATGATGTCCTCGATGACCTCATCATGACAGGCTCCACAATGGGGGCCGACAGTGGTAACCTCTGCTCCTCTGGCACCATATGGTAGTATAGCATCTGATAGAATGTGATCTGGGCAATAGCCCATGCTAGGTCCCGAGTGCTCGCCCCTCCGCTCCGTGCTCTAAGGCGTGCGACCTCATCTCTGAGTTGTGTGGCCTCCTCTCGGTGTCGTGCAGCCTCATCCTACAAGGACTGCACCTGAGCCTAGAGACGAACAGTCTCCACCCAGAGAGTAGCCATCTCGCTACTCTCTCCTACCTCGACACCCTTGCCCTTATCGGGCGATGGTGGCCTCTCTCTCCATGGAGAAGGGGGTCTCTCCTCCCTCCTCTCCCGCTGTCATGGCCTCTACTGAGCCTGTGGCCTCCTCTCGCTCTCTCCCACCATGACCCTGTGCCACCTCAATGGCCGCCTGGCACCGCCTCCCCATCTGACGCACAACTACATGAATCAGACCCTGAGCCCTCATCATCCGAGGAGGGCGGATGCCTGCGTACCAGGCATCATAGCCGTCAACAACCCCAGCATCATCACCATCCACTGGCTGGATGGGGGCATCGTCCGTGTCCTCACTCCAGAAGCGCTGCATATCTAGAGCCCCATTGACTGTAGTGTTATCCCGAACGGTCCAGGAAAGGATATAGTCCCTCAGAGATGCCTATAGACCGAACTGCCTCAAAACTCGGTCATAGCGGTGGAGCTCCACCTCTCTCCTCTCCATCCTCAGCCAGCAGGTTTGCCTAACATGAGCCAGCTCCTGTCCATCCTCGGCCCACCCTGGATGATCTCTCCAAGGCCTCCAGGTGATCTGGTCGGAGACAAGGTCATCAAGTAGTCTCCAGGACATTGGCAGATCTATCCGCCACTGTGACCCTCTTCGGAGCCACCAGTAGAAAACTCGGGGCCTCTCCCCATCAATCCCTGTTAGTGGGAGCCCTACCGGCCTCTGCATCGTGATGTGCTCCCAGCACCAAACCTACAGCAATGATGTCAAAACCAGACATCGACCTCCCTTGTATACGACCCCATACAGGATCCTATACAATCGACATAGTACAAAGCTCCCCCAAGCAAACCTGTACCCGTGGTCTCTCATGTCGTAGACCACATCTATCAGTAGCCATGGTAGTCTACATCCACTCGATGGCATAGCAACGGACCACCTACCACCCCAGCCAAAACTCGTGTCAGCCTAGATGCCCCAGGCATCTGGCGTAGCGACTCGATGTTCACTCCGCCCTTCTCCAGGGCGAAGCTCGGATCTTCGCATAGTCGCATCATCACGTGGCCCTGATTGGCCATGGGAGTTATTAGCCATCCTTGTATGGGGATCCTCAAAATCCTCCATACATCCTCCAATGTGGGAGTCATCTCCCCTGTCGGTAACCAAAAATAAGAAGAACCCGGATACCACCTCTCTACTAGGGCTGTCAATAGCCCCATATCTATAGAAACCTGTGGCATATCTGCCACATGCTGCAAGCCGACTTGAGCCAACTGATCTCGCTCTGCCTGAGATAGAGTGGCCAAGTCATCCTTCAGCCCACCGTATTTCCATTCCCGGCTCTTTAGTAATCCTCTCTGCAACATAAACAACAAAACAATAAAAATCATTAATAAAACAGTGATTAAAAATGCAAGTAAAATAAGTTCACTTTCATACAAATGATGATATCGTCCACTATTGGACGATATCATCCAAAATTTGAGCAAATTCGTCTCCGATTTTGCAAGAGGGAATCATCCCTTATTGGACGAAATCGTCCCCATATCGTCGATTTTGCCCTTGGACGAAATCGGCGATATCGAGACGATTTCGACAAAATTGAGACGATTTCGTCCCAACGACGTCGACGGCCCAAAAATGGCCACGATGCTCAACAATCATTCAAAATTAATCTAAAAAGCATGAAATTCAAAATTAAAGCATTCTAAATTAAGTTTGGACCCTTACCCGTAGCCCGCACTGGACCTCTGTCGATCTGTGCGCTGTCTCGACCATCTTGTCTGCAGAGCTCTAGAAACCAGGAAAATGAACAGTAACAATGAATTAGGGTTTTACCCTATTTTTCTTAATTTTATTCAAAAACACTTAACAACATTTTAACATTTTGCTTTTCCACGTTTTTACCTCAAACGTTCGATTTGGGTAAAAACACGGAGGGGGCACCATAGTAAGTTGTCGTACGATTCGACCTAGAATCGTCGCCTAAAAATGGGAATAATTTTTGCTTTCTCGTAGATCGAGAAGAACTCATATTTAACGCATTTTCTTCAAAAAATTCGCTAAAGAGGGGGCAAAATGTAGCACCCTAAAATTGGCGCAGTAAACCTTAGCAAATAATTAAAATTACCTTAGTAATAATTCAAAATTTAAATTTTAACCCCGAACCGCCTGTTAAACCGCTTTCCTCATTTTCTACACCATTTTTAGGATTTGTTGTGACCGTTGGACGATATCGTCACCGATCAGACGATATCGCCTCAGATCGAACGAATTTTTCTGGAGCAGAACGTCCAGACGATTTCGTCCCAAAACTGATTTTTCATAATTAGCTTTTGTTTCAATGGCATCTCTAACCTAGGCAAAAGCATGTCTACGTGGTTAGAGACTTCCCCCATTGGAGATCTCCCAAATTGGGATGATCTCCAACCTCCCAACCTCCTTCATATGCCTATTTAATCTTAGGCCCTCCCCTTGACATTCCCCTGGCTGAATTTTCCTGTAACACGAGTTCTATTTGCATTAGACCATCTTAAATCACCATTTGCCTTCGTATTTTTCCAAGTTTGTTTGTAGGAACTTCATTGTTTTTCAGTCGGAGCAAGCTCAGATCGTCGTAGACGATCCTGTACGATCTCGGACGATCACGCCCCAATTCGAGATGATTTCATACTCTATAGACGATTTTGACTGCAGCCAACATTGGGGGCAATTAGTGCCCAGAGTTTGCACTTTTCTCTTCTCGTCTGTTGTTTCATTCTGCATTTAGATCAGTTTATTGTTATTTTCTGCTATTCTGCATTTTGGAGTTCACCCATATAGCTTAAGTGCATGATAAGATCATAATTTGTCATTAGAATACTATAATTTACTTGAATTTCTATTCGTAATTATCGTTTTAGTATCTATATTGTCATTTTACACCATTTTCCTCTGTTAGTATTGTTGCATTTTCTATGTTCTGTGTCTATTTCTCTGATTGTAGGTCTCTGACGAATTCGTCTGACGAATTCATCAGATCTCAGATGATCCTGTCTAATTTCAGACGATCCTGTCAGATCAGAGGCGATCTTGACTGCTTCAAAAATTAGAACCTCCATCAAACATCCGGAATCAGGTTTAACTTATCTTATTTAGCATATTCTCTATATTTGATATTCATTGCTACTTTTTGTATTCATTTAAATCTGCATTTCATATAGAACAGTTTAGATTCATTTGGCCAAACCTAGGATTTGAATGATTAAAGATAAAATTGAACACATCAAACACATTCCCAACCTAGGCGTGGAGACTGCCACTCAAAATTTTCCTGGTGAACCCCACCATCCGTCGAAAAATCACCTTAATACCCCTCCCCCGAGAGGTGAGACCTTCAAAGGGCCTCTCAGTCCGAGGTATTGTCCCATCCTTCTCGCATCCCCCTTCTGGCCGTGGATCCTTTAGCCTGAAGGTAAGGGTGCGAAAATTTTGGAGCGATACAGTTATTATGCATAACATTGGGTCATTTGGTCATTTGTATATATTGTATTTTTGCATATTGTTTCATTTTTGCCATTTCTATCAAAATATTTTTCAAAAAAAAAAATAGTAATAGTATTTCTTCTTGCAATTCATCAAAAATATAAAAATATAAAACATCAAAATCAAAATATTCAAACACATATTTTATTTTCATACTTGTCAATTCTTGAAGGTGTTGTAGTTATATTTTCAATTATTTTGGACAAATTAGCATTTATTTGGAATCCCGCACTTTCACATTCACATGAATAAATATCTTGATTTTATTTTTGATTATTAATCTCTCTTATATCAAAGTCCACAGTTGAATTAAATGAAGTTTTGAGCATAGAGAATTGATCTTGTTATTTACTTGAACCAAGTATATCTCTTCACACTAAAATGATTCCATTGCAAATTCGATATGATGCTACATCGTAGAAATGGTGTCTTGAATGAAAAGTTTCCCCTGCTATCCTATCATGCACATGGTCTAGGATCTTTGAGAATTGAAAAAAGGACAAGCTCACCCCTATCCAGAATAAAAATCCCTTGCTCTAAAGCTAATCCAAGAAAGTATCCCTAGCATAGGAAGAAAAGAAAAGTTCAAAGAAAATTAGAAAAAGAAAAATGTTATTTTGTATCATCACGACAATATTTCAGCATTATCTCAAATATCAAGCAAAAATACAAAAAAAAAAGAGAGAAGAAAACAAGAGAAAAGCAAAAGCAAAATGCAATAAAATCCTTTCCCTACCCCTTGAAAAGAAAAGAAGGGTGAATGAGCTTGAATCCCTAGAATTCTCAATTATTCGAAACCGTGAGGTAAGCCCCATAACAGGTGGTTTGTGCCCAACCCGCTTGGCCTTGGGTAATCCCTAGCGTGGTGATATGTCTGTTACATTAGCAACCTTATTTTGTACAAACCTATGTCGGATTATGGATTAGCTAGCTCTTGATAACCTAACTTACACAGTAGTCTGGTATGATTACATGCATATAAATAATGGTCAACGAACATTCATTTGGTTAATTCAAATTACTTGTATCAAATTATCTTGCTCAAAATTGGTGAATGAACAATGCAATTGCACACACATTTGTATTTGAGAGATTCTCTATCATTATGATAAATCAAGATCGACATTGAAATCACATATGCACATGAGGGTTCCTTATAAATCTACATTTTTCTTTGAGATAATTTAAAATATTTTTGCAACTCTTTTTTTTTTTTTTGAATTTACATGGTGGAATCGGTAGCCACCACGAATGCAGGCTGTCCGACTTTTTATGGCTGCCATAGTATTCTGCGCTATCCACCCTAGAAGCCGCAACATAGATCTTTGTGTAGTTCGTCCCTATAACCACCATGCCACAATCATTTTAAACCTTTTACGCCGCTAAAAGCACCAAGAAAGGGACAAGCGTTCAATCCGGAGAGGCCCGAGATTTGAACCTTAGACCTCCGCCCCCTTATGGGGTTTGGATGAACCAATTGGTCTACACCTCGGACCTATTTTTGCAACTCTTTTGGAATAAATTTTATTCTTATTTCAGAACATCTGTTTAGTATAAACACAATTACCTACATTGTTTTCAAAAATCCAAAATTATTTTACACAACCTATTACAAAATCTAGCGAAATAAAGTCAAGTTTATATTATTATTTTTTTTTTATCAAAAATCAAAAATCAATCATGCAATAAAACCAAAATATCAAATTCTCTTTGGATTTTGAGATGATGGTATAAGTCTATACCTATAATTCTATGCCTAGCACAAACCATTGTTCTAATTTTATTTTCCATTTATTTTTAAAAAAATTCATAAAAACATATGACTTGCATCATTATGTTACACAATTATGCTTTAAAACAAACTAACACTTATTATATTTCATGTCATTATGTCAACATTCGATTTTGCAACCATGGTATAATTTCTAAGGAATTGTTCAAAATTTTATCACACTTAGGAATTTATGCCTAGCAAAATCATATTTCTTTTAGTATCTCATGCATACTATTTTTATGAAAATCTAAAAACAAATCATCAAACCATCATCATTTCCATCAACACAAAGTCTTAAGATAGTCTCTTAAGCATTCTTTTACTTTTAGCAATATTTCTATACTGGGATTAGCTTGACGACCGAGCAAGTGATGACTCCATGAAATGGTCTACAACAACGACAATGTCCTTTGAAATTATTGTTAGAGGTCCATTTTATTTTTCATCAAATCACACCAAAACAACCAATTGTTTACATCAGATTATTTCATTTAAATTTTAGAGCATGACATCAAATTATAATATTTCCAAACAACATAATTATATGAATCATCAATCAACAAACAAACAATTCAAACATTGAAGCATCATAAAAAAATATGGACAAGTTATATTACAAAAAGATCATATATACATCTCAAAAATATTTGTACATCA
This sequence comes from Wollemia nobilis, assembly GCA_028583015.1. Taxonomy (NCBI): domain Eukaryota; kingdom Viridiplantae; phylum Streptophyta; class Pinopsida; order Araucariales; family Araucariaceae; genus Wollemia; species Wollemia nobilis. Next base: position 88,545 of record JAQPPZ010002892.1, on the reverse strand, counting down.
TATCACAATTGGATTGGTATGCCACAATCTATATCTTGGCATACTCAATCCTCTCAAAGATACATATACAATCCATCTATAGCAGCTATCCTTGAGAAGCCCACGAGCTCTCAACCTCATCTACTCCCCCGCCCTGACATGGAGGAGGTGGTCCCATAGAGGTCCGGGCTGTGTCTCGGGTCTTCGTCATCGATCGTGAGGATGTCCTCGATGATCCCATCATGACTGGCTCTAAAATAGGGGCTGGCAGTGGTACCCTCTGGTTCTCTAGAACCATGTGATAGTAGAGCCCCTGGTAGAATGTGGTTTGAACAATAGACCGTGCCAGATCCTGAGTGCTCACTCATCTACCTTGAGCTCTGAGCTGTGTAGCCTCATCTTGCAACATCTACACTTGAGCTCGAAGGTGGGCAACCTCAAACCAAAGAGTCGCTCTCCCACTGCTCTCTCCCACCTTGACACCCTTGCCATTATTGGACGATGGTGGTCTCTCCCCCTATTGAGGAGGTAGTCCCTCCTCCCTCCTCCTTGGCTGCTGTGGTCTCTGGGGAGCTCATGCCATCCTTTGGCATCTCTCCTACGGTGATCGTCACTGCTCTACCCCACCATGACCCTATTTTGCCTAAATCGTAGCCTACCGTTGCCTACCCATTTGACGCACCACAATGGACCCTATGCCCTCGTCATCCGAGGAGGGTAGATACCTGCATACTAGGCATCGTATCCATCAGTAACCCCAGCGTCGTCACCATCCACTGGATGGATGGGGGCATCTTCAGTGTCTTGGCTCCAAAATTGCTACATGTCTGGAGCCTCACTTAGTGTAGTACTATCCCAAATAGTCTGGGAGTACTCGTAATCCCTGAGAGAAGAGATCCCCTACTAAAGATCAAAATGTTGTAGTACCCGATCATAGCAGTGGAGCTCTACCTCTCCCCGCTCCATCCTCAGCAAGTAGACTCGCCTAATGCGAGACAACTCCTACCCATCCTATGCCCACCCAGGGTGCTCTCACCATGGCCTCTAGGTGATCTAGTCAGGGATGAGGTCGTCCAACAACCTTTGTGACATCGGTAGATCTATCCACCATTGTGACCCCCTCTGTAGCCACCAGTAGAAAACTCGGGGTCTCTCTCGATCAACCCCTGTCAATGGGAGCCCTACCGGCCTCCGCATCGCAATGTTCTCCTAGCACCAAACCTGTAGTAGTGATGTCAAGACCAGACATCGACCTCCCTTGTATACGACCCCATGTAGGATCCTATACAAATGGCATAGTACAAAGCTGCCCCATACAAACCTATACCTGTGGTCTCTCATGTCACAAAATATGTCTGAGAGCACCCATGGTAGTTTGCACCTACTCTAGTGGCACAACAGTAAGCCATCGACCACCCCTGCCAAAACCCGAGTCAGCCTAGATGCCCCAAACATCTATCGTAGGGACTCAATGTTCACCTTGCCCTTCTCCAGGGTGAAGCTTGGGTCTCTTGTCAATATCATCATAGCCTAGCCATGATTGGATGCAGGCGTCATCAGCCATCCTTGTATGGGGATCCTCATGATCCTCCATACGTCATCTAGGGTGGGAGCCATCTCCCCTATCGGTAGTTGAAAGTAGGATGACCCTGGATACCACCTCTACTAGGGCTATTAGTAGCCCCATATCCATCGGTACTTGTGGTATCTTTGCCACATGTCGTACCCAGACCTGTGCTAGTTGGTCGTGCTCTGCTTGGTCGAGAGCGGCCAAGTCATCTCTCAGCCCGTCGTATTTCCATTTTTGACTCTTTAGTAATCCTTTCTACAAAAAAAACAATAAAACAACAAAATTTATTAATAAATCAATCATTGCAATCAAATTAAACACATTTTAAATCAAGTTTAAAGATGATATCGTCTACCATTGGATGATATCGTCCCAAATTGGGCAACATCGTCCTTTGTTAGGATGAAATCATCTTTGATTTCGCAACTTGGGGATCACCCCTTGTTGGACGAGATCACCCCTAGTTCACTGATTTTGCCCTCAGACTAAATCGATAATTTAGAGACGATTTTGATGAAATAGGGACGATTTCATCCCAACATCGTTGATGGCCTAAAAATGGCCGTGATGCCCCAAACAATCAAAATTTAAATAAAAAAATTGCACAAAGTTAATTCAAACCTAATCTACTAGGATTAGCCCACGCCGGACCTTTGTCGCTTTGTGTGCTGTCTCCACCATTTTTCTCTCTGCAGAGCTCTGGAACAGTAAAAATGAATAGTAAAAAATGAATTAGGGTTTTACCCTATTTTCTTAATTTTATTTAAAAATCAACATTTTTTTAAATTTTGCATTTTCACATTTTTACCTCAAATGTTCGATTTGGGTAAAAACACGGAAGGGGCACTATAGTCAGTAGTCGTATGATTTGACCTAGAATCATCGTCTAAAAAATTGAGTACATTTTTGCTTTCTCATAAAACGAGAAAAACTCGTCTATAATGCATTTTCTTAGAAAAATTTGCTAAAGAGGGGGTAAAATGTAGCACCCTAAAATTGGCACAGTTAAACCCTAGTAAAAGATAAAAATTCAAATTTTAGCCTCAAACTGCCCGTTAACCGCCTGTTACCCTCTTTCCTCATTTTTCGCACCATTTTTAGGATTTGTTTTGACCATTGGATGAAATCGTCATAGATTAGACGAAATCATCCCAGATTTGACAAATTCATCTGGAATAGAACGTTCAGACAATTTCGTCCCAAAATCAAATTTTCATAATTAGCTTTTGTTTCAACAGCCTCTCCAACTTGGGCAGAAGCGTGTCTACGGAGTTGGAGATTCCCCCATTGGAGATCTCCTAGATTGGGATGATCCCCAACCTCATAACCTCTCCTTAATCCTATATAAACTGAGATTTTCTCAGTTTATCCGCCTGACTCTGCTTGAAACTTTGCTTAAACCCCTTGCACTTTCACGCATCTCAGAGCATCCCCACACCATCATTTGCATTCTGTATTTTGTATTTTCTTGTAAGAACTTTACTGTTTTTTAGTTGAAGCTAGATCAGATCATCGCAAGTGATTCCATACTATTTTGGATGATCTTGTCAAGGGGCACAGACGATCTCATACGATTAGAGGTGATCCTGACTATAGTCCAGATTGGGGGCAATCAGAGCCCATAGTTTGCATTTCCTTAGTTTTTTATCTGCATTTTCATATTATATTTTTGTACTATCTTAAATTGTTATATTTATGCATCCTGGAGTTCACCTCATTTAGCATAACCGCATGATAAAGTTAATATCAATCATTAAATCTACTGCATTTTCCTTATTTTGTTATTTGAATCCATGAATTAGGCATGTTTGCTGTTATTGCTATCATTTTCCTTTGCTTCTGTAGTTGCATATTCAATATTTTGTATATATTTATATGATTGTAGGTTTCTGATGAATTCATCTCATGAATTCATCAAATTTTAGACGATTTTGTCTGATCTCAGATGACCGTCTACGATTTGAGATGATCCTATGAAATATCAAACGATTACATACGAATTGAGGTGATCTAGACTGTTACAAAACTTAGAATCTTCATCAGACATCCAGAATCAGGTATGTTATGTTTTAGCTAGCATATTCTCTATGGTTAGCATTCATTCCTATTTTTTGTATTCATTTAAATCAACATTGGCATATAGAATAGTTTAGATTCATGTTGGCCAAACCTAGGAGTTGAATGATTAAAGTGCAAAATGAACACATCAAACTCACTATCAACCTAGGCGTGGAAATTGCCATTTAAAAGTTTCCTGGTGAACCCACCATCCATCAAAAATTCACCCTTATACCCCTCCCCCAAGAGGCAAGACCTTCAAAGGGCCTCTCAGTTTGAGGTATTGTCCCATCCTTCTCGCGTCCTCCTTTCGGGCGCGGATCCTATAGCCTGAGGGTAAGGATGCAAAAAAATTGGAGCAATACACCTTGGCAAAAGGATAATATTTCCCCTACCCATACATACCCTTGCTTACAAGTAAAGGAGTAATATCCCAGAGTAACATCCTAGATCAACATCAGAGGTTGATACCCCACATCGATATCCTAAAATTGATATCCCAAATTGACATCTCAAAAGTCAAAATCCTTAGCATTCAAATCAAATATCAAATGAAGATGAAAATCAAGTTCAAATTAAAATCTAAAGTAACACAGTGAGTCAAAATAACTATATAGATTTCTTGCTCAAGAAAAATGGGAATAAATAGTTATTTTTATCACTCAAAGTAGAATGTGAAAAATAGTGATTTTTGTCACTACACATGAGCAAGTATCCTTATGAATAGAAAGAAAAGAAGGGTGAGAACTTGAATCCCTGAATTGTTCACCATTCAAAGCCATAGAATGAACCCTGATTATAGTAATAGGTTGAAAAAGTGCCACCTAATTTCAGAGTAGTAGTTCTATTGGGTGATCTCCAATCACAGTAATGGGTTGAAAGAGTCCTGACTATTCTTGGAGGAGTAGTCCTAATCAATTTGCAAGATGAGCTAGCTTTGGGTGCCTAGATTTGTCTAGAAGTATAGTCCAATCAAGTTTGAATCAAGGAAGATACGAACATAGGAGGAACCCTATCTCACATATGGGTTGGAAGAGTCCCGATTGACATCTGGGGTATGCCTATGGTCTATCTAAAAATACTCATGTGCACACACAGGGATAATGACATTTGGGTCATTCATGACGAAAGCCTTGTCCAATAAAAGCCTTGTAAAGTTAATATGTGATGTTTGAGAAGTATACTAGGGTGTTTGAGTCTCATGGAAAACCTCAAAAATTTCTCTAATAGCAACAAAATACCAAATATCATGAACCCTATAAAATAAAGATATTCAAATCATCAAAATGCAAAGTATCAGATCCATGATACATCATTACATAAGGCACAATCAAGATATAGGATAGATACCGAATGGATATCAAAAACGATATTTAGATGACCACTAATTATATTGTGCATATTTTTCAAATTGCAAAAGAAATATAGAGTGACATATTATATCATTCGCATCATACCATGGCATATCATTGCATTTCATATATGGGTGATTAATTGATTAAATTATTGTAATAAAGATTTTTCAATTACATTCATGATTTTTATATATTCTATGGTGTCGTACATTAGATTGTTAAACACATATCGTATTCATTCCTTATGTTTTAAGTAATTAGAGCATATAGGTTCATTTACATTAGATTACCATCATGTAAATAATGCATTACATACATTGCACCAGCATATCGTAACATCATCGTATATTAAATGCATACAATAAAGCAAAATTAAATATGCGTTTAAAAGTAAACATCGCATCCATATGCATCCATCATAAATAACACATCTAAGCATATAGATCACTGCATATCATCATCATAAAATAGAATAGCTATATAGTGCATGTCATCCATACATCACATCATATAACATCAAATCAATATAAGCATTACATCCATATGCATCTCATAAACATAAAACATAAAAAATAAAACAATTACAAGACATGTACACATGATGGATCATAAATAAATCAATATCTCATATATAAACATGTCTATCAATGAGTACATGGAGGTATATCAAATGCCCACAGGCTACAATTATGTAGGTCCTTGAACTTACACTAAAAAATAGTACACCAAAATATCTCTAAGATCTGTACTAAGTGTGGCCTATGCCCCCAGTCTGTGAGGCACCTCCGTCACCTCTGCCATCCCTATTAGTCCTCCACGAGCTAGCACTCTGAGTACTCGAAGACCTATGAGTCCTCTCAGTCCTGTGTGTCATGTGGTTTGAGCTGGCGATGGACTATCCTGTCTCCCTGGTCCTAGTCCTGGAGCTGCTCCTATTGGTCCTTGTAGAATAAATATCCTCTGGAACCTCTCCACCTATCAGCCTAATGTGGCCCTCCAGCTGAGAGATGCGAGCTGCCCTCACATTCTAAATAGTATTACCCTCTTCAACGAGGGAAGTAAGCCATCGAATCTTGATCATGGTGTTGTGGCATCCTAGTAATGAAAATGATGGTGCTGCAAGAGGCACTATGATAATATGTGTAGATGGAGGATGTTCCATCGATGCCCTCAATAAATCTTGCTTAGTGGTCACAGTATCCAGCTATGCCCATGCTAGATCATGCTCGCCAATGAGCCTTGTGATCTCTTTCTCTACTGTAGTGAGATGTGCCTTGAGGAGAGGCATCTCCTCCTCATAGGTGTGCCACTACCTCTATCCATGCACAATATTCACCTCTGTCATGGTGAGCAAGGTATCCCTATGTTGAAACTGGGTCTACAGCGTACCCACCTAACTTTGAAGATCATCAATTTGAGTCAGTAACTGCCCCACATCACTGTCAGGAGGAACCTCACCCTCATTTGATATATCCTCCTCAACCTCAACCTATGGAGCATCCCCTACTGTGGCCTCTCCATCCCATCTACCCTTGGTCCATTGGTGCACATTACGCCCATCTGGATCAACCTTGGTATCGTCATCCATTCGATCGAGGGGCACATCTCCATGCCACTATAGAAGGGACCACCAAGTATCATATGCTAGGGTGGTGCCAACCCTAGCCATGCCTAACTCCTATAAGTCATATGCCTCATCCCCCAATAATGTCAGATCAATCCACTAAAGATTCCTATTCAAAACTAGGCGCTTATAGATCATAGGCAGCTCTAGAATATTTTGTACCATACCAAACTATCATTGGATGTGTGAGTAGAACTGATACTCATGAATGTCAGCCTTGTGTCTGAGTAACCACCTATCCCTCCTCACCTACTGCAATCACTCTTCAGCCTTATCCCACATGAGGAAATCCATGTACGGGTGCCACTCTATGTCGCCCACACAAAGCTATAAAAATCTGAGGATATAATGGTCTAAGTCTCTAGCATAAGTCCTACTGTGGAACCCCTCATCATGAGGCCATAATGTCATATAACATTGGTGAGCATTTGGAATAGTGGTGATGATGAGAGGCAAGTCTGTCGATCACTTGATATGGATGTGCTACCATCCCTAGATATGAAGTAGTAAGCTACAAATGATACCTACCCAACTCCTACGGGTAATATGATATAGCTCATGGTACAACTATGCTAATAAGGTTCTCCCCTAGGATAATAGAAGTGGTTGCCATTTCAAAATCTACGTAACTCTCTTGAAAATAGCCAGGAGGTTCTAGGAGATCTATGCACCCGAGGATTATAGAAGCACAATCTGGACAACCATATGCATAAAAATAGCCTCTCAGATCGAGAAGACACGCTCGCCATGCCAATATCCAATGTGGACACTCCCATGATTAGTCCTACCCTAGGCATCCTCACTTAGGTCACCAAAAATATCATCAAAAATGTCCTTCTTGCTGCTGAAAGGAGTGGAGGTGATGTGCTCCCCATCGATTGGGATACTAAAGATCTGATAGACATCCTCCAATGTCACAGTCATTTCACCTATGGGTAGGTCAAATGTGTTGGTCTATTATTCCAGTGCTTATCTAATGTAGTCATGTATGCTTGGTCTACCCAGATCATGGGTAGATCAAGCACATAGTCAAAGCCAACCGCACCAAACCACTCCCACTCCCTATCACTGAGATGATCGTAGAGGGTGCAGAGGATATTTGGCTCCCTAGATCTAGAGATAAATTTTTGTAGAGCAAAAATATATAAGAACAATGATGAATAAGAAAAACTAAAAGTAGATAAACAAAAACAACCTAAAAAAAAATCTCTAAAAAATTTGCTAAAAATTTCAAAAAAATCAAAAAATTTGACAAAATTTTGCATAGGAGTGGAATCATAGGTCAAACCTGTGGCCCGCATGTGGTCAAAATTTAACCATTGGGATTTGAATCCCATCACAGCTGATAGCTACAGTTCCCAATCTGTCAATTGGGAACCGCATCTGCCAGCTGCGATCGAGAAACGTGACCTTTTGAGGGTCACTTCCTAGCCTAGCAACCCAAAAAATTAAACCTAATCTAGCCTAACTAGTGTGAGGTTCTTTGCTAATAGTTTAATGACATAAATTTATCCCATTTCTTAATGAGGTTCATTTTAAACTGGTAAGGAGTGCGATAACTTGGTTTAGAGTTACCTTTTCTACACCGATCCCTATGTTGGATGAAGGCTATGAAGGGTCCGCTATCGGGATATGTGTGAGGTAGTAGGTAGTGGTTTTGATAGCATCTTGCATCAGTAATACTTCCTCACATCTCAGATATCTCTAGTTGCAAATCACTTTCAAGAAATAATGAGAATTTTCAAAAGGGAAAAATTTATATACTTTTTTTACAATTTTGTCAGATCGCAGCTAATAATTGTAGTCCCAGAATTAGAGTTTTACGATCACAGATTTGAGCTGCAGTTCTCAAATTTGAAATTTAAAGACATAGACTGTATGCATGGTTTGAAACTAGCATTCAATGCACTAAAATACCACTGTGAGAATATTTTAAATGTCAAATCAGTGACTCCTAATGGATCAAAATATCACTAAGAGCAATCAATTCAACAAATTTGGTGATTCTTAAGGATCATGATCAATTAAAAATTCAAATAAACAACAAAAATATCAAATAATAAAAAGCCAAATACACCTCATATTTAGTTATTTACCCTATACACTCGGTGATTGCAGTGAATGACGCTCCCTAAAATCCGGTGAGATGAGTAAATAACCATAAGGACATTTGAGGTAAAATTGTCATCATTGATTTGATATGCTTCTTTTAAAATCCCAAAGAAGGCCTTCAAGGTTGGACCTCTCCATGGGAATGAGGTGTTTCATGTCATTTCTCCTATGATATCTTTTTAGCAGATCATCGATAAATTGATTCAACACAAATCTATTTAGGTATTGTATCCTTTTGATTCCCTTAGAATGCTATTGCAGCCTGACCGCTCCATGGGATAGGAAGTTGCAATTACTATTAAAAATTGTAGTCATAAGCTAAACTAAGGCCTAGCAAACTAATTAAAATGCTCAAATCTAAGTTTGTGCAGATCCTTCATTATGCTCAAGCGACCTTATCGCTTTATTCATTGTCATTACCATCATCGACTCATCGCTTGAGGAGGTAATCATAATATTATAATCATAATTAAAATCAACAGAAGATCCCTGATAACGTAGATTCCTTTATCTTGTCAAATTGTGTTCATATTACAAATCATTGTCAATAGCTATCATAAGCTTACCCCTTTGCTTGGGGTAATAGCAAATATGATAGTTTTGTTTGTTTTTCTTCGCATTTCGGACATATGGGTCAAAAGATACCTATGGAATGCATAGCTACACCGAATGAGATGAGATGGGCACAAGATATTCAAATTTAATCCTTTCATCCATTTGGAAGAAATGATTCTAGGATGCATGTCCTTTTGCAGGACTTGGGGCATCTAATGTTGATCCGATCAATGATCATCATGAAACCTTTGGAATCATTTTAGGTCTATTTTTTCTTAGCATTGTTTGATCTCACAATGCATCTCAAAAGGGGCATCTGTAGACACCTAAAACACATCATGTAGAAGGTGACTACTCATATAAGACATGCTACAAGACCATATGGAAGATATTGGACATACTCTAAGATAGAGTAGTGGTTCTAACCACTCAATTTGGGCTCCTTGGCCTAATCAGTCTAAACTACAGCTAAGACCTGCGGTCTGTGGTATAAACCACTACTGTCACCTATAATTCATAGCCTAGGTCGTAGCTATGACCTGTGGTCTAAAATAAATTTTAGTTGGCCTTCATTCGATTCAAATCAGTTGAAACAACCATTTGATCTAGAAGAAGGTAGTTGAAGGACAGAATATTCTAGATGCTTCCAATCCAACTATCCCAACTACCTCTTCTTGATCTTGGCTTCTCCATGAAGCCACCCCTAGCCCTTGGGTAGTCCTATAAGTACCCCTCAAAATTAGGGTAAACTATCAAAGAGTGCATTGGAGATTAGAGTAGCCAAGCCCTATCGAATTGTGGACTCACTTGAGTGCATTAAGAGGGAGTTTGATTACTATCCACTTGTCAACTAATCAAGCATCATGACAATTAATGCCATGGATGCCCTAAGGAGCTAGAACACCAAGAAACATAAATTTGAAGAAACAAATTCCCAATCGCTCAATTCAACTGCCAATCCAGTAAGAGGACACCAAGGTGACCCTTGATCATCAATTTGACAAGGAGGATCAAGCTCACATCCATTAATTTGTAGGGCAAAACCACTTGATTGCTCACCACGACTGAAAGCCATGACGTATAGTGCATACTGCTCATCAGAGCTATAGTTTGTAACGGGTGATAGTTCTCCTTACTATTTCATTTGCATTGTGCTTTATTAGACTAGGTTAAGCATTTTAGTAGTTTAGTTTGCATTTTTAGAGACTTTGACCAACATAATTAGGGTTTTTATTAGATTCACTTAATTATGGTAAGTATGACATAATTAGCTTAATTTCATGTTCTAATGCTTCATTTTATGTAATTAATCCATTATATTGATAGCTATATTCGTTGTTTCTATGTTTTAAGCAATATTTATGAACAATGAATATGACTAACACGTTTTATTAACTGTCTTGATTTCATTAGTTTTATGGAATTTCATGTTTAAATCCTTTAAAGGGCCTCATCATGAGAGGCTGGATATGCTTTTAACACTTTTGTGTTGCTTCTTGACCAGAGAAAAGCATATTCAAAGGAGATTCAACCATCCAATTCCTTCATCAACATGAAGAAGAGGGTCAACTCCACCCTAGAGCAGTTCATGTCACCCCAAATGGCTTGAAATTCACATTTTATCCTTGAGAGAGATTTCATATGCTTTTCCTACTGTAATGAGAGTATAAAATCGGTATCCCTAAGAGGTAAATATTTGTAGTTGGAATTGGTTTCATAAATGGAAATACGTGTTCTCATTATTTATCATTTGTTGTCAATTTTACAATGCATGCTTTTGTATATTTTATTTCAATTATGTAGTAGGAAGCATAGGTGTGAGGCCATTTTGGTGGTCACAACTTGAAAAAAGGTTGTAGGAGTAGCCATCGTATCAATAAAAATAATAGGTAGTAGCATCGACATCCATTCTAGTGTGGATTAGGACACGTAGGCAAATGGAGAGACAAAGGTAAGAAACAAGTCCTATGCAAAATGAGCAACCAAAACCTATGCCCACTAATCTTGATAATGTGCCTTTGGATTTGAATGATTTAGATATGATGGATACTAATGTGTCAATTGATATAGAATAGTGGGGAGAAACAATGGGATCTCCTACATTGCTACAAGACAATGATTGTGAAGTGTTGGAGGCATAAAATAATTGGATGATTTGAGTAAGGTTACCATTAAAAACCAAAGCTAAGGAAGTGATGGCAGCCCTACTAGAGGGAAATAAGAAGCCTCAAATATGAATTGTGATGCAAGGAGGAAATACTAGTCGAAGGAGGAAAATACACGACCATCATAAGAAAAATCTGATCCAATTCTGATACCCACAACAATGAGGGAAGTACATTTGTATCCATAGGATGAAATATTTGTAAATTCGTAATAGGAATAAGTACCAAAGGAAGTTTAGAAACCTGTGGAAAAGTAGTATGTTTTGAAGAAAATAATCAATATCAAGAAAATCAGATAAACTAAAGAAGAGACAAACATAATTGTAGCTCACATTGCGCTATAAGAAGGAAATGTGACTGGTGTAATAAAAGAACTTGGAGAAATTTTAGTTCAACAAGAGGAAGAGGAGGTAAAAACACTACTAAAAGAAATGAATGAAAAGCTTTGCACAAGATTTTTTTATTGAAGTAACTCAGTTTGGTGTCTTAGAAGGAGATGAGGAGGACACGGATAAACATATGAACCACTTCCTTGATCAATTTTGTGATATGTTCACTAGCACCAGTTTGCAATTCTACCAAGGTGGAATGGGATATTTGAAGTAGTGGAGGGATAAGACCTTTGTTGCATTGGAAAATATTATGGAGTGGGTGTGTAGTGAAGATCATAAAATACAAATAGCTCAAATCCATGCACAATGTCAATGGTTGTTACCCAGGGGAGATGTAATGAGTATATTGGGAATGATGGAGTTTCCATATGGAGTGAAGATGAATTATATGGAGTATCCCCAAGTGTAATTAGATGAGAACAAGCATCTGAGATGTCCATTTAACACACCAAGTACTAAATTTTGAAGGGAATCTTCAAAATTGGTCTTCATCCTTCAAAAATTGAATTCCCTAATATATTGGATCAAGTGGCTCATCTTGGGGCTTGAACAAATTTATCAAGCCAAGGAAACATAGAAGGATGAGTATAGGCTACTCAAAAGGAGATGGCCATTATTGAAGAAGAATTAGAGTACAACAAGACTGAGACCAAGGAAAAGTTGAAAAATATAGAAGTTGAATTAAATGTAATTAAGCTTATTATGAGGATAAGCTACACTCACATAAATAGGAAAAGCAACTTGTGGTTCAAAAATATGAAGAGCAAAATAAGTGGTTGGAAGAGTAGGAAGCATTGTTGCAATAGTATGCAACACAAATCAAACGATAAGAGCAGTTAAAGGCTTCAGATGAACAATTGCAACTAAAAGACTGCAATATTGAGGAACTAACGAGAGATGCCAAGAAATACAATTATTTAATCATGGATCACAAGGCACAATTACAGGTGAAATAAGAGCATATATGGGCCTACGAAGTGGATTTATAGTAGCACCTGAGACTCATCATAGAGAAATATGATGTATTTACTATTGCCACCAAGAGAGAGGTAGCATTGAATGAAAATATATGCAAAGGTACATTAAAGCAGTAGGAGTTAGTTTAACTCCTGGCTACTATGAAAGAGAAGGCCAACAAGTATGAAGTGAAGGTTATGGAACTTAACCATTATGTAGATAGATTATAGAACGAGCATGCTATCCTTTGTATTCAGATTGATGATCTTAAGCAAGATCAATCAGCCAAGACTAAGACAATGGAATTGAATAGAACACTACTTGATGTAAATGGGAGAACAAATGTAGGTAGCAAATCCACCTCCCTAAAAAAGATAAAGTGAAAATAGGATTTGCACAGTTTTTGTAGTTTTTTCAATTTTGCTAACTGTACAATTTATTAAAATGTGCATATATATATTTTAGCCAAATTGCACACATGGAATTGTAAAATGTACAATTGGGAGTAAGTGTACAATTGCCATAAATGTGCAATTCAAAATTAGAATGAAATTAGATGAAATGTGCATTTAAGGTTAATTTGATAATAATAAAATTAGACTTAGGAAGACCTTAATGCAAGTTGGTTGTTTACGGGGATGGTAGTTGTAAATAGTGGTTGTCTCAGGATCCACTTTGGAATAGCCTGGGCAAGCATTATAAGGACCCCCCATTCAATTTTGTGGTTTTTATTGATATACACCATAGTTGTTCTTGGTTGTTCATTGTGATGTTCATTAGTAATTGTACAGATATATTCAGCCATAATAATGAAAGCAACATTATAGTTATGAGTTATTATGAATTCTATTGTGCATGTGGATGGTGATTCCAAATTTTGTATTCTATGCAAGTATGGCTAGAATGGTGTGAAATATGGATATTGCAACAATGGAATTATACTAATTATAAAATATTAATCCTGGAGGATGCTGAGGAATTGATCCTACACATTATTATTTCTATACAAGAATGTTATTATGCTATTGTACGATTTTTAGAAACATTGGTAATGATAATAATTCAATGGCAATAAATTAGGGTTTGCATGTTGTAAAACTATGTTGGTAATTGCACTAGAAAGATAACCCAAATATTTCATGGAGAAGAATGGTGTGCAATTTGGCAAGTCTATGAATGAAACATTCAACAAGGGTTTTCTGAAATCATACATCCAGACCACCATACCGTACAACTTATTATTTCCTAATTTGGAAGTGCAATTTTGTAGTTTAAACTTGCCAATTAAGGAAAATCAAGGTTCTGGAGAGAACGATTACAAATTGATCGATTTGGATTGCAAAATGACTTCCAAAAAATTGACTAAGTGGAAAATTGTACATGCCATCCTATTGTATGATTTAGATTATACAAATGTACGATTTGGTGATTATACAAGCAATTTTGAAAAAGTCACACTATTGGGTAAAATATATTATAAACCATTGGGATTCATATCCAAACCTACCAAATCACCTCCCCTCTTGGGAATACTCCCGTGTGCTAAATTTTGATCAATTTTTTTTTTGTGGTGTAGTCTACATCGAGTTTTTTTGTGTTTGCCTATTGGTTTTAGTGTGTCGTGTCTAGCTATACATTGGCTTTAGGGCTTAGAGTGCTTATTGTTCATATGTTTTTTTGTGTGGCCAATGTGGTTGTATTTAGTACCCAGACCTCTTGGTTTAGATTTTAAGCTTGGGTTGATGTGTTAGAAGCTTAAGCTTTCTTTTTGGGGTTTGAGTTGAAGGTTTAATTTTCAATAATTATTGATGATGCATGATGATGTATAAATACACATTATAAAGTATCTATTTATATTGGGGAATAGAAACATAGGGGATTAGTAAGATATTTATTGTACTTATTAAAATCCTCTTCACATTATATTGTCCATTCAAACTTCTTGTTTTGTGCTAGAGGGAGATAATGGAATTTATAATTCATGACAATTTTTTCATAAATTAGTAGTAATATTTTGCTAAACCCATAAAATTTCTATTTCGTTTAATATTTTATGGATCATGTCATTTCAAAAATGAATTTATCTTATCAATGTTAATATCAACTCCTAGAATAACATGTCCCAAGTATTTCATCTTTTTCTCAAAGAACAAGCACTTAGATTTCCATACAACTTCCTTTCTGTAAGATGTTGCAGGATAACTCTTAGTTTCTTAGTGTGCTCTTTCTCAATATTCAAATATATTAAGATACCATCCTTAATGATAAGTATAGATTTATTTAATAAATCTCAAAATAAACTATTCATCAAGTCTATAAATATTGCTTCACCACTAATAATCCCAAATTAATCCACTATGAATTCATAATAATCTATAAATTATAAAATATTTTGTATGCATTCGTTTGCTTAATTCTTATTTGGCGATACATATATTTGAGATCAATATTTGATAATATGTTTGTGCCTTAAAATTTTCAAATATATAATTTATTCTTGATATAGAGTATTGCTTCTTGATCATGGTCTTATTCAACATCTACTAGTCCATGCACGACCATAAAGTTTATCTTTTTTTGGATAAATAATAAAATATTACCAATAAGAAACACTTGGTAAAATTAGTCCATTAACAATGCTTGAAGTTGTATTTCTAGTTCTTTTGATTTAATTGAGTAATCTAGTATCCAACTTTTATCAATTTTGAAGTCAAACATTCTTTGAAGCAAAACTAGGAGTTTCAATAGGAAATTCATATTTATACTTAGCACTAATTATTTTACTAAATTAGGATGGGTTTATTCAATATCAAAGATTCATAACAAAAATATTAACATCCAATTTATGTTCCCCTTTTCAGTTGCATGTTAGTTACTACATGAGGTTAGCAATTTGTTCCTATTCCTTTTAGTATAATGGATTAATTAGTCTATTTATAATATTAGAGTATATTTTTTTGACAATTCAAAATGATTGAATAATGAGTAAGAATGTACAACGTTACTTCATGTGGCCCTTAGATGGTGTGATATAAGGTTTTGGTGAAAATATTATTTTATAGAGTTAGAAATGTTTATAGGAATATAATTTTCAACCATAGGTTTATGGCATAACATGTACTATACCTTTCAACTACAAGGTAACTTTAAGGGACTTAAATTTCATTTTTTAACTATTGAAAAATAAATAAAGTTGTTAAAGGCATTAGAGTAATTAAGATTTTTGCACCGCAATTATTCAATGTACCTTCCCTCCTATTAGGTGTGGTCTACTTATCAATTTAAGAAGTATTAATTATAGCATATATCTAATGAGTCTCACTTTTACCTAATTTTGTACAATTCATTTGATAATAGGGCCCTCCACATGTCTAACATCTTGCCCATGGAGTGTTAATAAGATTTTTGGTAGACCTTGCTACTCATTTGTCTTAATATTTCTACTATTATGGGCCTCTTTTATGGAACTGCTATTATTGGTGTTGTCACAATATTGTCGATTTCTTTAGCTTCTCCTTAGTAACAGAGGACTCATAAAAGTCATCTAAGTCATTAGAGTTGTGAGTCTTCAATATCTTTTAAACTTTGGTATTAATGCACAATGATCTCCTCATACCTTTCACTTCAATTTTAAGATTTTTCAGAGAGCTAGGATTTATTTTCCTGACTAGTTTTTTCTCTTTCAAGGAAGATGAATCACTGTCATCTAACTTCGATAAGATATGAATAGGAGAGTTACCTTTTGGCAATTGAAAAAAAACTCTATTATCTTGAGGTTCATCCTCCCCCGACTTTGGTCCCTAATGACATCTTTTGTAATATTTACAACAAGATTATTCAGCTCTATTTTTCTTGTGAATGCTCTAGATGGAGCTGAAGAAGACTTTCATGAACAACATTTTCATGATTTAATGGGTCAAAACCACTTCCACTAGAAGAAATATAAGATGTACCAACATATTTCCTAGATTCAGATGAATCTAGAGTAACACAAGATACAACCCCACTTTTCCCCAAAGTTAAAAAATTATTATTCAAGGAGACGTAATTAAAAATCAGCTTGAAAAGGCACTGGTGATTAGGAAAAGAGGAATTACCATCTTGGATATTTGAAACCATTTTCTCCAATTATTTAAATAGTAATCCTTTGATATTCATGTGTTTCTTCTTCTTGATGTGGTTCATCAACACCAGATGAAATATTTGAATAATGTCTCTGTTGCATTTGAGAGTAAATAAATCCATTAACACAGATATTACCCTATTCCATGGGGACTTGAATAATTTTGTTTTATAACCATTGTGGAATCTCTTTGGATGGCCAAATTTGTGCTCTTTGTCTAAGAAGTGTTTCTTCTTGTCAACATAATCCCTCCGAGCAAGGACTCCAGTGATTTTATCCAACAATGGAATAGATATTATAAAATCAACCACATTCATTGATACCCTCCCCTTGTTCCAATAAAATGCCATCTCTTTGGCCAATTTGATATTGTGCCCATTAAACTGCCTTAGAAAGCGTAGAATACCTCCTATTTCCAATATCTATAGCACTTACCTATCTTCCTCCACTGAGTAAGGTTCAACCCCTTTGGATTCTTCCTCCATAATGAAAAACCACTCAATCTCAAAGTTAAACTAACTAGATGTGGATTGCAAGGAAGGACTTAACATAATTATAAAATTTGTACCAGCTCAAGTCTCCTTAAATAATATACTTTTGATGTCATAAATTAGACAAGGAGATAATTTTTGAATAAAACCATCAAGGGACCAATATCGAAGCGAATAGCCAACACATGGATCAATGAAGAACCACCTAGAAAAGCTAAATATCCCATGCATAAAGGAATGACAACAAAAATTATTAAGTTCATTGGCATGCAATGAGAAATAATACAAGCTACAGGATGTAACAATCATGATGGTATCCCACTCCAAGCCAAATATGACACACATCCAAAAATCATGTGTTAACCTCAAGGGGTTCCAATTTTGATGAAAAAGAACCCAATTCAAAGGAACATAGGAAAGGATCCAGGAATTCAAATTAATGCTTCTCATGCAATGAGGACAACCTCAACCAAAAAAAACAATGTGATATCAACATAAGCCTATCCACCACAAAAGGATACACAATTTACTTAGAATCAACTTTGAAAAAATTACAATATTTAAAATATGGTAATCCACACCCACCTTCCAAATTCGTGCTCTAGTCTCAATCCTTCAATGATTGGAACACAAACTAGTACCATCCTCCCATCAAAAACAAAGGAAACCAAGATTTAAAAAAAGACCACCAAAAATCTTTGAAAATATAGGGACATAAATAAAATCCAAGCAAGGACTTCTCTTCGAGTCTCTACGAGCCTCAAGGCAAAAGGAATCTATAACAAAAATCTCAAGAAACTAGACTCCACCTAAGATCATAATTATTATAGAAAAACTAAGATGAGCTTTCATTCTGAATAATTTGAAGGAGATCCTAGGGAAATCCCACCTCCAAACCATCAAACCATTTTGTAAAAATCCTAAATTTTTCAAAACATTCATCGCCTTATTTCCTTCTCTGAGAATGTGCTCAAATTTTAAGGATCTAACAACCTAGGTCTAACTCTCCTAGTTGTCAAAATATCAAATTAAAATTTTTGATTCTCTTGGAGACAAAGTCACAAGCTCACAGATGCACAACCAAATTTTTATTAGTACATAGGCATAGTTTTCACACTCTAATATTATTGTCCATTGTAGATGGATTCACGAGTTCTCAAGATTAGCCATATCCTGCAATAATGTTGCCATTTTATTGAGACCCACCACCTTCTCATTCTTGAGTTTTGGATTCTCAACAAGGGGTTATCCTTTCAGGGCCTATAATACCTAAAAGGGTGGACACATATTTTCCCCGTCTCGTTGCATGTAGGACATTGGTCTGCTGACCTTATATTTGTCCTAGTGGTCCACTAACCTTATCTTCAACTTAGTTCATGATTAAGATTTTAAGTCCATGCTAGAGTTAGCGTTATTATGCCTAGTGCCTTATAGCATTCCATAATTCTATGGATGCTATTAGGACCCAACAATACTCTGTATTTGGGTCCAGGTATCTTAGATCACATAAAAGTTGATGATAAGGCATACCATTCTATATACCACTAGACCTTCCAACCTTAATACCATCTCCCCTAGTCTTGAGTTACATTTGGCTATTATGCAATTGGATTATGAATCGTGAGAACCCTCACATACTACCTCGTACGATAACCTGAAATGATGTCACATTTTGTCATTCATTACTCTTATAGCATAGGATCCTTTGACCTCTTTTAAACTTACTAGAGAATAGTTATCCCTGAATAACAACAGTCACCAAATGTGAGCTATCAGAGTTGGGTGGATGCACAACCTTCTCATTGGTTAAATTATTTTGGTTAGGTTTTGGTATTTCATGAAGATGTTTCTTCACCCTTAAAATTTTGTTGAGGATTAAGTAGTTACTGTGAATGTAAAAATGAAACACCAAATATAACAGATAAATTAAACCAAGAGATAATTTTATTGATATGGAGGGAGCATCAAATCTCCAATGTTACAATAAAGATTTTGATTTGTTTTGATAATAAATATTACAATACTAGGGTTCTCTGAAACCCTAGTGAATAATGTTGGTGGTGTCTTCAAACTTGCTTTAGGTGAGTGGGCTTCATGTTATCCAATATAGGACCACTCTAGCTTAAGAAACTACTCAACAAATATGTAGTATTTCTAGATCTGTACACAGAAAATATAACAAACATGTCAATAGCAACTATGAGGGCTCCACAGTGTGAGACCCTAAAAAATCAATACAAAACCTAGATATGCAATATAAATAAAGTGAGTAGAATATAAAAATATATGAAATAAACTAAATTAAATGCTAGATTTATCTTGTTCACTTGCTATTCTCCAATATGTAGTAGCTGTTGTAGGAAAATGGTGTGGTGATGCCCTAGCAACATTCAAGTATTTTGTAAGTCTTCTATAGTAGGTTTTGAAATGCTCATGGGGGCTCAAGAGTAGAAAAATGGCGTTTAGGGATTGAGGTAAAGTCTACGAAAGTAGATCTACTTTGAGTAAGGGCTACGATAGCAGATTCAGTGGTGGATGCTAAGGCGAGGGCAATGATGGATGAACTCATTAGAAATCTTAGGGAAAAATACTTAGGAAATTCTTATATTTCTTAGGGGTTGAGTAATTAAAATGACTCCTACTCATAATATTTCCTAGGGCACATTAGGGTTTCAACGACATAATATGTGCGATCGAGATTAAAATATGATGGAGGGTGGAGATTAAGTCTGGGTAAGTGGTGTCGATCAAGGCAGATGAACGACTGAGATTGGTCTAAGATGAATGACTGGGATTAATTTACACATATATATACATTTATTAAATATATATAAAATACAATATTAAATATTAATATTTTAATATATATTAAACAAATATACCTAAATATATGTAAATAAATGGATAAAAATTTTGGGAAGACCTATATGGATGATGAGTGGCTAGATTTTTGTGTCTATAGATACCCCTTTTTGTACTACATTGCGTGAAACACAATGCAATGCAAAAACACAAGACACTTGTTTTGGCCTAATGTAGAAGTGTAGCACCCTAAAATTGGCATGGTTAAAACCTTAGTAAAAGATAAAAGATAAAAATTTGAATTTTAACCCCAAACTGCCCGTTAACCGCCTGTTACCCGCTTTCCCCATTTTTCGCACCATTTTTAGGATTTGTTTTGACCATTGGACGATATCGTCGCAGATTAGACGAAATCGTCCCCGATCTAATGAATTCATCTGGAACAAAATGTCCAGACGATTTCGTCCCAAAACCAAATTTTCATAATTAGCTTATGTTTCAACAACCTCTCCAACTTGGGTAGAAACACATCTCCACAGTTGGAGATTTCCCTGTTGGAGATCTCCCAGATTGGGATGATCCCCAACCTCCTAACCTCTTCCTAATCCTATATAAACTAGGATTTTTCTAGTTTATCCCCCTGAACCCCCTAAACCCCTTAGCTGACGAATTTCCTTGCATATTTAGTTCCTTATTCACTAGAGCATCCTCGCACTACTGTCTGTATTCTATATTTTGCATTTTCTTGCAAGAAATCTACTGTTTTTCAGTTGAAGCTAGCTCGGATCATTGCAAACGATCCCGAACGATTTTGGATGATCTTGTCGAGGAGCGCAGACGATCTCGTACGATTGGAGGCGATCCCGACTATAGTCCAGATTGGGGGAAATCAGAGTCTAGAGTTTGCATTTCTTTAGCTTTTTTGCATTTTTCTATTGTATTTCTGCACTCTTTTAAATTATTATGTTTATGCATCTTGGAGTTCACCTCATTTAGCATAATCACATGATAAAGTTAAGGACAATCATTAAATTTACTGCATTTTCCTTATTTTGTTATTTGAATCTATTATTTAGGTATGCTTGCTATTATTTCTATCATTCTTCTTTGCTTCTGTAGTTGCATATTTGGTATTTTGTACCTGTTTTTGTGATTGCAGGTTTTTGATGAATTCGTCAGATTTCAGACGATCTTGTCTGATCTTAGATGACCTTCTATGATTTGAGATGATCATGTGAAATATCAGATGATTACATATGAATTGAGGCGATCTGGACTGTTACAAAACTTCGAATCTTCATCAGACATCCAAAATCAGGTATGATACATTTTAGCTAGCATATTCTTTGTGATTAGCATCCATTCCTATTTTTTGTATTCATTTAAATCAGCATTGGCATATAGAATAGTTTAGATTCATCTTGGCCAAACCTAGGAGTTGAATGATTAAAGCACAAAATGAACACATCAAACTCACTGTCAACCTAGGCGTGGAAACTGCCATTCAAAATTTTCCTGGTGAACCCACCATCCGTCGAAAATTCACCCTTATACCCTCCCCCGAGAGGCGGGACCTTCAAAGGGCCTCTCATTCCGAGGTATTGTCCCATCCTTTTCACATCCCCCTTTCGGGCATGGATCCTATAGCCTGAAGGTAAGGATGCGAAAAATTTGGAGCGATACATTTTGGTGAACCCGACGTGAAACAAAAACCTTTTGAAAATAAAAATAAGAAAAAAATCAAAACATAAATGCATTTAGAATCAAAAATTGCATATCATATTTAGATGGTAGACTATAATAAAAGATGAGTTGTCACCATTAATGTTGAAAATCAATTAGTAGCTATAGAGATTACTTCTGTGCTTAGAGTACCTCAAACAAATAGGGTTCAACCTTTGTGGGACGAACTTGATAGGAGATTGAATCTCATTTCATCTAGAGCAACCGAACTTAGGCAAATCAAGAGGTTTGTCCTAGATAGAATCCTGGATCCCGATCAAGTGATTTTGTATCATGAACTTCAGAGAGCTTGCCATAGGTGGTTAGTAGATAAAAGAGCCCTTGTGTCTTCTGAGTTGTATACCTTTGAGGAATACCTCGATAATGCAGTTATAGTACATAAATTTCTATCTCGTATAGAGGACCAAGAGGTCATTCTTACGGATAGACAAAGATGGAATAGAGTTCCCAGAGCTGTGTTATATCGAGAGTATTGCCATGAGATTTATTTTTACAAGATAGAATCTAAAACAGATAATATCACTATAGCACACTTTATCAAGTTCTTGAAAAACCATTTCCAATTTGAAGAGGAGCATTTTATGACTCCTGATGAACTTGATCCTATCAATGATATCTATAAACTATTTATAGAAAACTAAGCTATTCTTTTATTATTGTTATTTCTTGCATTTAGTGTGTTGTTTATTGTCTTTATAAGCATAAAACAAAAATAAATAAAAAAACAAAACAAAATCCTAACAAAAAAAAAAATCAAAACATTTTCTTTTAAGCATTATAGTAGGTATATAATTAAAATATATACCTCCCAAAATCTGTTGCAAATATATTAATATATATTTGCTAAAATCTAAATTTAGACATAATGACTAGACTCAGGAATGGAAAACAAATTGAAGTAGAAGAAGATTGGTTAGGAAAAACCATAAATAAACCAGATGCCCTTCTTGAAGACCCAATTCAGGAAGAAGGAACCTTAAACCAACAAGAAGAAGAATTTGTGGACGCAAATGAACAAAAAGAAAATGATAGAGAGGAAGGATCCTCATCTCCTAAAATATCTCCAGAAGGAGCTGTTACTTTTGAGAACATGGAACATTTTTGGAAATTCCTCAATACTAATATTGGCACTCTTAATAGAGCAGTTCATATGGATAAAGATCAAATTAGTGACACTCAAGAAACCCTAGAAGACATATATCACACACGCACTAATCCTTTGTCCTTCGTTGATCAAGAGAGTGATCAAGTTGGACCGTCCAATTTGGACATGGCTACTATAATCCAGAACATGCAACAACAACAGGTTACCCAACCACCTAGAGTGCCTATTACCAAGCCAAGGGTTATTCCCACACAAAAGAAACCTTCATTCATCGCTCTATTTCGCCAAGCTATTGATCAATATACCTCAAATCAACAAAAGCCTAAAACAAAACCAAATACCAATTTCCAACAATCTGGGATACAACATAATTCTACAACAAATCTTCTTCATAATACTCTTCCTACCAACCATTTGCATAACAACAATATAGCATCTAATCCTTATGTCCCGCCTTCCTACGCTCACAAGTCCCATACTCATGTACCACCAAACCAATATGGTGGACAAACTGGTAATCTGGAAGCCATGGTGAAACAGTTAGTCTCCCGCATGGACCAGATAGATCCCTACCATCCCTCGTACAATTATCGAGAGATGTGTAGTCAACCTCTAGATCCTATAGTTGTAGCACAACCATATCCCAAACACTTTCCTATGCCTGTCCTACCTATATATAAAGGAACCGAAGATCCCATAGAGCATCTTCGTATGTTTAGGATAGCATGTCATGACATATCACATGATGACTTGTTATTACTAAAAATGTTCCCGAAAAGTTTAGGGGGGATGGCATTGGAGTGGTATTATCAATTACCCACTCATTCTTTGAGAAATTTTGAAGAGACCGCCGAGTCTTTTGTGCATCAATTTAGTGCCTATATCGAAAGGCATGTAACCATTAAAGATTTGTACAACCTAAAACAAGACAAAGATGAGTGTTTTGCTGACTTCTTAGCTCGATGGAGACAGTTGATAGGAAAATTACACTTTGTGTTACCTTATCGGGAAATGTTGGATATTTTTATCAATAATTTACAAGAACAACTATCCTATGAATTATCAATTGCTACCTTGACCACCTTCGATCAAGCTATAGATTTAGCTCGAAGGGTGGAAGATGCTCTCATTAGAAGAGGTCAGCTCAAAAAGAAATATGATGAGAAAACATCCAGAAATCAATATAAAAATAAACAAGTTGTGGGTGACGGAGTCATTGATAGCAGAAACATTGCCAATGTTAATACTACGAAAAAAACAGAGAAGTTTATATTGAAACCTCCTGATAAACCACCCCAAGAATTTACTAGGTTAAATCAACCTTTATCAACCATTCTCCCGCAATTACTAGCACGAGGATTGATCCAATTACCAACTATCCGGGAACCTGATCCAACCATACCCGGATACAGAGCTGATTTACATTGTGATTTTCATAGAGGACCTGGACACGCTACCAACTCTTGTAAAATATTAAAACATAAAATACAAGACCTGATTGATAATAATGAGATGGAGGTGCAAGCCTTCCAACCTAAACAAAATCCTTCTAATAATGCTCAAAATAACATTCCCCAAAATCAGAATCAGAATGCCAATCAATCATTGGACATATTTCAACATCCTTTACCAAAGCATGGTAAAGAGGTGGCTAATCAAATTGAGCATCATAATGTTCCCCCTCCTACCCGATATGTAGGGACTATTAGTGGACAATTACCTGTTCATGATCCTCAAATCTTTGACACAACTTTATCCATAGTTACGACTAGACCTCTACATAATATTCGGATACTTGATCTTAGTGACATCGAATATGAGACTGAAAGTGACATGGAAATCACCTCAAATCAATCGAATAGTTCTGAAGATGAATCGGATCCTATTCAACCTATCACAAGTTCTATGGTTCCAGAAGAACCATTTCCTAGAAGAGTCACTACTAGACCATCTTCTCACCAAATACTTTCTAATGAACAAGCCATAAATGCTAGACCAAGACCTATTCATCATCCTCAAAATAATATTGTAGGAACCATCGGAGTCGTTACCAGACAACAGGCTCAAAACTCTCAACAGGATCAAACTCAGAACGATGGATCAGCTCCATTTGTTTTGAAAAATCCCAATAAAGGGAATTATG
Source organism: Wollemia nobilis (assembly GCA_028583015.1). Taxonomy (NCBI): domain Eukaryota; kingdom Viridiplantae; phylum Streptophyta; class Pinopsida; order Araucariales; family Araucariaceae; genus Wollemia; species Wollemia nobilis. Next base: position 63,371 of record JAQPPZ010002892.1, on the reverse strand, counting down.
CGCCTAATGTTCAACCTAAGCCTCCTTATAATATTAATGAACAATTATCCAATACTACAGCTAGAATTTCCCTTTTGGACCTGTTAAGATCTTCTCCTACCCATAGGGATGAATTAATGCTCACATTAAGCCAAATGATGGTACCACAAAATATTCAACCTGAAGCCATGTCCAATACTATCATAACTCATGAAGTCGATTGTATTGACTTTCGGGATAGAGATATCCCGCAACATAGTTTACATAAGGATAACCCCTTATATATTACTACCCTAATTGGAGATGTAGCCATTAAACGAGTCTTGATTGATAATGGTTCATCTTTAAACATATGCACTTTTGACTTCTACCAATGATTTGGGTTTAGAAGTGATGAAATGAAAAGAACTGATATGATTATAAAAGCCTTCAATGACAAAACACAAGAAACATGTGGAGTCATTACTATACCCTTGCAAGTTGGTCCTAGAACCCTAGATACGATCATGTTTATTGTACATTGCCCTGCATCATACAATATACTTTTGGGTCGCCCTTGGATCAACGCGATGCGAGCGGTTCCATCCACTTTACATCAGTGTGTTAAATTTGAATTTAAAAATCAGTTGGTTACCATTCATGGTGATCCTAGACCCTTTGATATGTGTGCTTTGGCAGAACTTGTTGGAGTTCAATTTTGCCCTACCCTGTCATCCACACATCCTAATTCTCATCATCCACCCAAACGTGTGAAACACACACCCATAACATCATCTACTCTTTCAACTACACCTATACATATAGCTCAACCATCTTCTAAACAAACCACATTAGGACCTTGAAAAGATCCTAAAATTACAACCAATGCTTCTTGTTTTACTCCTATATCTTCCATACCTATAGACTCATCCATCAATATCCCTATAACATCTACATCCACTACCTACATCCTTTCCACATCCGACGATGTAGGAAATGTTCCTTCTACCTCTTATGCTCTTATTGATGAGCTCTTACCCGATTTATCTAAAATTCTTATATCAGAAGAAACCAACACTGCCATGCAAACTTCCCTTCTTTTAAATAAACTCCCACCCTCTCCTCGTACCTTGGGCCTCCCACAACCTATGGGAAGTATCTACCAAGTCGGGAGTTGTGCTTTTATTTATAAGGGATATGATTGGGGAAGAATACCCAGAAACATTAAGACACATTGTGATGGATATGCTAGATGCTATTTTGCTAATGAGTATATTAAAGCTAAGCCCATAATGCTTAAATTGGGATATAAAGGGAAAGGTTTGGGACCTTTCCAAAATGGTATGAAAGAACCTTTTGAGGTAGAACCGTGGCCTACCCGCTATGGTGTGGGCCTATTTTCTAGTAAAGGTCAACCCTTCCCATTTGAGGATGATGACCATCTTGTATGTTACCAAGATTATCTGGATAAACAAGATTCTTTGCATGCAAAGAATAATTCCTTTACCTGCAATATGCTATCCATCACCTACCCTGAAATGATTGCCGAATCCGACGATGAGTTGGAGGGAGATATCTTTCATGATGTCTCCATTGAGGAATTGTTATATAATGGATTTTATTTTGATGGCTCTATACCGAGTATAGCCCAGCTTGAAGCTACGACTCCTCAAGACGAATTATCCAAGCTAACCTTGGAAGAATTACAAGAATTAGGTGTTTCACCCGCCCCACCTAATTTTGAGAGAGATTTACATATGGAAGTTGAAAACGTTATAAAAATTAACATTGGAACCGAACATAACCCTCACATAATCAATATTGGATCAGAATTAAGTCAAGAAAAACAAGATAAATACATTTCATTTCTTAAAGACTATGAAGATGTCTTTGCTTGGACATAACCCTTCTGTAGTTATGCATCATCTAGTAGTCCATCCAGATGCTAAACCTGTTAAACAGAAACTTAGAAAAATGCATCCTAAAGTGGCCTTACTAGTCAAAGGAGAACTAGAAAAACTATTGAAAGTCATTTTTATACAAGCCATTGATTATGCTAAATGGATCTCAAATGTAGTTCTAGTAACTAAGAAAGAAGCTAAAGTGAGATAAAAATACTAATGCAACTAAAAACCTTAAAGGTAAATTTGAGCCCAACCCGGCTTGGACCATATGTCATCACAACTAAATTTGGATCGGGAGCATACAAATTATCTACCTTAGATGGTAAATAACTTAAAGAACCTATGAACATTATGCATCTAAAATGCTACTATGCATAAAATTTGGTCATTTCATCATTGTATATATATTTTTTTGCATATTATTTCCTTTTAGTCACTTATATAAAACATTTCAAAAACAATCACCTTGTATTTCTTTCAATTCATAACTTAAAATCAAAAACATCAAAAACATCTTTTATTTTCATACCTATCAAATCTTGAAGTATTGCAGTTATATTTTTAGTTATTTTGGATAAATTAGCATTTATTTGGAATCCCGCACTTTCACATTCACATGAATAAATATCTTGATTTTATTTGTGATGATTATTAATCTCTCTTATATCAAAGTCCACAGTTGCATTAAATAAAGTTTTGAGCATAGAGAACTGATCTTGTTATTTACTTGAACCAAGTATATCTTTTCACATTAAAATGATTTCATTGCAAATTCGATATGATGCTACATAGTAGAAATGGTTTCTTGAGCGAAAAGTTTCCCCTGCTATCCTATCATGCACATGGTCTAGGATCTTTGAGAATTGACAAAAGGACAAGCTCACCCCTACCCAGAATAAAAATCCCTTGCTCTACAGCTAATCCGAGCAAGTATCCCTAGCATAGGAAGAAAAGAAAAGTTCAAGAAAAAGAGAAAAAAAAAAATGTTATTTTGTACCATCACAACAATATTTCAGCATTATCTCAGTATCAAGCAAAAATACAAAAGAAAAAAAAAAGCAAAAGAGAAACGCAAAAGCAAAATGCAATAAAATCCTTTCCCTACCCCTTGAAAAGAAAAGAAGGGTGAATGAGCTTGAATCCCTGGAATTCTCAATTATTCGAAAACCGTGAGGTAAGCCCCATAACAGGTGGTTTGTGCCCAACCCGCTTGGCCTTGGGTAATTCCTAGCGTGGTGATATGTCTGTCACATTAGCGACCTTCTTTTGTATAGACCTATGTCGACTTATGGATTAGCTAGCTCTTGATAACCTAACTTACATAGTAGTCTGGTACGGTTACATGCATATAAATCATGGTCAACGAACATTCATTTGGTTAAGTCAAATTACTTGTATCAAATTATCTTGCTCAAAATTGGTGAATGAACAATACAATCGCACACACATTTGTATTTGAGAGATTTTGTATCATTATGATAAATCAAGATCGGTAATGAACTCACATTTGCACATGAGGATCCCTTATAAATCTACATTTGTCTTTGAGATAATTTAAAATATTTCTGTAATTCTTTTTGGAATAATTTTATCCTTTTATTTCAGAATTTTTGTTTTTAATAAAAAAAAAACAATTATATACATTTTCTCACAAAATCTCAAAAATGATTTCAAACAAAATTTTCATATTATTATTTTTCTGTTTATCAAAATTCAAAAATTCATCTTGCAATAAAACTAAAATATCTATTTTCTTCTTTGGATTTCGCGATGATGGTATAAGTCTATACCTATAATTCTATGCCTAGCGCAAACCATTGTTCTAATTTTATTTTCCATTTATTTTAAAAACAAATTCATATGACTTGCATCATTATGTTACACAATTATGCTTTACAAACGAACAAACACTTATTCTATTTCATGTCATTATGTCAAAATTCAATCTTGCAACCATGGTATAATTTCTAAGGAATTGTTCAAAATTTTATCACACTTAGGAATTTATGCCTAGCAAAATCATATTTCTTTTAGTATCTCATGCATACTATTTTTATGAAAATCTGAAAACAAATCATCAAACCATCATCATTTCCATCATCACAACACAAAGTCTTAAGACAGTCTCTTAAGCACTCTTTTACTTTTAACAATATTTCTATCTTGGGATTAGCTTGACGACCGAGTGAGTGGCGACTCCATGAAATGGTCTATAACAACGACAATGTCCTTTGAAATTATTGTTAGAAGTCTCTTTTTATTTTTCATCAAATCACACCACAACAACCAATTGTTTACATCAGATTATTTCATTTAAAATTTTATAGCATGACATCAAATTATAATATTTCCAAACAACATAATTACATGAATCATCAATCAAAAAACAATTCAAACATTAAAGCATCATAAAAACATATGAACAAGTCATATCAAAAATATCATATATATATATCAAAAAATTATATACATCATATCAAAACTGGATTGGTATGCCACAATCTATACCCTGGCATACTCAATCCTCTCAAAAATCTATACAATCTCTATGCAGTCTATAGCCACCTAGCCTCGAGAAGCCCTCGAGCTCTCAGCCTCATCTCCTCCCCCACCCTGACGTGGAGGAGGTGGTCCCATAGAGGTCCGGGCTGTATCTCGGGTCCTCGTCGTCGATCGTGAGGATGTCCTTGTCGATCCCATCTTGATTGGTTTCGTAATGTTGGCTGGTAGTTGTACCCTCTGGCCCTCTGGAACCAGTTGGAAGTATAACCCCTGGTAGAATGTGGTCTGCATCATAGACCGCACTAGCTCATCCCTGCTCGCCCCTCCGCTCCGAGCCCTGAGCCATGTAGTCTCATCCTACAGTGTTCTTACCTAAGTCCTGAGCTGAGTAGCCTCGTCCTGCAGTGACTACACCTGAGCTTGAAGATGGGTAGCATCCGCCCGAAGAGCCATCGTCTCGTTGCTCTCCCCTATGTCGACACCCTTGCCCTTATCAGGCGATGGTGGTCTCTCCCCTTGCTATGAAGGGAGTCTCTCCTCCCTCCGCCCTATCTCCCATGGCCTCTGTGGAGCCTAACCCATCTGCTGGCATCTCTCCTGTGGGGATCGTCACTGCTCTCTCCTGTAGTGACCCCGTGCTACCTCAATAGCAGCCTGGCACTTCCTCCCCATCTGGTGCACCATGACATGCACTGGACCCTGTACCCTCATCATCCGAGGAGGGCGGATGCCTACGTACCAGGCATCATAGCCGTCTACAACCCCAGTGTCATCACCATCCACTGGCTGGATGGGGGCATCGTCCGCGTCCTAACTCTAGAATCATTGCATATCTAGAGCCCCGCTCAGTGTAGTACTATCCCAAACAGTTTGGGAGTACTCGTAATCCCTGAGAGAAGGGATCCCCTGCTGTAGACCAAACTACCATAGTACCCAGTCATAGCGATGGAGCTCTACCTCTCCCTGCTCCATCCTTAGCTAGTAGACTCGCCTGATGCGAGCCAGCTCCTACCCATCCTCTGCCCACCCGAGGTGCTCTCACCATGGCCTCCAGGTGATCTGGTCCGGGATGAGGTCGTCTAGCAACCTCTGTGACATCGATAGATCTATCCGCCACTGTGACCCCCTCTGTAGCCACCAATAGAAAACTCGGGGCCTCTCCCGGTCAACCCCTGTCAATGGGAGCCCTACCGGCCTCCGCACCGTAATGTGCTCCCAGCACCAAACCTGTAGTAGCAATGTCAAGACCAGACATTGACCTCCCTTGTATACGACCCCATACAGGATCCTATACAAGCAGCAAAGAACAAAGTTGCCCCATGCAAACCTATATCCATGGTCTCTCATGTCGCAGACTATGTCTGAGAGCACCCACGGTAGTCTGCACCCACTCTGGTGGCACAGTAGTAAGCCACCGACCACTCCTGCCAAAACCCGAGTCAGCCTAGATGCCCTAAGCATTTTCCATAGAGACTCGATGTTCACCCCACCCTTCTCCAGGGTGAAGCTCGAGTCTCCAGTGAGTCTCATCATCACCTGGCCCTGATTGGCCGTAGGCGTCATCAACTGTCCCTGTATGGGGATCCTCATGATCCTCCATACGTCCTCTAGAGTGGGAGCCATCTCCCCTGTCGATAACCGGAAGCAGGATGACCTCGGATACCACCTCTCTGCTAGGGCTATCAGTAGCCCCATGTCAGTCGATACTTGTGGCATCTCTGCCACATGCTGTAGACCGACCTGTGCTAGTCGGTCATGCTCTGCCTGGTCGAGCGTGACTATGTCATCTCTTAGTCCATCGTATTTCCATTCCCGGATCTTTAGTAACCCTTTTTGCAAAACAAACAATAAAACAACAAAATCATTAATAAATCAATCATTAAAATCAAATTAAACACATTTTAAAATCAAGTTAAAGATGATATCGTCCACCATTGGATGATATCGTCCCAAATTGGGAAAAATCATCCTTTGTGAGGATGAAATCATCTCTAATTTCACAACTTGGGGATCGCCCCTTGTTGGACGAGATCGCCCCTAATTCGTCGATTTCGCCCTCAGACGAAATCGACGATCTAGGGACGATTTTGATGAAATCGGGATGATTTTGTCCCGACAACGTCGATGGCCTAAAAATGGCCGCGATGCCCCAAACAATCAAATTTAAATCCACAAATTGCACAAATTTAAATCAAACCTAATCTACTAGGATTAGATCCTTACCCGTAGCCTGCGCCGGACCTCTGTCGCTCTGTGCACTGTCTCCACCATTTTTTTCTCTGCAGAGCTCTGGAACAGTAAAAATGAATAGTAAAAAAATGAATTAGGGTTTTCCCTATTTTTCTTAATTTTATTTAAAAACCAACACATTTTAATTTTTCTTTTTCGCATTTTTACCTCAAACGTTCGATTTGGGTAAAAACACGGAGGGGGCACCATAGTCAGCATTCATACGATTCGACCAAGAATCATCGTCTAAAAAATTGAGTATATTTTTGCTTTCTCGTAAAACAGGAAAAACTCGTCTTTAACGCATTTTCTTCAGAAAATTCGCTAAAGAGGGGGCAAAATGTAGCACCCTAAAATTGGCACGGTTAAAACCTTAGTAAAAGATAAAAGATAAAAATTTGAATTTTAACCCCAAACTGCCCGTTAAACCGCCTTTTACCCGCTTTCCCCATTTTTCATGCCATTTTTAGGATTTGTTTTGACCGTTGGACGATATCATCGCAGATTAGACGAAATCATCCCCGATCTGACGAATTCATTTGGAATAGAACGTCCAGACGATTTCGTCCCAAAATCAAATTTTCATAATTAGCTTATGTTTCAACAGCCTCTCCAACTTGGGCAGAAACGCGTCTGCACAGTTGGAGATTTCCCTATTGGAGATCTCCTAGATTGGGATGATCCCCAACCTCCTAACCTCTTCCTAATCCTATATAAACTAGGATTTTTCTAGTTTATCCCCTGAACCCCCTAAACCCCTTAGCTGACGGATTTTATTACAGATTTAGTTCCTTATTCCTCCTCGCACTACTGTCTCGTATTCTATATTTTGCATTTTCTTGTAGGAACTCTACTGTTTTTTGGTTGATGCTAGCTCGGATCGTCGTGGATGATCTCGGATGATTTCGGATGATCTTGTCGAGGAGCGCAGACGATCTCGTACGATTGGAGGCGATCCTGAATGTAGTCTAGATTGGGGGCAATCAAAGTCTAGAGTTTGCATTTCCTTAGCTTTTTTGCATTTTTCTATTGTATTTCTTCACTCTTTTAAATTATTATGTTTATGCATCTTGGAGTTCACCTCATTTAGCATAATTGCATGATAAAGTTAAAATCAATCATTAAATTTACCGTATTTCCTTATTTGTTATTGGAATCTATTATTTAGGTATGTTTGCTTGTTATTTCTATCATTCTCCTTTGCTTCTGTAGTTGCATATTTGGTATTTTGTGCTTGTTTTTGTGATTGCAGGTTTTTGACGAATTCGTCTGACGAATTCGTCAGATTTTAGATGATCTTGTCTGATTTCAAATGACCTTCTATGATTTGGGATGATCCTATGAAATATCAAATGATTACGTACGAATTGAGATGATCTGGACTGCTACAAGACTCAGAATCTTCATCAGACATCCAAAATCAGGTATGATACATTCTAGCTAGCATATTCTCTATTATTAGCATTCATTCCTATTTTTTGTATTCATTTAAATCAGCATTGGCATATAGAATAGTTTAGATTCATCTTGGCCAAACCTAGGAGTTGAATGATTAAAGTATAAAAATGAACACATCAAACTCACTGTCAACCTAGGCGTGGAAACTGCCATTCAAAAGTTTCCTGGTGAACCCACCATCCATCAAAAATTCACCCTTATACCCTCCCCCAAGAGGCGGGACCTTCAAAGGGCCTCTCAGTCCGAGGTATTGTCCCATCCTTTTCACATCCCCCTTCCGGGCGTGGATCCTATAGCCTGAAGGTAAGGATGCAAAAAATTTGGAGCGATACAAGAAGCAACTTTCTTGAGATGTGGAAATGGGTTTGAAGATAAAAGAACTTTGATTCTATACCTTACCGCATCAATTGGTGAATGAGTTTGCGGATGAATCTCATGAGCCATTGAAAAATGAGTGCAAATGATTGTATGAAATGTATGGCATGATTGTGGACAATAGGAATGATGTTAATATGATATCATTTTTACTCCAACGGTGAAATGGGATTGGTGGAAAATGCAAGTGATGGATTATGTTTTTGCCCTAATAGATGAAGGGGTTTTGGCCAAATGTAGATGCCATGATCATGTAATATGTATCCCGTTGTGGGAAAATCAAAACCAAATGTGGTTACCCCAAATTTGGGGTGATTCGATGCTGCTGAAGAATGTGCCTTTGGACGTCATTGATATGCAAGTATGAATATGCAAAGATAAAAATAGTCAACTTTGGAGGGCCAAATAGTGACTGTTTTATAATTCCTAGTATCGAAATCAACCACTCTAGCTAAGGCCAGTTGCCATGATGAATTCAAGGAGATGTGAAATGATGAAATGTGATTTTCTCCATGTTTTAAGCCCCATGAACTAGTCCATCAATGATAGATTTTGTGCAAATTTTTCTTGGCAAGGTTTCATGCAAACTGTCAAGTACCAAAGATGATGTTATTTTTGAGCAATGAGATAGTGGATGATGAAGATGTCCAATTTTCCTTATGGTAAGTTATTCATCTTACTGAATTGCATTGATGCAAATCATTATAATCGCCAAGTAGAAAGAATAAACCACTAGATACGAGGTTAACTTGAATGTTGTTTAAACTTGGAAAATATGCAAATATCATGATTGATGATTGTAAATGATGTGAAAATTAATTATTGATGATGATAATGATGATTATGGTCATTTTGTGAAAATTTGGACCATTTTGGAGTGCTTTTGAATTTGATAAGTGATTTGGCATCTTTTGGGTGTAAATTGAAATTATGCATGCAAATCGGTTTGGAACTTCACAAAACTTGATAATATGATGAAATGGATGCACATATGCAATATGGAGTTATTTGGTGGGGTAAGATCCTAATTTTGCAAAGGTTTTACCTTTTTGTCAAATTTTATGCCAAACATCAGTTGGCACTTTTGGCATGCGCATACACCCGTTGGTGTTTGGATGCTTTGCAAATGCCCCGATGCACTTCAATGCACCAAGAAATTCCCATGGAAACTTCAAGGTACATGAAGAAGCTATAAATAGCCTACAAGGCGAGAATGAAGCTCATTTGTGTGTTTATGAATTTGTGAAGTTGCATTTGGGAGAATTGGGTGGAGTGAAGTGGAGTGAGGTGAAGTGAGGCAAGAACAAAAGCTATGGTGGTGGAAGGAGAGGATGTGGGGGCCAGAGCTAGAGTTGGAGTGTGATTTTCCAAGGTGATTCTCTTGTTTGAAACTTTTATGTTTTTGTGCAAAATTTTTATGTTTTTGTGATTTTTGTTTTTTGGATTATGAACATGTATTAACAACAAATATTTTGTGTTGAACTGTAGCTGAGGATTTTGGAGGCTCAAAACCAATTCTCGCCTCTCATACCTGGGATGAGGAAGGCATTAAGGAAGGAGTGGGATTGGTTAGAGGCTATGGGGCTAGCAGGTGCAGCCTGAATAAATTTTTTGAGGGTAGATGAGGGGTACCTCTCTACCTTAGTAGAGAGGTGGGATTTAGAGAGGAGGACATTTCAACTCCCTACTGGAGAGGTGACTCTTATACTTGAGGATCATATCACATCCTCAAGCTATCAGTGGAGGTGATTCATGTTGAGGTTGGACATGTTCGAGGGACAGAGATGAGTAAGATGTTTGGATATGGTTTGTAGAGTATGAGGGTGGAGTACAGGGGCATTTCATACTTGACCATGTATGTGGACAAGAAATTGGATACCCTATGATATTTGGTAATGTTTGTGTTGACCAACATCATGGTCCTAAATAGGATCGGCTGTAGGTTCCCTTGGAACCTCATAAGGTTGGTGAGTGATATGATCATAAAATCATAGGTGTATGCATAGGCTCCTACATTATTGGTACAAACATATCGGGAGATATATGAGGTGAGGATGTGGGGGAGGAAGGGATTGGGGTGTAGTTTGTTACTATAGTGCTGGGGATGGGATCATTTTAGCGTGGCTCAATTGGAGGGTCTACCGGTTGTAAAATGGGATAGGGAGTAGTCCTATGCTAAGATATGGGTGATGGTAGAGGAGTTATAGATGAGTCTTACTATATGAAGGAGCGAGTGGTATAGGGAGACCAAGTGATATGGAGGCCATGGCGAGATTCCAAGTGGATAGGAGATGGAAAGTAGATATGATGGGTCAGGAAGGCTAGGTGGGTGGTTGGGAGGTATCGTAGTGAGGCTGAGTATACTCAGTTCTCATGGGTACTCTAGCAGTTCAACTTAAGGTAGGGGATTCCTGATGAGCTAGTGCTCTATAGGAGGCATTGAGAGGAGATAGAGTTACCTTGTACTAAGCCATGGAGGGAGGTTTACGAGGATGATGAGGATATAGATCTCTCTAATATGGATGATGTGGGTACTATGATGGAGTACGATGTATGGTTCACTGCACAACCACTATGGGAATTGACTCGAGTAGTAGCTGGTGGATATGGGGATGAGGCTAAGGTTGAGGAGACCGATGAGGCTCCTAAGCGATAGAGGTACCTTTGATCAGATAGTCGAAGGAAGATGGTGAAGGGTATGGTGAGGCAGGCTCCAAGCAGTGGAGGAGATGGAAAATATGGGGACGATGTGGAGGAGACTTCAGATGGACCTCTAGGTCAAAGCGAGGAGGATTGGGCGAGAGTGAAGTAGTAGGTGATAGATCGAGATGTGATGGTGATGTCTTAGTATAAAAGGATCATGAGGCTCTAGGAAGATCTTCTAGAGAGGGAGAATCATCATAATGTTGACATAGCGTGCCTTACGTCTTGGTAGAGGTATATTGAGTCATTGAAGGATAGGTTGATGGATCATCATATTCCACTTTTAGATCCTCTGACCTCATCTGTATCTGAGACTAGTAGGTATAGTGAGTTTAGGCATAGCTATAGGTCTAGGAATCCTTCTAGGTCATAGGGGTCCTCTTGGAGGGTTTAGCTAGGGCTTAGATGCACTTTTTGTATATGAGCCTTGGTTCTCCAATGTATGTAACATTTTGGCACTCATTGTATATGCAATATTTATACATATATACATGGTTTTTACCTTTTTGTGTTATGCTTTTTTGTGAATGCTTTTGTATGAATGCTTGTGTATATGAGTGATTAATGCAAGTGGTAATGTATTATGGATTCTTAATGTAAGTCATGGGATGCAAATGTTATAATGATTATTCATAGTTTAGAATTTTCTTGGCCATGTTTTAGCATTGTTGTTTAATCAGGGGCACCAAAATTGGTGGTATGCGAGGTGAAAGACTCATGAAATGACATGGATGTTAATATTGAAGACGTAGATTTTGATATGGAAGAAGATATGGATGTTGATATGGAAAATTGACTATTTTATAGAGACTCATACATACTAGTGGTATAAAAAAAACTCACTAAAAATACCTAATTCCTCTTGGATCAAATGTGTGTGCAACTACCGAATCAAGAGCATGGTAATGAATCAAGGTAATCAAGAACCAATGTGTGTGCAAGTGATTTCATTAACTCATCTTGAGTAAATTGGGTGTGACTTGTTATGGATGAGACCAAGAAGCTAGATTGTTCTTATGTTTTGTCAGAGGTCTCATTGAAAGAGACGTGTCACCATCCATGAGCGTACTCCACTGCAAGTCAAGTGTCTATAGTTCTGGTGGAGGCTAGCTCCATAGTCCAAGGATTTGATCTTTAAATTTTTGAAGATGACTACTTAACCATCTGACTATAAATATAGTATGATCCTTACAATCCAATGATCAATGATGTGTGATGTAAAAGTTTTTGAGTTTTTAGGGATTTTTCCCTACTCTTTCTTTTATTTTTAGAATTGTGATAGTGGTGAAAACCACTATTTTTGTGGACTATGTTGCATTATGGGAGAGGCAAGAATTACCCTTTTCACTTTGATATTCAACCTATGTATGGTGTTATCCCTCTTTAATACAAGATGTATTTAAGATGTGAAATTGTTTTTGGTTCAAGAATGTTTTGGAGTCAATTCCCAGAACTCAAGATTTTCTTAGTGAAATTTGTATCTTGGTACTAAATAAAACTCGACATGTATTTGGAGTTTGCTTAAAACAATAGGATTGGCTCAATGACTGAAAACACCTAGGAATTATGGACATATGGTTGTGACAATGACAATTTGACTTCATGGAATAGTATATTGAAATGGATGGTGATGTGAAGTTGCCCCTGATTAAGGCAACATGAATTTATTGGATCAATTAATATCTGAACTAAATAAATGATCCTTAATATGAAATGTGAAATGTGGATGTGAATGCAATGTATGAAATGCAATTTGTGAAATGGAATGTGTAATGAAAATGTGTGAAAATGATGTGTGAAGTGCAATGCTATAAAATGAAATGTATGCAAATGAAATATGTGAAATGAAATGCAATTTTTTTTGTGTATTAGTCATGTATATATACATATATGTAAATCAGAGTAAGCATGGAACACTTTCAAGTGTCTGATGTTTAGTGGTTTAGGCTTTTCAACTTTCTCTAGTCTGGTAAGCTCTTAATAACTTAGATAACAACAAGAAACATGTATAGATGCAAATGACTTTGAGTTGATGTGTGACCAAAAGGTATTCGATGAATTTGGAGCTTTTTGAAATTGAAATGTGACCAAAGGTATTAGGTGCCTTTGGATCGTTTTGAAATTGATATGTGATCAAAGGGATTAGGTACCTTTGGAGCTTTTTGAAATTGAGATGTGACCAAAGAGATTAGATGCCTTTGGAGCTTTTTGAAATTGAGATGTGACCAAAGAGATTAGGTACCTCTAGAGATTTTTGAAATTGAGATGTGACCAAAGAGATTAAGTACCTTTGGAGCTTTTTGAAATTTAGATGTTACCAAAGGGATTTGGTACTTTTGGACCAAAGGGATTAAGTACCTTTGGAGCTTTTTGTTTTAGAATTGAGATGTGACCAAAGGGATTAGGCACCTTTGGAGATTTTTGAAATTGAGATGTGACCAAGGGGATTAGGTTCCTTTGGAGGTTTTTGAAATTGTGATGTGACCAAAGGAATTTTGGCTCCTTTGGAGCTTTTTGAAATTGATATTTGACCAAAGGGATTAAATATCTTTGGATATTTTTGAAATTGAGATGTGACCAAATGGGTTAGATACATTTGGAGTTTTTTGGAAATGAAATGTGACCAAAGGGATTAGATACCTTTGGATATTTTTTGAAATTGAGATGTGACCAAAGGTGTTAGGTGCCTTTGGAACTTTTTAAAATTGAGATGTGACCAAAGGGATTAGGACCTTTAGAGCTTTATGATTGGTGATGTGAGTGATTAGGAGGATGTGATATCTTGAGAATCCCCAATCTACTTAATTATTGATGATGTGAGTGACTGGGAGGATGCAATATCTTGAGAATCCCTAGTATGCTTAATTATTGAATTGGTACCCATGTCCAAATCATATGAGTTGGATGGATCATATATGGGAAAGACTTTCATATCAATAATATCTTTGATAAATTATTTAAATGCATGACAATGGTTGATGTTATGGCCTACTTGTTGATGATAAGGACAATACAAATGCTTCTTATAATTCTTTCCATGTGGTTTATTAAGATCACTTAACTTGATTTTTGGAAGTACAATCTATTGTGCTTTATAAACCTTTCAAAAAATGGTTGAATAAGATTATGAAAACATCATGTAGTCTTGATGGGACTTTGTAGGATGCTTGGTACATTTATTTGATTATGTTGGATTTTGAAATTGTGGTACAAGTATTGTAACCTAAGATGTGGATTGTAGAATTGGATGTTGCAACTACTATGGTTGCTGACATGGATGATGATGAAATTGATGATGACTCAACTGTAACTCAATGTTAGTGAGTTGAGTCAAAATATATTGCAAAATTAAAGTGTGTTGACAATCTACTTGTAAGCCCTGGTTTACTTTTTGAGTGTATTGAGATGGGGTGGATAGATTGATGAATGGATGATATTGAGTGTGTTGTTGGAGGTGTGATGAATTGGGGGGCATAGAGTGAATTTGATGATGATGAGATTGATTGAGAAATGATGGTGATTGTTGAAAATAAGATAATGCATAAGGATTGTGGTTAGGTTGGCCTAAGGGAATGGAATTAGTATGGGTGGATGGAGGTGTAGGGATGGAAACCACAAAATATTGTGGTACCCAAGATTGAATTTGTGTAATGAAAGTGGGTTGAGTGGAAATTGGCTGAGGCCTAGGATTCACTTGAACTTGTTGTTGAGTAGTCTGCCACTTCTTAAGAAATTTGTTCAAATGTTCCCATGCTTCATTAATTTCCACATCATCATGGGAAGGTATGGATGAAGAGGGAATAGATGATGTGGATAGGAGACAAGTGGAAATTGGTATTGCAACTTGATTGGTTGAGATGGATACTTGTAAAGCAACATTGACTTGTGCTTCATACAAGGGATTGGTATAGGTAGATAAATATGAAGTGCTAGGAGTACATGATGGTTGGGGAATGGATAAATGGGATGAAGGTTCAAATGATACCTCAAAAAGAGGGTTAGTGTACACATGGGTGAATTTTTATGGCTAGGAAGGAATAAGTTCCTACTGTAAAGAAGGATCTTGATCTAGGTCATTATGGATAGGCTGCAAGATGTAATTAGCTGATTTTTAGAAAGCCTCTACTTTGACCATTTCTATGTGAGTGATGTTGTGGTAAATTATGGGTGAAGATGATTCTATTTGTGGAAGATATGTGGAGGTGTATTTGTGCAATACATAAGTAGCTTGCACAGCGTGTGATGGGCCCATAGATAAATTTGTCTGTGTCACACTTGGGGAATCTACCACAGAAGTGGGGAAGGTGGATGAATAGTCTATGAAATTATTTTGATTTAATTCTTCCTTTTGATTTCTTGTTAAGACCATAAGCAACTAAACCAAATACAAATTGTGTAGTAAAATGAAATATAGAATTGAAACATCACAAAAATCAAATAAAAACAAATCAATGCTAAGTTTGTTCAACAAATGTGTCTTACCTCATTCATTGATTATCTCATTTTAGTGTGAAATCATTTTTTTTTTAGATTTTGATTTTATGTGTTTCAATGTGCTAATTTGAATTATAAATGGGTGAATATTATAGCTTGGATAGGGCAACGAGATTCTTGTTGGTTATGAAATACAAGTTTTCTTGGGGGTAATCTAAGGTGTATAGGGGTAGATATTGGTGGATGGAGATGAAAGCCACCATCACCAATCCTCAAGCAATGGCTAGTGATGAAATCCAACCATTACTATTTAATATGAAACATGAAGTGTGTGTGTGATTCCTTTTAAGGTTCTATTATCTATGGTGCACATACAATATTAGAAACAACTGATTTCACTAGTCTAAATCAGAAGCCAACATTACGAATCAATTTCCCCAAAGGAGGTGAAGTACACTACTTAAATCCCTTTATAAATACCAGGGTTTCATCCACTTCTCCACCTATAATCAACCAATGCGAGGATAATTTTTACACACTAATGATGTTCCTACTTAGACCAACAAAAGGATAAATTTCTAACCCTACAATGTAGTCTAATTTATGCAATTTTAATAATTCACATGCAACCAAAATGTAGGATTTTTTAATTGCAATACACTAGGAAACCAAAAAAATTAAATGGAAATAGAAATGTGAATTAATGCAATGACTAATATAATACCTAGAATGCAAAACTATAATGATTGTTTTTACCAGACTATTAGTGATGTTCTTTTTAATCTAGAAATCTATAAAAATGTAAGAATATGAAAATATGTAAAAACAGAAAGCTCAGGGTTTCTTCTATAGACTTATAGAGAAGCCTATGAAATCATTATATATTCATGTAAAACACCTCTAGGTTCTTCTAAAATTCCCTTGGGCATTTCTAGATGACCCTCGAGAGCCACAGGGCATTCACGCACCTTCTGCAACTTTTTACAAATCTTCAAAAACCCTAATCTAGCAAAAATTGTACGACATGTACTTCTGAAAACCCTACATGATAAGACAAAAAATAACATGTTAGTCAACAAAGTAAATCAAAATGAGAAACCCTTAGGAGGTCCCACCATGATCGCCATTTGTGAATGCAAAAACAAAACACCAAATATAACAGATAAATAAAACCAAGAGACAATATTGCACAAAAGAGATAATTTTATTGATATGGGGGGAGCATCAAATATCCAATGTTATAATAAAGAATTTGATTTCTTTTGATAATAAATATTACAATACTAGGGTTATTTGAAACCCTAGTGAACACTGTTGGCGGTGTCTTCAAAATCGCTTTTGATCCCAACATAGGTGAGTGGCATTTGTGCTATCCAATACATGACCACTCCAACTTAAGCAACTGCTCAACAAATGTATAATATTTCCAGATCTGCACCCATAAAAGATAACAAATAGGTCAATAGAAACTGTGAGAGCTCCACAACGTGAGACCCTTAGAAATCGATATAAACCCTAGCTATTCAATATAAAAAAAGTGAGTAGAATATAAAAATACATGAAATAAAATAAATTAATGCTAGATTTACCTTGTTCACTTGTTCTCCGATCTGTAATATCTATTATAGGAAAATGGTGCAAAGATACCCTAGCGACACCTAAGGGTTTCACTAGTCTTCAATAGCAGGTTATGAAATACCTACGAGGTCTGTAGAAGTAGATTTTCTTTTGGCGAGGGCTACAATGATGGATGCGGTAGTAGATGCAAAGGCGAGGGTGACGATGGACGAACTTCTTAGGAAGCACGGGGTAAAAGACGTAGGAAATTCTCATATTGCATAGGGGGTTGAGTCATCAAAATGACTCCTAATTATAATATTCCCTAGGGCATGTTAGGGTTTCAACAACACAATATTTATGGTTGAGATTAAAACATGACGGAGGGTGAAGATTAAGTCTGGGTAAGTGGTTTGGATCAAGGTGGATGAACGACTAGGATTAGGCTAAGATGAATGGTTGGGATTAATTTACACACACACACACACACACACACACACACACACACATATATATATATATACATTTATTATATATATAAAATATAATATTAAATATTAATATTTTAATATATATTAAACAAATATACCTAACTATATGTAAATAAATAGGTAAAAATGGTGGGAAGACCTATATGGATGACAAGTGGCTAGATTTTGGTTTCTACAGTTACATTAATGTAAGTTCTAAAATTAAACTTATTATTTAAATGTAACGTTTCATATAAATGAAAACATGTAAAGAAAAATAATATAATAATATTATTAACCTTTAAAAGTTCATTTAAGTAACAGAGATAATATAAAAGAATAAAGGTTATGAAATCTAAGAAAAAGACATAATAATTTTGAGAATGCATGTAGTAACATTGTCTACTTAAATCAAAACTAAATATTATTTTATTTAAACAGTTAAGATTTCTCTCGACTCCACCTATACTATTTTCTACATGAATATTTATATGATACTTAAATTAAACATCTACCTAAAGCTTCAATAGACATAAAATTAAAGTTGTTTTAAAATGAACATCTACCTAAAGCTTCAATAGACATAAAATTAAAGTTGTTTTGGAATTAAAATTTTGATCCTACCTCTATCCTCTTTTAAAAATGAAAGCATTAAACCCACACTACTCACTGCTAAAACTTTCTCTACTTGACTAACACTTGAGGGTTTATTAATTATATTCAACAATTTTGACATTTCCAAGTTTGATGTCATGATTGAACACGACCAAGGTATCCCAAGACTTTAACCAATCTAAGATTTTTGTTTCAAGATAGGTGATGTTGCAAGAGAGACATCACAGGTTAGATATTAAATTGAAAACCACTAATCACTTGATGGACAGTGTAAAAATATATATAAAATACTGATAAAAATGACATGAAAATCCTACATTTCTCTCCATGAATTACATCCTTCAAATCCAAGGAGTATATTTCCCAAAATTTAGATTTCATTTTATAAGAGTCCAATAAATCATGGTTTTAGTTGCTATGGATAGTCTTTAACAAATTTGGTCTTCTAAAAACAAGTGAACATGACATTCGCCCTCTCACAAATATAATAATTTCAATTATGTTTTTATTATAGGACTCCATTTCCAGAGAAGAAGCAACCATGCTTAACAAACAATTTAGAAAACTCTTTTTATCTCATTCCTGAATATATTTCGGCAAAAATACCACCATAATTACGTATTTAGAAGAAAATAATATTCATATACATCAAGATGAACATGGAACTCTTCAAGTTATTGATAAATTAAAAATAAAACTTTTATAATTGAGATTTTATATAATACATCTCCAAGATTTGTTTCAAATGATTATTCACATTGGGGTTGTTGACCGGACTTACTCTAAACCACATATTAGATTTTTCAAATTTTCTTTTATAATGGATTTGATTTCGCATTACCAGTGGCGACACAAGAAATTAACTCTTGCTGGTTTAATTTAGATAATATATGGATATACTTCTGTTTTCACATTTTCATAAATAAGAATTCAATAAAGAAATTTTGACTATCTGGATTATCTATGTTGTTCCAAGGTAAGGTAGAAGAAAAAATTTCAATAGAATTTTCAAAAAGACAAAGAAAAATAATTATAATTTCAAATAATTGTTTATTTTTAACACAGGGCTGCCATCGACTAAAGCTCCATTTTTACATGAAAATAGATATTGCATGTCTAGTGAAGGTATTATACCGCTTTATAAAATAAAGATGCAGATATCATAAGAAGAAATATTTTTATAAGCAATACAAGTTGGCTTCGACAATAGCTATCTGCAACCTCCAAGTCGAAACTCGATCCTACTTCAGACCATCGAGCATTGAATAGAAACTTGTATTTGTCAACAAGAAACCCCCCTTTAGCTTCCAACTTGGTGGAGAGCATATGGGTGCAAGATTTTGGGTTAGCATGACCTCATATGAATGCAATTTACTATTGGAAAGCAACAAGTAGATGAACTATTTTCAAAATTAAAATATGCACTCTAAGATTTAAAAATAAATAAAATTTCCATTACTATTCCATTTTATTTCCTTAATTGGGGGTTATTATGTTCGACTAATTTTAGGTCTAGTTTTGGAATCCACACAAGGAAATTTTAGTGGTCAATTTAAATCCACAAAGGAATTTCCAATAGTTTGCTAAAGCCAAACAAATTATTACCAACTCAATTACCCAACAGTGAAGGCACGACATAGCCTATACATAAATTATTTTATTCATAATATCACACAACACATTTAGAATACCATTCATCAACACATAGATGATATAGCCTATTTTTAAAATATTATATTCTTAATGTCACAAGCAAAATTCAAATACAAACTTTCCATAAGTGTAACCGATAAAATCCTACTAAGTTTTAGCTGATGACGGATACTGGTATGAACCTATATTTCCATGAATGCTAAAATACATCCATTCACAAACATGCTTGCATCAAAATTTTTAGATCGCCCCCATGGAATGAAGCTTACTCTCAATTTAAGAAATTTCAAATATGCTTCCGAGATGACACATAAGATGGAACATGCAAAAATTATCTTAACCGGTCGCCAGGTGGTAGAGTTTGGTCTATTCGAAAAAAAAATATATTTTGACATAAATGTTATCTTAAATTTTTATTTAATCTTTTTCCCCTTAGTATAAAAGAAATTATTTTATTAAATATCTTATTTATTTATATTATTATATATATGAATATTTATATATTTAAACATAAATATTCATATTTTAAACAAATAAATTCACCCATCAAGCAAACATGCACCTCACAAGAATGTATATATATATATATATATATATATATATATATATATATATATATATATATATATATATATATATATATGCATGTTTATATCTAGATGCATTTAGCAGGCAACATGACCTACATGAATTTTCTTTAGTAGGCTTCCATGTACCCACAGGTCATGGTGCATAAAGCATGACATCATATCCCACCTTACCTGATGCCTACAACCATCATCTCTGCTAGGGGTGGGTTCTAATTTTTTTCAATCCCACTTGCCGAGAAGTAAAAACTTGCACATGCACTCACAAATACCTGCACCTGCACTCACAAATACCTTCAGCAGTATCTCATTCTACAAATAGATTAATAATTATTTAATCAGATAGTGGGGATGTTATATTTTTCCCCTCTAGAATTTAACACAGCCCCTGTGTTAGCCAAAATATTTTTTGCAAGTTTCAAATTAATCATTAATACTTATATAGACATTAAGCTATATATTATGAATTTTATCAAAATATGCAGACATACCAATATTAGTATATCAAAATATGCATCAAAAATCCAAAACTACACACATAAATGTTTATCAAATATCTAAATATTCATGTAAATATTAGTCTTCAAATAAGAACAAAAATTATTTTTTCATAGTTACCATATCTTCTCATGTGGTATTTATTTCTGAGTAGAGATCCCACTAAAATCTACAGTGATCAACAATCCTTTTTCTTAATTGTTTAGTTTGATGCCCTAGAATCCTGATAGGGAAAACCTCAATGAGTTGTGGGTTCGATGTCTACAAATGAGAAACATCCAAAATGTATGAAGGATCAGCCACATATTTATGAAGGAGGGACACAAGGAAGGTAGTGTGGATTTTGGATCAATTAAGTGGCATAGCTAGTTTATAAGCAACAAGATGAATTTTGGCAATGACTTTAAATTGACCTACAAATTTGGGCCTAGTTTAGTGGATTTTCTCAAAGTACTTTATCACCTATAGAAAATTCTCTAGATGATCGTTCAAGATCAGCATAGCTCTTCTTATTGGTTTGTGGCTTCTTTAAACCACTGGTGGATTTCTATTACCTAGACTTCCATTTCCCAATATCTGGTTCGATCAAGCTCGATTATCTAAGTTATCTCAAATAAAAAATTATTCATTACTTACACCTATATAGGCTTTTAAATAGAGTTATGCCCAACTTAGCATGAGTTCACAACATATCAATTTTTATCTAAGTAACCCTCTCGGTCTGTCCTATCAGTCTATGAATACTAGTAGTGTCAATTAGAAATCAACAAACATTAGTTAAATAAATAGGTTGGACCAGATCAATACTCGGTTTGCCATATCTTCTTGTAGAATAGCATTTTCTCTTCTGGAGGTCCCCATAATTATACTTGACAACAAAACAACTATGTCAATTCAACAATCAATATTTTCAACCTAGGCTATGATACCAATTATCACAACCCCAAGGTCTACTCACCTGATTGTGAAAATCTCAAATTCAAAATTTTGATTTTCTTGGAAATAAAGTCACAAGCTAATAGATGCACATCCAACTTTTTATTAGTATATAGGTATAGTTTTCACACTCTGAGATTATAGTTAGCTGTAGATGGATCCACAAGTGCTCGAGATTGGCTAAATCTCATAATAATATTGTCATTTTATTGAGACCCACCTTCTCATTCTCGAGTTATGGGTTCTCAACAAGGGGTTATCCTTTTAGGGATCATAACACCTGAAAGGGTGAATGCATATTTTCCCCATATCATAGCATGGAGGACATTGGTCTGTTGACCTTATCTTTGTCCTAGTGGTCCACTAACCTTGTCTTCATCTTAGTTCATGATTAAGCTTTTAAGCCCATGCTAGAGTTAGCATTATTATGCCTAGTGCCTTATATAAGTCTATTATTCTATAGATGCTATTAGGTCCTGCAAATACTATGGCTTTGGGTCCAAGTATCTCAGATCACATCGTAGTTGATGATAAGACATCCCATTCCATATCACTAGATCTTCCAAACTTAATACCAGCTCCCCTAGTTTTGAGTTACTATTGGCTATTCTGCAACTGAATTATGAATTATGAGAACCCTCATGTACTACCTCATACGATAACCTAGAATGACATCCCATTCCACCATTCATTACTCTCATAGCATAGGATCAACTAACCCCTTTTAAACCTGCTAGAGAAGAGTTATCCCTAAATCACAACAGTCACCAACTGTGAGCTATCGAAGTTGGGTTGGGTTGTGGTATTAATGAAGATGTTTCTTCACCCTTAAATTTTTTTTGAGGATTAAGTAGTTACATTAATGTAAGTTCTTCTAAAATTAAGCTTATTTTTAAATATAATGATTCATATAAATGAAAACATTAAAAGAAAAATAATATTATAATATTGTTAACCTTTAAAAGTTCATTCAAGTAACAGAGATCATATAAAATAATAAAGGTTATGAAATCTAAGAAAAATACATAATAATTTTGATAATGCATGTAGTAACATTGTCTACTTAAATAAAAACTAAATATTATTTTCTTTAGACAATTAATATTTCTCTCAACTCCACCTATACTATTATCTACATGAATCTTTATACGATACTTAAATTAAACATCTATCTAAAGCTTAAATAGACATAAAATTAAAGTTGTTTTAAAATGAACATCTACCTAAAACTTCAATAGACATAAAATTAAAGTTGTTTTAGAATTAGAATTTTGATCCTATCTCTATCCTCTTTCAAAAATGACAACATTAAACCCACACTCCTTACGACTAAAAATTTCTCTACTTGACTAACACTTGGAGGGTTTATTAATTATATTCAATAGTTTCAACATTTCCAAGTTTGATGTAATGATTTGAACACGACCAAGGTATCCCAAGACTTTAACCAATCTAAGATTTTTGTTTTAGGCCAGGTGACGTCGCAGGAGAGACATCATCGGTTAGATATTAAATTGAAAACCATTAATAACTTGATGGACAATGTAAAAGTATATATAAAATACTGATGAAAATGACATGAAAAACCTATGTTTTTGTCTATAAATCATAGCCTTCAGATCCAAGGAGTATATTTTCCAAAATTTGGATTTCATTTTATAAGAGTCCAATAAATCATGGTTTTAGTTGCTACGGATAGTATTTAACAAATTTGGTAATCTAAAAACAAGCGAACATGACATTCGACCTCTCATAGGAATAAGAATTTTAATTATGTTTTTATTATAAGACTCCATTTATAGTGAAGAAGCAACCATGCTTTACAAAAAATTTAGTAAACTCTTTTTATCTCATTCCCGAATATCTCTCAGCAAAAAGACCATCATTATTACGTATTCAGAAGAAAATAATATTCATATACATCAATATGAACATAAAACTCTTCAAGGTATTGATAAATTAAAAATAAAACTTTTATAATTGAGATTTTTTATAATACATCTCCAATATTTGTTTCAAATTATTTACATCGGGGTTTGTCGATCAGAATTACTCTAAACCACATATTTCAATTTTTTTTTATAATGGATTTGATTTTGTATTATTGATGGTGATGTGAGCAATTAAACTCTTGCTGGTTTAATTTAGATAATATATAGATATAATTCTATTTTCACATTTTCATAAATAAGAATTCAATAAAGAAATTTTGACTATCTGGATTATCTATGCTATTCCAAGGTAAGGTAGAAGAAAAAATTTCAATAGAATTTTTAAAAAGATGAAGAAAAATAATTCCAATTTCAATAATCATCAACAACCTGATAACATACTCAAATATTTATTTATTTTTAACACAGGGTTGCCACCGACCAAAGCTCCAGTTTCACATGAAAATAGATATTACATGTCCAATGAAGGTATTATATTTCTTTATAAAATAAAGATGCAGATATCATAAGAAGAAATATTTTTATAAGCAATCAAAGTTGGCTCCGACAATGGCTATCTGCAACCTCCAAGTCAGAACTTGATCCCACTTCAGACCATCGGGTGTTGAAGAGAAACTTGTATTTTTCAACAAGCAACCCCCCTTTAGCTTCCAACATGGTAGAGAGCATATGGATGTAAGATTTTGGGTCAACATGACCTCATATGGATGCAGTTTACTATGTGAAAATAACAAGCATATGAACTATGTTCAAAATTAAAACATACACTCTAAGATTTTAAAATAAACAAAATTTCCACTACTATTCCATTCTATTTCCTTAATTGGGGGCTATTATGTTTGACTAATTTCAGGTTTGGTTTTGGAACCACACAAGGAAATTTTAGTGATCAATTTAAAAACACAAAGGTACTTCCAATAGTTTGCTAAAGTCAAATAAATTATTACCAACTCAATTACCCAATAGTGAAGGCACGACATAGCCTAAACATCTATTCATAATATCACATAGCACATTTCGAATACCATTCATCAACAAAGAGATGATATAGATTATGTTTAAAATATTATATTATTACCATGACAAGCACAATTCAAATACCAACTTACCATAAGTTTAACTGGTACAAGCCTATAGAGTTTTAGCTGATGATAAATACTGGTATGCACCTATCTTTCCATGAATTCTCGAGTACATCCATTCGTGAACACACTTGCATCAAAATTTTCGGACCGTCCCCCCCATGGAATGAAGCTTACTCTCAATTTAAGAAATTTCAAATATACTCCCGAGATAACACATAAGTTGGAACATGCAAAAATTATCTTAACCCGTCGCCAAGTGGTAGAGTTTGGTCTATTCGAAAAAGAAAATATTTTGACATAAAATGTTATCTTAAATTTTTATTTAATCCTTTTCCCCTTAGCATAAAAAAAATAATTTTATTAAAATTCTTATTTATTTATTTAAAATAAATATATTTATGTTTTTAGTTATATATATATATTGGTAATATTAAGAAGCGAGGGTTTTGACCAGGAATCCCCCAACCTATTACAACAACTCCACCAGGGAGACACACACCCACCCCCTCACACACTCACCCACGCCATGGTTTGAATTATTATATATATGTATATTTATATATTTAAACATAAATATTCATATTCTAAACAAACAAATTCACCCAAAAAGCAAACACGCACTTAGCAATAATATATACATACATACATACATACATATATATATATATATATATATATATATATATATATATATATATATATATATATATATATATATATGTATATATGTATACATATATATACATATATATATGTATACATATATATATATGTATATATGTATACATATATATATATGTATATATGTATACATATATATATATGTATACATATGTATACATATATACATATATATATATATATATATATATATATATGTATACATATATATATACATATATCTAGGTGCATTTAGCAAGCAACATGACCTACATGAATTTTCTTTAGTGGGCTTCCATGTACCCACAAGTCATGGTGCATAAAGCATGATATCATATCCCACCTTACTTGATGCCTACAACCATCATTTTTGCCAGGGATGGGTGCTAATCTCGTCCGATCTCGCTTGTCGATAAGTAAATACCTGCACCTACACTCACAAATACCTTTCACAATATCTTATTCTACAAGAAAATAAATAATTATTTAATCAAGTAGTGGGGATGTTACAAAGGACTCATGGCATCTTAAGAATATAAATGTATCACACATCATATTATCAATGAAACAATTAGTAAATTTTTTACCTAGAAGAATATTAAATATATTTAAAGAATCTCCCTAAAAAATGAACTTCCTACCCTGAAAGGAGATGAGGAGAATAGATCCTTGATGAGATACTCTTGCCTCAGCAATGTGCCTCGTTTGGTAGCCCAAATTATCAATAATTTCCAATATGATCTCACTCTTCTCCTTTCTTACTCTTCCACTAGCCCCAACTGGCCCCATATTTCCTTTGGATGCTCCGTCAAAGTTAAATTTTAACCATCCAGCCTAAGGTGGTTTCCAAACAATCTACCATCTAATCTATTGAGAATCATCAGATGAAGGAGCAACACCTTTTGGAATACCAAGGAACTCTACAAGTCTCAATTCATGAGGAGGTTATTTCTCATTAGAGAAAGTAATACAAGAAATATTTTATTTTAATGCACAAAGGATTTTTTTACTAACTGAGGTGGCATCCTTAGAGTAATTCTTAAAATCTCAACCATTCCTCTCTTTCCAAATAATCCATAGAAAGTGAGGGAGAAGAAAGACCCAAAAAATCTTACATCTTCTATTGAAAAAGGAGTCGATCATTATTCAAAGAGATCAACCAAAGAATTTAGGCAGACTTAAGAGATTCCAATCAACTTTAGAAGGATCCAAAGGACTTCATAAGAAAAGGGATATTCTAAGAGAATATGCTTTGAATTCTCCTCATCTTGACCACAAAGATAACCTTTATTAATAAAAATTAAGCCTCTCTTATTGATGTTCTCAATGGTTAAAAATTTATTCTAAATAGCTAACCAAAGAAAAAAACTAATCTTAGGATTCAGGGTCTTAAACTAGACCTACTTATTGGGGACCCAAAAATCTCTCTCTGAGTCAATTAATATGTAAGTTGATTTAACTGAAATTTACCATTGTTTTTTAGAGTCCAAACTAGAGAATCTCTAACATCCTATTGAGGTATAAATTGAAGCTTTAGTCTATTCCACAAGTTTCGAAGAGCATCTCTAAGATATTCATTAATATTATGAATACGCAACTTCTTCCAGCACTTCCTTCCATTCACCTCTTCAACCTTAGAACCTATTCTAGGCACCACAACCATTTTAAGCGGGGAATAGGTAAGAATTATAGAGATAGGAGAATCTAAAAGTCAAGCATCATCCCATAAATCAATCATTTGGTCATTTTCCAACTTCCATATTAGCCCTTTTTGAATGATATATTTATTTGATGCTATGCTTTTCAATAGGGTCAAACTTGAAGGGAGGTCCTGCTCCTCCAAAAAGGAAATACCTCTATTAAGATACTTAGCCTGAATAATATTAATCCAGTTAGAACTATTAGACTTGATAATTTTTCATTATTGCTTAGAAAAGAGGGAAAGATTCATATATCTTAATCTATTCAACCCAAGACCTCCTTTCTTTTTGATAGAACAAACCCAATCCCATGAAATGAAATGAAATCTCCTCTTATTTTCAAAGCTAGTTCACAATTATTTTTTTGGATTTGTTCAATTTTATGAGCAATTTTAGCTGATATTTTAAACACAAACATAAAATAAATAGGAAGGCTTTAAAGAGTTGACATCAATAAAAGAGATTTACCATATTGGCTTAATAGAGCACCCTTCCACCTGACAAGTTTCTTCTACATCCTTTCTAAAATAATAAACTATAAATCCTCCTCACCACAACCCTTGAACAAAAGCAACCTTAAATAAGATATAAGGAAAGAATAATGGAGCAACAAAGAACACCAACAATAGCTCTTTGCCTCCTTAATGGGGTATTAAAAAAAACTTACTTTTTTTAGATTAATTTTCTACCCCGCAGCAAGCTCATATAAATTTACAATATGTTTAAGCACTTTGGCTTAGAGAACAAAATCACCTATCATAAAAAGTGTATCATTGATAATTTGTTAAGAGGAAATAGGATTTAAATGAGCAACAAGCTTGATACCTTTAACAAATTGAGAATTAGAAACCATAATGAGAGCTCTTCCAAGGGCCTCAACCAAAATGATAAATAAATAAGGAGATAGGGGATCTCCCTGTCTCAGGCCTCTAGATATTTTGAAGTAACCTGTAGGGGATCAATTCACCATGACTGAAAACCTTGGAGAGGAGAAACATTGTTTCAAAAGATTCAACCAACTCAAATGAAATTCAAATTTGATCAAAACCATTTCCAAAAACACACAATAAACTCTATCATAGGCCTTATTCATATCCATCTTGATAAACATGCATGAATTACCATTTTTTTTAGCTGAATGAATAAGCTCATGCATAGTAATAATTTCATCAAGGATCTGCTTCCCTGGAACAAAACCACCTTGATTAGGATCAATTATCCTAGGCAAGGTCTTTTTAATTCTATTAACCAAAAATTTTGAGAAGATATTATATATGGTGTTACACAAACTTATAGGTCTAAAGTATTTGAGTTTATTAGCCCCCACAATCTTAGGAATGAGAGAAATAAACATGGAGTTAACATCAAGAGGTAAAAACATTTTAGTTAAGCTTCAATTAGAGCTTCCTCCACATCCTTACCAACTATATGCTAAAACCTTCGAAAAATAGCAAAAAATCCATCAGGACCCAGAGATTTCTCCTTTGCCCTAAGAAAAACATCCTTAATTTCCTGGACATCAAAGGGAGAAGTAAGAAAATCATTAACTTCTTAAGAAATGAGAGGAGGGATGCATTTTAAAAGTTGATATTCAACAAATTCATCTCCTTAGTGCTTGGTACAAAGGAGATTCTAAAAAAACAAACAACTTCCAACCAAATTTCTTTTGGATCATCTATTTTTGAATCATCTTCTCAAATTAATTCCTTGATTTTATTGTTAAATTTGTGCCTCATCATTGTAACAAGGAAAATTTTGGTGTTTCTATCTCCTTTTAGCTAGACAACTCTAGATCTCTATCTCCACAAGATTTCTTCCTTAGCCAAGATATTGTGAAAATTGGCCAAAAGAGATTTTTCTTTATCTCTCCAATTAGGATTGCTAGATCCAGATTCCAGAGTCATCTCAACTTCTTTTAGTTGAGATTGAATTTCCATATTTTGCTTAAAGATATTACCAAACACCTCCTTATTCTAGATTTTTAAATTTATTTTTATAAATCTCAGCTTCTTAGCTATTTGGGATAAAAGAGGACCATTTTTTTTAGTCCACCATCTTTCAATTTTTCCCTCAAGTTCTCGATCTTTTAGCCACATGGATTCAAAACGAAAAGGCTTATTGAACACTCGCTCTCCCGATATTTCAAGAAGTAGAGGGTTATGATCTAACCCAATTCTAGGAAGAGAGCTCAAAGAAGAATTCCCCAAAACATCCATTCCTTATTTTGATATCAAAAAACTATCAAGCTTGACTTGGATTAGCTAATCTCCCTTTCTTCTATTACCCCAAGTATATCTGCCTCCTCTAAGATCAAGATCCAAAAGTTCATTATTATTAACAACATTGGCAAAGTTCTCAATTCCTTTAGAACAAAAATTACTACCTCCCTTTTTATCAAAGTGGTACAGGGGAGTGTTGAAATCTCCAACAAGAACCCAACATTCCTTCTTGAACTATTCTCTCATTTGACTCAAAATATTCCAAAGATTTTTCCTATCTAGGATGGAGTTTGGTGCATAGACGTTAGATAACACTCATCTTCTATTTGAAGACTTACAATGAAATAAGATATTAATAATCTATCTAAGGTTGAAATCAGAGACCCTTCAAATTTAGAAGGATATCATAAACAAATAAGCCTCCCAAAAGATACCACGACATGGCTAACAACAAAATTAACATATTTTCAATAGAGTTTTTGATTTTGATAATATTAGTTGAATCTACCTTTGTTTCTTAGAGAAAAATAATTGAAGGGGATAAATATTTCCTCAAGAATGTTAAAATTCTCTACTTGGGGTGGCCATTAACGCCTCTTACATTCCAAAAAAAAATATTTATTTAACAATATTTGAAGTAGAAGTCATCACCATTCCCAAGGGAAGGGGACCATGTGTTTCAGGGCTCAGGAACAAATCCACCAGACTTTTCCTCAAATGATCTAATGTAGATTGTTTCCCTTCAACAATATCATCATTTACAACATGCCACAAAGCCTCTTGTTTGGCTAGTATTCCCATTTTTCTTTACCCCATGTTCGACATTGTATTAGATTTTCTTTGAGGGCTAGGCTCATCAACATATTTGTTATCATTGAGTTATTTTGTGCAATTGAAATTTGAACCTTGGTGTAAGCTATACCAACTATTAATTGTTGGAACCAAAAAAATATTGACTTTAGAGCATTATCGTTACATTGTGCATATTGACATTTTATGGGTATTTTTTATACAGTAGTACGAAAATATTTTATATTAGTCATATCAAGGAAAATGGTATGTAAACTCCACACAATATATTAAAAACATTAATAAAAGCTTATTCAATACTTCAATAATGACATTATAAGCATATCATACTAAATTTTGCACATTCATAAGGGCAACACCTTTTTATCTTGTTTATGGTACTGAAACTATTTTATCGGGATCACTATTTTATATGAGAAGCATTGCATGTCTCTAACACATAAACACGTATATAAATATTGTAAAGCAATTATGGCCCTCAAATTGCTAATTCAGTTGGTAGAATAAAAAAGAATACAAAAATTCAAATTTACAAAGACTCATAGGTGGTAATAAATTGGATGCTTGGTGTTTTTAGGATTGAAAACATGATTGTACAACCTATCTTCTCTAAATAAAATAAGCTATGGATTGAAGTGAAGCTTTTACTTTTTGACATATTTATAGAGAATTGAATAGGGAAGTAGATGAACTCTCAAAGAAGGAACTTCGATTGATCCAAGTATGTGCTTAGTACAAGAATTCAATGAGGGCAATGCAATGTAGATTGATCCAAGTATCTGCTTAGTACAAGAATTCAATGAGGGCAATGCAGTGTAGATTGATCCAGGTATGTGCTTAGTACAAGAATTCAATGAGGACAATATAGTGTAGTTAGTCCAAATCTCTATCTAGAGGGATTGATACACTCCAGTTAAAGCAAACACAAATAAAACTTTAAAAAAAAAAAAACTTAAAAATTAGTCATTTAAAGGATATTGTTTTGATAAATTGGAAAGGTGTAAACATAAAACTTAATAAAATAAAAATAATTAATTATTATATATAAAAAAACTTGACTTTTAAGTCATTATCAAAATTTAAAAATAAATACTAAAAAGTATATAAATTCATATTTATTTAATATAAAATTAAAGATATTTTTTTAGGGAAAAAAATAATGCAATAGGAGTCATTGTTGAGTACCTTATTTTAAAACTCAACATCCATTTGTAAAAGATGAAGTTCATTCATAAATGATTGGGACCCTCTACCATCAAAGAAGTATATGGGTCTAGAGGAAAACTATATATATTATATAATATAATATGCATCTAATATTAATCAAAGATGAAAGTAGCCGCTAGACTTCATGCCATTTTAAAAAATTTAATAATTTTTAAAAAAATGTTGATCACTTTTATGTCAAGTCTGCCAACATAATCAAAGGGCATATTTATTTATTGTGTTGGTTTCTGCCTACTACAAATGACAATGTAAACGAAAAAGCAATAACAATTGTTTTTTTTTTTTTTAAATACGTCGCCATCCATAGGCTATAGCTACACTCAATTAATGCCCCCCTTGAGAAAAAGTAAACAATTCACCGCCCTCACAAATTTAATCTTTGAAAAAGAATCCTTCACCACGTGTTCCAGTGATCAAGTTTGAACGGTAACATTGACCAAGGCCAAAACCTTACTTGACTACGTGATTTTATTATTCTTAAGTGACTTCGTTGAAAATTGGTGAGAAATTTGAATAATTAATAGAAAGAAAACAATATATTCATATAGAAGATGACAACTACAATAGTTTCCGAGCATAGGACAAAAATTACAATTGCATGCGCCTTCCGTGATTTAAGTTTCCTAACATTCATGCCTTAGACTCGGTCTGAATCGTACAGGTAGGCCGCCTCTAGAGCCCCACATTTGAAGATAACATGGATATAACATTCTGCATTGATGGACGGATTGATGGATCGGCCTGAATGCACAATAGACCAATGTGAATACATGTAAAAGCCTGCTCTTGCATTTCCTCTTCAAAGCAACATTCAGTTAGTACAGAATCGACCATATTCAGAATATCTCCTCCATTGTACATTCGTCTCCATTCCTGTTATCAACATTTCACATAATTAAATTTCCCTGAGAAAAAAATATCAAGGGTAAATGGTTAATGGGGAATCCGATTTCTTTCTTACCCATTCTAATAGACCTTGCATTTTCAATGGAGTATTAATATCTGTATGTTTCCTTCCGCTCACAATCTCAAGGAGTAGCACTCCAAAACTAAAAACATCAGCTTTCACAGAGAGCTGTCCTCCCATTGCATATTCTGGAGCAATATAACCACTGCACCATTTCAACTCATCAAAATCTACAAATTCACAAATGTTATCTATAGAAAAAAAAAAAATCCATAGACTGCATCACAATCTTACTATGTTCCTGCAACTTTTTTTTGAAAAGAGATTTCATCTTCGGTGAACAGGATGCCTAACCCAAAGTCGGCTATCTTGGGATTCATTTTCTCATCAAGTAAGATGTTGCTTGCTTTGATGTCTCTATGAATGATTCGCAACGGTGAATATTCATGAAGATAAACAAGACCTTGAGCTATTCCAATTATGATGTTATACCGCCTTTGCCAGTCTAATTGCTTGCGCTTTTCTATGTCCGAGTCTGTATTTGCAGATTTGAAATTTATTGAACATAAGATAATTTTTTTATAAATGATAAATAAGATCAGCAGTGACTTACCGAAGAGAAAGAAGTCAAGGCTTCTGTTGGGCAGATACTCATAGACAAGGAACCTTTCATTTCCCTCCGCACAACATCCGAGGAGATTCACAATGTTCCGATGGTGAACATTTACAAGAAGTTCGACTTCATTCTTGAATTCCCTTTTGCCTTGCCTGGATTTTGCAGACAACATCTTCACTGCTATCTCCTTTCCGTCTGTTGTCGTTCCCTGAAAGATCAAAATAACTATGGAGATTGCCTTAACAAGTTGCTGGAAATGCCTGGGGATTAGTATACAGTATTTACCCACCTTATATACTGTGCCATAACCTCCCTCTCCAATCTTGTTATCGTCACAAAAGTTTGCTGTTGCTTGTTTCAAAGATTCCAACGTGAAGAGAAATCTGTCTTCTTTAATCGACCCCAAATGGGAGACATTTTCGTATATTTCTATTACTGCAGCAGAGAGGAAATACACAGATAGTTTTTCAAACAAAATTTTTTATATGCCACATGAATACTATATTTTTCAAAAGAAAAGAAAATCAGAACCCCAAAACAAAGGTGGGTTTGCACCTGCATTCTCCGTTAATGGCCTCACAGACATTGCTTTTTTCACTTTGTTTCCCATACCAAGGAGACAGAGAAGCAATAGAAGGAGAGCGGTTCCCACTCCCACAACCCCAAATATGACTACTGTTTTCCTTGAGGACTTTTCTGTAAAGTGTATACTTCTTTGTTATCCACAAAAATTGGAGCACTTATTACTTTCGTTTTAAGCTCAAATCTATTGAACAAATAATTTACGCAGGTAAATCTAAGAATAAAGCAAGAACATTGAAAATAATTTTAAGAAAGGTGTTATGCATACTGGTTGATGTTTTGTGTGAAGTTTTACTGTCGGCTACCATGGAAGAAGCTCCCTCATGTGAAGATGACCCTCCAAAATCATAGAATGGATATATTTCATACCGAAGCGTGCAGCTCCATAACAAAGCTTGAGCTCCTTGCTTTGTCGAACAACATTCCTCAACCATTTGCATGGCGAACGATAAGCATGTTCTACAATCTTCAACGAAGATATCTCTCCAACACTGGACTAGGCCATATACCTGATCTGTGGAAGAATAATTCCTTGTTCCTGCTGCGAAACCCTTGTTTGCAGGAGGATAAACTTTCTGGGATAGACTGGACAGAAGACTAAATGTTGTACTCCTGAAAACATGAGCATCTGTTGTGATATTCTCTGTGTTCATGAGATATGCCCCTCTAAAATCTAGCCTCGATATGAAGTTATAGTTATCATAGCGCAAGAAACATCTATCTATCCACACTATGCCTCCCGTGGGATTCCAACAAAGTTCCTGAAGACTATGGTTTGCTTCCTGTGAACAACGTGCGCACTCTTGTGAGGATATGTTGCCCATACACTGGAGAAGGCCACAGACTTGGTTGAGATGATGGCCATGACAAGAAGTGTTAAACCCTGTTTGAGATATATTCCCAATTAGGTCATTCATAACTCTCCTTAAATTGCTTGAATATCTACTGCGATTGACGACACATCTACCGCCATTGGTAGCGCAATCATGGCATTCAAACGATCGCAACTCAGATGTCACCGATGAAAAACCAGTAGCGAGCAGAAAACCAAAATAGAAAAGAATAACAGATCTACTGTGATGATTAGCACAGCAAGAGCTGAAACTCATATTTTCTTAGGCCAGGCTTCGGGCAAAGCAACTTTTGAGATATTTCTATATTAATAATGTTTATTCATGCTTTTCCACACCGATATTTGTGTCAAAGTAGCAGGAGCTTGCTCATCAAGCTCATTCCACGCGTTCAGAAATTCAATTTCGTCGTTTGCCGAGAATTACATAACCGATTAGAATTAAATGCAGTCAATTATATTGAAGTTCATAGTTGGATTTAAAAAACAATTCATAGACGTGGACATCTTTTAATCTTTTGATTTTCCAACAGCCTTTCACTTAGAATGCATTTTCAAAGTTTCGTATTAGAATGCTTTTTCAAAGGGGTTGGAAATAATTATAAAAAATACAAGTGAACAATCACGAAGTAACGTCAATGGAGTTCTGGAGTGTGTAGGTATTAAAAATCATGGGTAATTTTTTTTTTAGAAGATATAGGGTTGTTTTTAAATGATATAACGAAAGTAAACATAGCAGTTTATGTTAGATTATGCATGGAAGTGGATCTCAACCAGCCCTTAACGGTAGAGGTTGAACTCAACTTGTAGGTATATCTTGGATTCAATAATTAGATTATGAGGCGTTGCCCTTCAAGTGTAGAGTTTGCCACATGCCACAAATATGAGCATTTGGCTTAGTCCCACTTAAACAATATGAACACAAAAATAGAGGTTTCTTTAGGAATGTCAAATCTTTCTGAGAATAAGTCAACAGTCAATAAAGAAACAACCAATATTTCTTAGGGTGGAGAAGCACAAGGAGATGGTTTTGAATAGCCCAAAAGAAGGAGAAGGCAAAAGAAAAAAGTTGGCAAAGAGCAAACCCAACTCAAGCCCTCAAATATGTATGAGATATTCAAGACACTAATGGACTAGGAAGAAAAACAATTCATGGAAGCAGTGGATGGGAATAATTAAAACAATAAAGCCATGTTCAAGCCCCTCTTTCACCTCCTCCTATCCTAAAGCAAGTAACAAAGTGCATTGAGTTACCACAATCAAAGATTGCAAGGGCATTGATAGTGAATAATCGAGAGTAGCCGATAATTAAGGATGTCATCATGGGTATAGCAGAAAAGAATAGAGAAAAGCCAACTCTAGGGATAACTCAAGTGGAAAAGAGATCAAAGAATATCAACTCTCAAGGAGTGGGTAGAAAATCAAATAAGGAATTGATAGCAGTTCAAGGAGATAAATTGATCACTAGGGGATTGGTGAGGACAATAGACTTGTATTGGTCTCAAGGTAACCAATGATTATACAATCATGGAATATTAGGGGTTTAAACAGTAGAACCCATCAATCTGTTGTTTGATGACTTATAAAAAGTAAAATAGATTTTTTGCTTATCCAAGATATAGAAATGTCATTGGATCTTATGTGTAAAACAATAAATAGAATTTGGAGGGGTGTTGGTCATATGGAAGTAGCTTCCCAAGGGGTCTCAGGGGAGATAGTTACCTTTTGGAACTCTCTTGAATGGACAACAATAAAACATATAGCTTGGAGGGGTGTCCTCACATCACATTTTAGGAACAATGTGATAGTTGAACAAGTTTTAATCACAAATTTTTATGGGGATCAAAACCTAGATGGTCAGATTCGCCAATGGAAAGCAGTGCATAATATGAGAGTCTAGACGGAGGAGTTAGACTTGATTGTTGTTGGGGATTTTAATGCTAAATTATCATCTAGAGACCAAGAAGGGGTTACCCCAATTTTGGATCCAAGGGATCAAATTATGATTGCCCAAGTCCATGCATTACACTTGGTGGATATTAAATGTCCTAGAACCAACTATACTTGGACTAATAAGAGAAGGGAACCACATAGCAGGAAGGTGAAGCTAGCTCATTTTTTTGGTTTTAGAGGAGACATTTGTGAAATGGAATCTAAAATTGTAGATTTTGGAGGGTCCAGCTTTCGGATCATTTCCCTATTTTGTTGGACATCACAAACATTCGATTTGAAAACTGTTGGTTACAAAAAGAGGAACTTCAAAAGAAAATTCCACAATGGTGGGAAGAGGGACGCTCGGTATATGGGACAACAATGTTTAGATTTCACAAACAACTTCATTATGTCAAGGATCAACTGAAACAATGGAGGCGAGCTAACAAGACAAACTTCCAGGTCCAAAGAGCTCCATTGGTGGCTATATGGGACGCGGTTCAAGAACACTTCAAGGAAGGAACAATTATAGAGCAACTCAAAGAAGAGGATTTTGCATTACGTAAAGCAATTGAGGACATTGCAACAGAGATAAAGAATCACTTGGTTATTAGAAGGTGATAAAAACACCAAAATTTTCCATCGGACTGCTTGTGCTAGGAGACAAACGAACAAGATGAAAGCTTTTTAGAATGAGAATAGGTGCTCCTTTGATACAATATTAGGTATGCATTTCAATTCAATGGATTATTTGCTAAATTATTTAAGGAAAGTATGGTGCAAGGTGAAGAGGATAAAAAAAAAATGTTCTTGCTATCATACCCTTTATTATCTTTGAAGAAGAAAATCAGGCTCTATTTAAATCCATTAATAGAGAGGAACTGAAAAAAATAGCCTTTAGAATGAGTACTGGAAAAACACTAAGTTCATATGGCTTTCCAATTAAGTTTTATGAGACCTTCTAAAACAACTTAAAGGAAGATGTAATGAATGTTATAAAGGAGTCTAAAAAAAATGTAATGAATGTTATAAAGAAATCCAAAAGTAGTAAAAAAATCTTAAAACATTAAATCATACATTTATTACCTTAATTCCAAAAGAGGAGAGGATGCATATTTCAAATTTTAGAACTACACAATGTCATATATAAAATAATGACAAAGATAATGGTGAGCGGCTAAAACCTCTCCTGCATAGCAGTATTGGTGTTCTGGTTTCACACGTCAATAGGAGAAGGTTTTCGGATGCCGCCGTTAGCAGGAGCTTGCTCTTTCATCACGCGTTCAGAAATTCAATTTCGTCGTTTGCCGATAGTCTACATAACCGATAATATTAGAATTAAATGTAGTCAATTATATTAAAGTTCATAGTTGGACTTTGAAAAACAATTCATAGACGTGGACGTCTTTTAATCTTTTGATTTTTCCAACCGCCATTTTCAAAGTTTTCTATTAGACTGCTTTTTCAGAGAGGTTGGAAATAATTATAAAAAGTATAAGTGAAGAATTAAAAAAAATAATAATAATAATAAAAGTATCACAAAGAAAAATTATGATAAAGAAAAATCATTGAGAAAAATCATTGATATAGTGGTGAGTAACGAAAATGGTTTTTAAAAATATTAAAGGTTGCATAGAGTTTTTTTTAATATGTTTGTTTTTAAGGATGGTGTAGTGGTGTAGTGACTAGGTTTTTGGTTTTTTTTTTTTTTTTAAATATGGAAGGTTAAAGGTTTAAACCACCACTATATACCTAAAAGGGGATAGGTTGGATGGTAGCAACCCAATGACTATCGATTGGGGTCCTCTTGACTGTGCCCTATCTAACGGACTTAAGGTTTATAGAGACAACTCATTCATAAAGTTATTGATTTTCTTATGAATCAAAGAAAAAACCATGATTTTAAGTTCTTATGTTTATATCTAACATCATAATATAATATAATATAATTAATATATATCATAAAATATATATTTTTATTATTGTAGTTTAATATTTAAAAATAAATATATTTTAAGCAAAATTTTCACTTTAATTTATAATAAGTTTACAATCATAACTAATGGCATATTTATTATAAACGTCATAGAATATATATTTTTATTATTGTAGTTTAATATTAATATTTTAAAATAAATATATTTAAGGGAAATTTTCATATTTTCAACACTTAAATTTAAAATAAGTTTATAATCATAACTAATGGCATATTTATTATAATGAAAAATAATTATAACATATTTTATTATTAAAATAAAGAATAAGTTTGAAGATATTAACAAAATAAAATCTAAAATTTTAAAAATAAATTAGAAGAGTGTATCTTATACAAAAGCATTTTCACAAATTCAACATAATAATAAACTATCAAAATTATTAAAAATGTGAAGTTACAATTGACAATTGCTATGATGATTTATACACTCAAACATATTGTGTGTAAGTGAGAACTTTGTGGTATTCATTCATCATCCAATGATCAAACTCTAAATGCTATGACACTATGAATTTATATACCACTAAATGTATACTCCAACCCAAAGCCTCTAAAATTACTATTTTAATATTGCCTTACACTCAAACAAATTGTATAAG
Source organism: Wollemia nobilis (assembly GCA_028583015.1). NCBI lineage: Eukaryota > Viridiplantae > Streptophyta > Pinopsida > Araucariales > Araucariaceae > Wollemia > Wollemia nobilis. Next base: position 24,357 of record JAQPPZ010002892.1, on the reverse strand, counting down.
TGAAACATTCGTGGCCTTCATTCATCATCCCATGCGCAAACTCTAGACACTATGATACTAATGACTTTATATACCACTAAATGCATATTCAAAACCAAGGCCTTTAAAATTATTATATTAATGTTGCCTTACACTTCCTCTAGCCTTAAACCACCTTATATATTTTTTGAGATAGTAGACTTAAAATTTCCATGAACCTCAACAAGTTATTGGTCTTACTCTTTTGACCTTGATTCTAGATGCATGATCCCAACAATATTTTTATTCAATGTATTCCACATCAAATCGTAATAGCATTGCCCCTCTAAAACACGTGTTACACATGAGATACCTACCCCTCAAATTTTTGTGATTCAATATTAACCAATATCTCCAGAGGATGTTCCTCATGAAATTCAAGCCTCATGTGGACCAAAGCCTTAGTTGAGGAAAGGGATATCTCCTGGGAATGTGGGATTATTTCTAACTCTTACATGATATTATTTAATCCCATAGATATGTCCATCACTTATTTTTCATATGATGTAGAACCTATTGTTGATTTCTCCTTGTCAAAACCTTCCATTAATTCCATGGAAACTAAATTACCAAGACCCATTTTTGCATTTCCTTCTACAAACTTTTCTAGCACCAAAATTATGAAACATGTATAAGTATTCTATGTTTCATAAGATGTTATCTATGATCATAATAACTATAAGCAAATAATTTTAGTATGTTACCATGTTTAATTAGTCATTATTATAGTGCACAAGGTACAAAAGATCCAAATCAAGTATTAATTACTTATTAGTACTTCCATGAGAAAAAATCAATGAAAGATCTAGATCGTCATCCTCTAGTATTATGATCAAGCATTACTAATTAAATCATCTAGAAGTACCTCTACAACCAATGATTGAATACAACTCAACTTTATAGGATAAGAATAAAGGATAAGGAAAAATAAACAATTTTAATAGGGACTGATAAGCCCTGTGCTTTTCATTCTCCTCTATGATTAAAATGGTGTCATCAAACCAAAATTTATCATAAAAATATTGGAATACCCCTTAATATTGTTAACTTTTGATTCTTAATACTTAAAGCAAAATAACCACAAGTTCTAAAATAAAGTTGTAATAAATATAAGTCAATGACAATATTTTTAAACATATAAAACTCATAAATAACTTCTACAACAACTCATAAAAATGCCATTAACAAATGCTCACAAAAATAGTATCTTGATAGAATAAAGATCTCCAATACACCATACTTCCACACACTCTCACTCTACATTGTGTCTATTACACACACATAGACACATATAATGGAATGTGACTTTTCATATGGAGTACTCTTAGCCTTCACTCTTCTTGAGACTCTTCACTTTCCTACTCTATGGACTCATGTGCACATGGACTATTATGCACATTTAAATTATTAAATACATTGCACACTCTAATAATACTTGTGCATATATTACATTGCATAAAGTAAATACTCAAACTCAAATCTAGGACACTCTCCTAATATAAATATGTACCCAAGGTGATACATTAACATGTACCAAATAATGTAATATTCTCCAACATCCTCCTGTATTACATTATTTGGTTATTGAAGATCAATCTATCTCTTTAAGATCAATTTCTGAACTTGCACAAAATATTTTTTGTTTTATCTTTTTGATGTGGCTTATTTTATTCTTCGCTTTATTTCTTTTCTTTTGCATATTATTTGATGATTCACCTTCTAAGCATTGTGTTAGCATATTATCACAATAATAAAACTTTAATTTTTGTCTTGAATTCTTCAAACAAGTATCTTCTTTAGGTCCAGTCTCCATCTTGCCATTTGTTTGATTCTTTTCCTTGTTTCACCTTTTATTCCATTTCTTTATTTTTATTTATGGTATGTCTTGGATGCAATGGGTTATTAAATAATCACAATAATATGATAATTTTTCTAAATGACTCTTCTTTGAGATTATTTCTTTCAACTTATAGCTTTTCTTGACAAAGTTCAAATATGATTAATGAAAGATACATCATTAGACATTCTTTTGAAGTGAGTACAATGATATTTTGAGATTCACAATAAGATCTAAAAATATTCTCATGAAGATATCCCATAAAAGGAGTAATTCTTTCTTCTTTAGCTTCTTTAAAGAACACAATCAATTTATCTTCTAGAACATCAAATATTCGATCTCCATCAATGTTGGATATTAAGCCATGTGAATAAAACTTGAGTGAATATAAAATTTCTTCACTATATTCATGAAAAACTTCCTTTACTATTTCATCAAGTATTAAAGCTTTGTGTCTTTTAAACCTTTGAAGTAGAATTCCTTATAGCTCCCCAGGATTTGTATGAACAAGTTAAAGATAATTTTTCAAATCTCTAAACCTGTGAGGTTGATTAGCTTAATGTCTCACTAGTTTTGAATGTATTATCCCACCTTGATAAATCCTTTTCAAATTCTAAATCTTAAGTTGAATTTGAGTATATGATCAAATACTAACTTTCAATTCTTCAAATCATGTAGTATACCTTGTATTTTATAATATTTGGATATTGATCAAACAATAGTTTTGGCAAAGGTTTCAATTGTTCAAGTATCTAGGTTGAATTCCTTTTATCTCCCAAATTTCAAAAATATAATTTCTCAATTCTAAATTTCACAAATCTATGTTGGTGTTGAATTTCTTATAACTCCCTAGTTAGAAACTTAGAAAACAAAGGTATTTGCAAATTTAATATTCCTATTTCGGTGTGGAAATCCTTATTCCTCCAAGTTAAACTATTTGTAAATATTTATATACAATTTGAATTTCAAAATAGACTAAAGTAATCTCAAAAACTTTCAAATTAAATACTTCTTACTTCAAAAATCTTCCAAATCATTCAATAGAACTTCTAAGGTTATAATTCATCATTTCATTACCTTATTTCTCTATTCATTAAATTAATTTCAAGTATAACAGATTATTTAACCTTAACCTTCATAGTATTATTCCTTATTCCTCCTTAATATTTGAAAAATATTAAATCAATTCAAATATTCTATACCTCCTTGTATATGTCATGCTAAATTTAGATTTTCAAATATTTGACCTCCTTCTACGTATTCGCTACCTCAAATATTAGATCTTCAAGTATTTCACCTCCTTCTACATATTCTCTAGCCTCTCTATCCTCCAATATTCTCTCCTTTATGATGCACTCCAAGTTATTCAAGAAATTTGAAATTGTCTCTCACTAAACTTGGCTATCATGAATTAATGGTGCATAGGAAATATTTTCTTCTCCCGTGAAGATGGTTGGCATTCCTTCTATGATGTGACATGTGGTAAACAATATCTTCACTTATAGCATTTTTACCAAGTGGTACTCAATGTTTGAACGTTATAATTTTGATACTCTTCTTGCCTTAACCCTATGTATGACCCTTGCAAATTTTGATGTCCCGAGTAAAATAATATTATAGGAGATTTGTAATCACACCGAAAGAAATGGTGCTCAAAGTTTTGTTCGATGATGATTTTACTTCAACCTAATGACTCTTCTTCTCCTTCCTCAATGGTTTTTAAATTGGCACTCTTCTTTGTTGCTCTCTTCAATGCAAGCATTTTCTCTCCCTTATGGCGGTTACAAACGCAAACTCTTTTATATTCCTTATAGTAGTTATGTTATCAAGTGATTTGACCTTCTTTCCACGTATATTTTGATTCTCCATGATGTCTCCTCATCTTCTAACACTTCTACTCCTATCAATGCTTATGCTTCCTCCACCTTGCTTGGTGGCTCTATCTTTCAATCTCAGTGGATCTTCCCTTGCATAGTGGCTCTTCTTTGCATGATGGCTCTTCTCCTTTGCATGGTAGCTCTTTTATTTTACACAATGGCTCTTCCTAGGCAACTCTTGGATGCTTAACCATATGTTCTACGATTGTTCATCTTCATTCTAACAACACCTTGGATTCTATCCTATGACACTTAAACTTCACTTTCTGGTGTCCCTTCCTTCAATACGATGGTTCCTCCACTTGTGCTTCATGGTTATACCATTCCTTTGGTGACTTTTATTCACCAATATTTTTTACAACTTTTACCTGTAATTTATGATGTATTTGGACACTCTAACTATGACTTGCTATTTTGCACTATTTGATCTCTTTCTTTTATCCAATAAGACTTATAAAAGTTCTAAACTTTTTTGGATTATAAAAAGAACATATATATTAATTTTTCCTTCTCATTATTAATCCCTTTCAAGCAATCTTTAACTTCACTTTTTTTTGTTATGTTTTACAGATTCTAGGATGATAATGATACCTCCTTTCTTAGCTTGGAGAAACTTAGCTTAAAATATATTATTATGGCTATTATAACCCTAATATGATGCTTTCAAAAAATTTATAATAAGCTTATTTGAATGCTTAAATAATGAAATTTTATAGCACCAATTTTACAAATCTCTTTTACCTCCTTTTGTAGCTAATCTCCTTGGTGATTTGATTCACCTTTTTGTTGTCTCAAATTTACAAATTTTGCAGCTTCACTTCCTTTTAATTTTCTGCCCCAAAAACAACTTATTTTTCCTCCAATAATGTTGTTAATAATTCTTCCCTTTCTCTTATCAAATGTTACCCAAGTTCTCTGAAGCTCCTAGATGATTTCATTCTCCAAATAATGTCCAAATTGAGCTCCTATCTCATTCCAAATATGCTATCTAGAACTCTCTAATTTGTAACTCTCAATGCTACCCAAAAATCTATCTTCCTGCTATCTAAAATACAACTTTATCTTCTTCAAATTTCCACCTTATATTGCCATCAATTTATTCTTAAAAATCTCCTTCAACTTTCTATACAAAATCTCTTTCAAATCTGCCCTAAACTTCTCCAATTCACAACTCTTCTATATCCTTCTAATTCTGCCCAAATTTGCATTCCAAAACTCTTCAAATGTTGCTCCAATAATATGATTTTTTATCCTATATTTTGCTATCCAAAAATAGCCTTTAACTCCTCCAATCCACTGCCTTAGTTTGTTGTCAAATTCTCCTTCAATTGCTACTCAAGGGCACTATAAAATCTACCTAAATTTTCTCCAATTTGTAGCTCTATGTCACCTTCAACTTTTTATCCTATGACCCTTCAACTTCTACCTCAAAAAACAACAAAATTCTTCTTTACAAATCAGCCTTCAAAATATTAATGGTTATATTCAAAATTCTTAATTTGGTGGTCTCTTCTATCCTCTTTCTCCTCTTTAGATCTCAATAAATTATATCTTTGATTTTGAAATTTTTTTTGGCCTCTTCTTCAAGAATTTGAATGTCTAGAAGTCTTCAAAAATACTTTCTCAAATTTGGAAAACTTCTTGCCAAAAATTTTCTCCTTGAATCAGTTTCACAAATCATTTTGGGCTTGTTGTTGAATGCCAATAATTTTCTAAATTTGATGTGATTACCTCTTTTCATAAGTTTCTTCTTCTTGCAATATTCTACCTCAAACTTTCTTCAAATCTTATCCAATGGCCACTTTCTCAATATGGTATTTGTATTTTGTCTTCAATCTATCTCTTTAAGATCGATTCATGAACTTACACACAATATTTTTTGTTTAATCATTCTAATGTGACTTCTTTTATTCTTCTCTTTATTTCTTTGCTTTTGCATCTTCTTTAATGATTCACCTTCTAAGCATTGTGTTATAAAATTATCACAATAATAAAACTTTGATTTTTGTCTTGAATTATTCAAACAAGTATCTTCTTTTGGTCCAGCCTCCATCTTGCCATTTGTATGATTCTTTTCCTTGCTTCAACTTTTCTTTCATTTATGTATTTTTATTGATGGTATGTATTTGATGCAATGGGTTAGTAAATCATCACAATAATATGACCTTTTTCTTAATGACTCTTCTTTGAGATCATTTCTTTCAACTTATAGCTTTTCTTGACAAAGTTCAAAGTTAATTAATGAAAGGTACATCATTAGAAATTCTTTTGAAGTGAGTACAATGATATTTTGAAATTCACAATAAGATCTAAAAATCTTCTCATGAAGATATCCCATAAATGTAGTAAAATTTTCTTCTTTAGCTTCTTTAAATAACAAAATCAATTTATATTTTAGAACATCAAATATTCGATATCCATCAATGTTGGATATTAAGCCATGTGAATAAACTTGAGTGAATGTAACACTTATTCACTATATTCATTAAATACTTCCTTCACTATTTAATCCAATATTATAGCTTTGTATATTTTAAACCTTTGAAGTTGAATTCCTTACAGCTCCCCAAAATTTGTATGAACAACTTAAAGATAATTTGTCAAATCTCTAAACCCTTGAGGTTGATTAGCTTAATGTATCACTAGTTTTGAATGTATGGTCCCACCTTGATAAATCCTTTTCAACTTCTAAATTTTAAGTTGAATTTGAGTATATGATCAAATACTAACTTTCAATTCTTCAAATCATTTAATATACCTTATATTTCATAATGTTTGGATAATGATCAGACAATAGTTTTGACAAAGGTTTCTATTTCTCAAATCTCTAGGTTGATTCCTTTTATCTCCCAAATTTCAAAAAAATAATTTCTCAATTCTAAATTTCATAAACCTATGTTGGTGTTGAATTCCTTATAACTCCCTAATTAAAAATTTAGAAAACAAAGGTATTTGCAAATTTAATATTCCTATTTCTATGTAGAAATCCTTATTCCTCCAAGTTAAGCTATTTGCAAATATTTCTATGCAAATTGAATTTCAAAATAGAATAAAGTAGTTTCAAAAAAATTTAAATTAAATACTTATTACTTCAAAAAAATTCCAAATCATTCAATATAACTTCAAAGGTTATAATTCATCAATTCATTACCTTATTTCTCCATTCATTCAATTAATCTCAAGTATAATAGATTATTTGACCTTTATATTAATAATATTATTCCTTATTCCTCCTTAATATTTGCAAAGGGTTAAATCAATTCAAATATTCTATACCTCCTTGTATATGGTGCGCTAAATTTGGGTCTTCAAATATTTGACCTCCTTCTACATATTCGTTGGCCTCTCTATCCTTAAATATTGGGTCTTCAAGTATTTGACCTCCTTCTACGTATTTGCTAGCCTCTTTGTCCTCCAATATTCTCTCCACATTCTTCAAGAACTTTGAAATCTATCTCACACTAAACTTAGCTCTCATGCATTAATGGTGCATAGGAAATATTTCCTTCTCCCATGAAGGTGGTTGGAATTCCTTCTATGATGTGACATGTGGTAAACAATCTCTTCACTTCCTTATAATATTTGTGACCAAGTGGTGCTCAACATTTGAATGTTACGATTTTAATTCCCTTCTTGCCTTAGCGCTATGTATGACCCTTGCAACTTTTGATGTAAAATAATATTCTAGGAGCTTTGTAATTACACCAAATGAAATGGTGCTCAAATTTTTGTTCTATAATAATTTTGCTTCAACCTAATGGCTCTTCTACTCCTTCCTCAATGGTTGTTCAATTGGCACTCTTCTTTGGTGCTCTCTTCAATGTAAGCATTTTCTCTCCCTTATGGTAGTTACAAATGTAAACTCTTTCATCTTCCTTACAATAGTTACGTGCTCAAGTGATTTGACCTGATTTCAATGTATATTTTGATGCTCCATTATGTCTCCTCAGCTTCTAATGCTTCTACTCCTTCTATCAATGCTTATGCTTCCTCCTCCATGCTTGGTGGCTCTATCTTTCAAGCTTAGTGGTTCTTCTCCCTTGCACGGTGGCTCTTCTTCTTTGCATGATGTCTCTTCTTATTTGCACAGTGGTTCTTCTCCTTTACACAATGGCTCTTCCTAGGCAACTCTTATCTGCTTGCCCCTCTATGCTACGACTATTCGTCTTCATTCTAAGAACACCTTGGCTTCTCTCCTATGGCGCTCAAACTTCATTTTTTTGTGGCCCTTCCTTCAATATGATGGTGCTTGGTGGTTCAACCATTCCTTTGGTGACTTTATTCACCAATATTTTTTAAAAATTTTACTTGTACTTTATGGTGTCTTTGGACACTCTAAATTTACCTTACTCTTTTGCACTATTTGATCTCTTTCTTTTATCCAATAAGACTTATAAAAGTTTTGCACTTTCTTGGATTATAAAAACAACATATATATTAATTTTTCCTTCTCCTTATTACTCCCTTTCAAGCAATCTTTAACTTCACTTTTTGTTGTTGTGTTTTGCAGATTCTAGAATGATAATGATGCCTCCTTCCTTAGCTTGGAGACACTTAGCTTAGACTATTTTTTTTTTCTATAATAACTCTAATATGGTGCTTTAAAAAAAATTATAATAATCTGATTTAAATGCTTGAATAATAAACTTTTATAGCACCAATTTTACAAACCTCTTTTACCTCCTTTTGTAGCTAATCTCCTTGGTGATTTGATTCACCTTTTTGCTGTCTCAAATTTACAAGTTTTGTAGCTTCACTTCCTTTTAATTTGCTTCCCTAAAAACAAATTCTTCTTCCTCTAATAATGTTGTTAAGAATTCTTCCCTTTCTCTTATCAAATGCTGCCCAAGTTCTCTTAAGCTCGTAGTTGTTTTTCTTCTCAAAATGATGTCCAAATTGAGCTCCTATCTCATTCCAAATATGCTATCCAGAACTCCATAATTTTAAACTCTCAATGCTACCCAAAAATCTATGTTCTTGCTATCTAAAATATAACTTTATCTCCTTCAACTTACCACCTTAGATTGTAGTAAATTTCTTCTTCAAAATATCCTTCAACTTGCTATCCAAAATCACTTTCAAATATGCCCTAATCTTCTCAAATTCACAACTCTTCTATCTCATTTTAATGCTGACCAAATTTTCCATCCAAAATTCTTCAAATGTTGCTCCAATAATATGATTTTTTCTCATGTATCTTGCTATTAAAAAATAGTCTCTAAATCCTTCAATCCACTACCTTAGTTTGTTGTCAAATTCTCCTTGAATTGCTGCTCAAGGGCACTACAAAATCTACCTAAATTTTCTCCAATTTGTAGCTCTATGTCACCTTCAATTTTTTTATCCTATGACCCTTCAAATTTTGCCTCGAAAAAATAGCAAACTTCTTTACAAATAAACCTTCAAAATATTATAATTATCTTAAAACTTCTTAATTTGGTGGCCTCTTCTATCCTCTTTCTCCTCTTTAGCTCTCACTAAATTTTATCTTCAAATTTGGCCTCTTTGTTGGCCACTTTTTCAAGAATTTGAATGTCTTGAAGTCTTCAAAAATACTTTCTCAAATTTGGAAAACTTCTTGCCAAAAATCTTCTCCTTGAATCAGTTTCACAAATCCTTTTAGGCTTGTTTTTGAATGATAATAATTTTCTAAATTTGATGTAATTACCTCTTTTTAGGAGTTTCTTCTTGCAATTTTCTACCTCAAACTTTATTCAAATATTCTCCAATGGCCACTTTTTCAACTTTCTCAATAGGTCTTCTCTAGCCTTCTTCTAGCTTCTTCCAAATTCACTTGAAACCTCTTCCCTTGTGTTTTCAAATTCTTCAATCTTCAATCTCCTTTCTCAAATATGCAATGGGGACTTCTTCTCTCGAGTGCCATCTTTCTTCAATCTTCAATAGAGCTTCTTTCACCTCTTTTTCTCTTCTTTCTTCAATCTACTATGGAGACCTCTTTCTTGGGTCTTCTCAATCTTGAATTTGTAGTCTTCGATATACAGTATTCAATATTCAATGGGGACCTCTTTCTCGGGTCTCCTCAATCTTCAATATTCAATATTCAATATTCAATGGGACCTCTTTCTTGGACATCATTAGTATTCAATGTCTACACTTTTGCTGCAACTCAAAACTAATCCCTGCATGAGGAAAGCACATGGACTTTTAGACAACCAAAGGTGAAATTCTTCTCCATTTGTTTTAGGAAGCTTCTCAACCTTTTAAAACTATTTTTTTTACAACAAAAACTATGGGTGCAATTTTGTACCCCATCCTTTTTGTAAAGATGATGATTATCTTCTAGGAGCCTACCAATTTTGAAGGAACATTGATGGAGAGGCCAAATATATTAGGTGGTGACAACAGTAGCCACAGATAAATCAAATTGATGAGTGGATGGTGGACTAAAGTAGAGTAGGAGATAAAGTGGGTGGAAATCCACCCTTGACCTTGGGTGAAACTTCCTAAAATACCCAACCAACTTCTTGGGTGGACAATTCAAAGGGATAGCAAGGGTGAACGAATTGTACAACCCAACCCTTAGGGAGGATAAAGAATCCCACCCATTTTGGGAAGGAGATACAAGTGCAAATGATGTGGAACCTCAAAGAAATGCCTGCACTCACTCCCCAGTACCCTTGTAGGTGGAAACAAGGACAAAAAATGCATCCACTTGACATGCAAGTATCCCGCCATTGCCCAAAATTCAAATAAAAGACTTATCCACTGATCCAGCTATTGGGTACCTAACAATGTACATGGATATGGATTATTTGAGGCGTGTTTCTTTCAAGGTACTTCAATACTTGTCACTCACCACCTAACTAGAGGATCGCTAGTCGAGGAGAAGGATGAAGCATTTGATAATTGATTAACTAGGCATAAGCATCAGAGGATCCAAGGGCCTAAAAATAACTAGATACATCGACTTCCTTATAGAATACTAGCACCATCTAGTGGGATAGTGTACTAGTGCAGTTCTCATTTGTTGTAAGGATTGTCTTCCCATCTACCACCATTAATGTTTGATTTTGTAATTGGCATAAATATACCTATAAATAGTGGAATGTTGGTCATTCCTAAGGGTGAGTATTTAGCCATTACAATTTATATGTAATATTTACCTCTATGTAAATATAAATTTTGTACTATTTGATCTTTGGCTCTGTCTCCATGTTCTCTATTAATTGTATGAATGTGTGTTTCTATTTGATTGTTTGAGTTATCCTATGATATTCTGCTATCTGGATTCTATGGGGTTTAATTGAGTGACTCAGGAGTGCACATTCATAAATACGGATTAAGGGTTTATTTATGCTAAAGACATTTGGATAGGAGCACTTTGATTCTAAATCTTGGATCTCATGCACCTGTACATTGGTGCTGGAATTCGTTCCCCACCCATTCCTAATAGGAACCAAAACATAGATATGGTTGGGTAATTTGTTAGGTGCAGGTTCTATGTTTCATACGTGGTATATTTCTTGCATAGGTCTTGATGCAACTATACCCATCCTTGTGAGTTTTGGCTACAACCATTTATTTCTTTCTCCTCTTTTTCCCTTTTCCTATTTTACAGTGTAGGTAGCTAGAACCACCCCCGAAGGAATCGACCTTATCTAGAGATCGTCCATCCCATCCCGATGTGGTGGCCATTCTATACTATGTCATTGTTCCACCCACGCCTTGACACATGGTGTTAGACTGGCAACCAATAGTTTTGGTGACTCTACTAGGAAACTCACTAAGTTTCTATGTTTTATAAAATTAGATTTTGATGGCTCTTTGATTTACCCACATCTTCTCAAAGTCACCTGGTGACTTCGACTACGTGGCACATCTATATTATGATACCAATCACTCACACACGGTAAATATCCAAACATCTCAAAGGAATCAAGATATGATGAGCAACCTTGATCTCACTAGTAGAGATAGCATGCTCATTTGACAACTTCAACTTTGAATCCAATAGAAGAACTAGGATGTCTAAATACTATTGCCTTTATAGCTCAGTCATTGTTCCCCAGTGAAATGACCCCGATCCACTAGACATCCACTGCTCACTTGATATTCCCAAGGGCACCCTAAAATACCTAACCAAATATAATCGCACCTTGAGAATGGCTTGAGAGCACCTTGAATATGTTGCTACACTAGCGTCCTGTTGTGACGTCCTTTAGAACAACCTCAAAATTGGGGACCCACTTGAAAATTTAGAAATTTATTTCCAAGTCATTATTTTGAACTCATATTGATGAAGCTTGTTGCTTGCGTTTAGGCTTCATTGTTGTCATCATTGGGATATCAATAATATTCATGCTTATGGTTCACTGTTGTCATCATGGGAATGTCAAAATATTTGGTTTTCACGTGAATATCTTCATAAGAGTGCATTGTTAAAATTCACCTTTGATTCATAGACCTTGGCACAAATATCTACCCTGTAAATATTAAGCTTTTGTTGGAGGTTAAGTTATAAGGGTTGAGTTTTGTATGTTATTTAATAACGTGTAATTGTGGGGTTGTTTTGTTTCCTAAATTTGTCCTTGGTAAATGTTATTGTTTTGTTATAAAAGGATTGTTGTATTAGTATGTGATAGTTTATGTGTGTTTTAATTTGGTTAGAATCATTGTTTTTATGTTTGGTTTTAATTTATTATTTTATGCGAGTGTGTTTGTATTAAAGTTAGGTTATATTTTAATTTATTTGTTTGTTATTAGTCTGTTAGTGTATTAATTTAAAGTATCGTGTTTTATTTTATTTTATGTTTCATGTGGTATAATTGTTATGTTTTATTGTATTTTATAATGTTTAGTTGTTCTTTATGTTTAAGTGTTTTCTTGTTTGATATTCTGTTTTTCTTATTCTTTTTTTATATTGTGTTTGGTTAGTTTGTCTTTTATGTTTTGGTATGTTTATTTATATAAGTTTTAAAGCTGTTTTACGTTAAAATTATTTAGTATTTAGTATTTGTCATTATGTTGTAATTAATTGCTTTGTTGTGTTTTCATAGGTTTTCATGGCGAAGCATGGTCTTCATGGATGACTTTCGACGGTTATCTAGGTGAAACGATGTCTCTGAAGCAGTCCTGCCAAAGGATGTGAATGCAACGACATAATGATGGGATAAAAGACTTGGTATAGCGACGCAGTGCCTCCAACGCAGTTGCTCGATAGGAAAAAATGAATTTTCAAGTCGCATGCTAGAAAATCGGAGTTGTGAAAGGTATCATCGTGAACGTAGATAGAAGCAGGTTGGCATATTTGTAGCTAGAATACAAATACCCAAACCTCGGTTAAACAAATTTGTCAGGAGGCAGAAGGTAGATAAGTCATCGTTCATCAGAAAATATAGTCAAGACATGTCAGATAATCGCTATTGCCAGAACATCAAACAATTATTGACAACACCAGCTGAAAAATATTGTTGTCATTTTCCAGAGATCGTAGTTGCTTGGATGTCAAAGAATAAAATTGCTAGGATGATCGCTGGAAAACATGGTCGCCAAGGCATACTCTGGAAGTCATAGGTTCACAAGAGCAGGATTGGTGGACATCATAGTGATTAAGGTTTGAGGTTTCATTGTTGGTGATGACGGTATGACATCATTTTATCAAAGTAGAATGGGTTTGATGTGATCACTATGGAGAGCATAAAGGTTGCGTATTGTTTCATGGGAGCAGATTTCAAATATGTAGACAATAGAAAAATTCGTCATGTCTGGATTGAATTGAGATATGATGATATCCAATGGTGGTATAGAAAAGTCACTGCATAATCACAGAGAAATATAAGCATCACGATCGCGATATTTATGATTTGGAATACACATTATTTCGTCAGGACGAAAGGAATGAGGAGCATCATCTGTGGGAAGCTAAGATAGAATTAAAGGATTATGGTGAAAGTAGCAGGAAAATGTGATCTAGATTTTGATGAATGTGATAGAAATGATAATATTTGTAATGGGGGGTGAGGTTAGTAAATGCAATATAATGCAGATCGATAGGCAGAGGACGTGAGTATAATACCTCCTTTTTCATTCTTAGGTGACGTTCTCCCAATTTACGAAAAGCAACAGGTCATTCTATTGTCTTACCCAGTGATATATTTAATAAAATTGATGAAGACAAGGCAAGTTTTGCAAAATGCATGTTAGGAACGCAGTCATTAATCCACATGCCAGGAAAGTGTAGCCGCACATTGGAGATCGCAGTCATAAGGTCACCGAAGCTTACATTTTATAAGTCACCAACGATTGTAGCTCTCAAAATATGATATTACATGGCATAGAGTTCTATGAAGAGGCAATGGATATATACATCGCAAGTGTGAAGAGGACAATATACATTTAATATTTGGGAACAAAACCCTAGAATTAAGAGGGAATGTGGTCATGGGAATCATATAGTGGGACGTTGGCATTGGAGGTTGCATTGGATTCACCCTGGGATATAACGTTGGTGTTGGGTTTAACGAATAGCATGTTATTAAAGGAATAACCCTAAAGTGGGTGAATGTTATGATATTTATGTGAAACTTATTACCTTAAACTAAGGTATTAAAGGAAATATTACATAAAGAAAATATACGGAGGTAATAATGAACACTGTGTTATTAATTAATCCAACGAAGGTGAAACTGGTAAAAGCAACCGAACAAATGAAATTAGAAACAAAAATAACAAATTATTTCAATTATAAATGGAATTGTATTCCATGGCCAAAGGGTCGGACACTTTGTGCAGGGAAGGAGAGAAAAGAATTGAAGGAGCCAAAGCCAGGTTTTGCTAAAGATACAGAGAGGTCCAGATTACAAAAAATCAAGTTTATTGTAAGATCAATATTTTTATATTAAATATTTGGATTCAAATATGTGCGCACTTTGTATTTGAAATATTATAAATTTTAATATAAATTTTCCATAGTTAATGTCCCCTGAAGATTGCACTATGTTGTTGTTCTGCTGTGTTGGCAAATAATACTATGGTTAAAGTTTTTGTGAACTATTTTATGTATTATTTTTCCAAGATAAAAGTTTTATTTTCTTATCCTAAAAATTTTGATTATTTATTTTATATTAAATCTTTTGTTCCATAACCTAGTTCAATTTAATCAAATTAAACTCTAAACTAGGTTTTTAATAAGTTATTTAAATATTAAATTGTTTAATATTTGAATAAATAATTCAATAAAATATAGATAAGTCTCCGGTTTCAACTTTAATTCAATAAAGTTGAGCATGAGAATTGTTGGATTTTATTGAAAGTGGGTTTGGATTTCATGTTTCAAATACTGCTTATTTATTTACAAGTCCAAACATTACATTAGAAAATTATGTTATTTATTAAATATTTAATTTCATAAATATAATAAGGAAGCATTTTTATGAACTTGATTTTAAATCATATAATTCACAGTTCATAAATAAGTCTTTATAGTAAACCCTATGAATGGATGATTAATAAGGTTTTTCAAACATTATAATTTTGGGTTAAACATTTTTATGTTTTATTCATTTTTCTCAGATATTTTAATGTGGATTTCATATTTGAGATAAATAAAACTTATTTGTTGATTAAACCTCAATTTCAAAATTTGAATATTTATGATTTGGGTTTACATCATAATGTTGTTTTTCCTAGAAATTTCACATACTTTATGTCTAAGGTAATCAAAATTTCATATTTATTAAAATGCTAAGATAAATTTGCTAATTTTAAAGAAAGGTATTTTAATTAGTATTCTTGTTAAATTTACCCCGAGAATTATTAAATCATAAGGCAAATTTATTCTATCACTTGAATAGTGAAAACTGGTGAAAATCATGTTAGATATGTTAAAATCTAAAATCATTCATCTAGTTTCCCAAGCCCCTTATTAACAACACTTGCAAACCAAACGAGTTATCTAAGCATTGTTTATACAGACACATAAGATATACTGAAACTTAAGATAAGAACCTTGGAGATATATACCATTCTTTGCAAGAGAGAACTTAAATGTTCAAAATTGTCGAGTGGTTTTGTGACCTAAAAAAATTGCCCCTCAACAAATTGGCACTAGAAGGAGGGCTTGATAAAACTGGTGCTTGATTTCATTATTATGCAATTTATTGTTTCTCAAAACTACATACTTGAATTTGTCTAATCACATTGATTTATTCTAAATACTTCAAGTATTACATTTTTCTAGTGAGACTTAGAAATAAACTGGAGTCTAAGGAAATTATCACTAGGTCTAAGTCAACTGGGTCTACTATATTTCAGAGCTTATCACCCAGTAAAATACATAGACGAAGTAAAACACAAACTATGATTTTGTCTAATACCCCTAATGCTAGTCCTAGTGCACTTGTTAACTCGTCACAGATCAATATGGCTACCGCACCTGCAGGTAACCTGGTATGGCTGGATAATTAGAAAAGTTCACTGAATATAGCAGGTGTTGCTCATGACTTGCCAAAAAGTATGGAGAAGCACTTGCCAAGGTATAAACATGATGGTACTCGCATGGCAAAAGAACACGTACAAGAATACATTGATGCCATATCTAGACTACAAATAAAACACGAAGATGTCGCTTGTAGGTTATTTACTCTAACATTAGATGAAATAGCCTATGATTGGTATGTTTCCTTACCTGCTAATTCAAGAACATCGTGGGACATGCTCAAAAAATGCTTTTATTTCTAAGTTTAAACTTGCAATTGATCCTGCTATTGTTTATTTATAGTTTGCTTCTACTCGTAGGTAACCTAACCAACCTTTAAGAATGTTTATTACTAGGTTCCATAAAATGTATTCACGACTAACTACTCCTTACAATGTTGTAAAAGATTTTGCAATCCATGTTTATTTGAATCATTGGATCCATTAACGACATTGTTCATCAAAATAATAGGACAAATAACAACACTCACAAGAGCATACATGGAAGAACATGTACAAGCATACATTGATACCATATCTAGACTGCAAATCGAACATGAATATGTCGCTTGTAGGTTATTTACTCTAACATTAGATGAAATAGCCTATGATTGGTATGTTTCCTTACCTGCTAATTCAATAACATCGTGGGACATGCTCAAAAATGCTTTTATTTCTTAGTTTAAACTTGCAATTGATCCTGCTATTGTTTATTTATAGTTTGCTTGTACTCGTAGGTAACCTAACGAACCTTTAAGAATGTTTAATACTAGGTTCCATAAAATGTATTCACGACTAACTGCTCCTTACAATGTTGTAGAAGATGTCGCAATCCATGTTTATTTGAATCATTGGATCCATTAACGACATTGTTCATCAGAATAATAGGACAAATAACAACACTCATAAGAGCATACATGGAAGCTCTTTTGGTGGAATAACAAATGATGCCTTCGAGCTGTACGCTTAATCAACTACCCTCGATCGGACATCTAGGTATGCAAAATCAAATATCCATGATTAATAATGCTTTGATTAATCAAAATCCAATGTTAAACATGATACTTCAAATACCAAATCAAATGGCTTATGCACCAAAAAATAATCAAATGTTGCTAGAAAGTCATTATGTTGCACAAAAAACTAGAAATGATGCATCGCAATTTAATGCATTTGGAAATGTTACCCCAAATCAAAACTTGAATCAATTTCAGAATCTCAAACACAAAACAATCCCATGTTCGCTCAAAATTTACAAAATTTACAAATGCAATAGGGTAATCCGATGTTTATGCAAAACATGCAAAATCAAACAAATTCTATGAATTCTAACCCATGGGTAAATTAAAACATGTTACATAACCAAAATTTTCCCCATGTTATGGCTCAAACAAATACGACACTTCATCCAAATGTGCCTAATCAGAGTTGGTTGAATCCTCAACCAAACATGTAAAATGAAAACACTTCTAGTTGGTTGAATCCAACTATTCAGAATGTTCCACCAAACCCAAATGTTGCAACTCAAAACCAAAATCAAACTTCTAATGATACTTATGATCCCAAAAGGGTAGCAGATTTAGAAATAATGTCCCTTAAATTTAGTAATGATATGGTACAAATGCATAAACAAAATAATCAAAATTTTCAACATAATCAAACATTTACTATGCAAAGACATAAACATTTTAACACTAGATGAAATAATGGGGGCGTACCAACTCCTGTGGCTAACAATAATGGAGCTTCTAGCTCAAACTCAAAAGCCACTATTATTAACCTCACAAAAGTAGTGTTCGATAATTGGTGTATATTGCATGGTACAAATGAACATAATGAACTAGAATGCAATGAATTTAGTTGTGTTGCAAATTACATTCAACAGGATTTGAATAAAATGGAGTTAGTTCTAGATGATGATGTGGATGAGGCTAGCATAAGCAAATGTAAGAGGTCAACTTTATAGTGGACATTTGTGAACCAGATGAAATTGAAGAACAAGAATAAAGTGAACAAGAGGATGAGTTGGGGGAAGAGGTACACACTCTAAAACAATATAAGAGGCCAACTCATGGCTATCATTTATGGAGTAGAGGTAAATTTTATAACACATCTTCTACCCCTCCTAAGAATTTAAAAGTGCCACCTGATGTCAAATCTAATAACAACCCTATTCCACCACCTTTGCTTGAAAAGAAAAAGGTGATTCCGAAAAACATGTCAAAGACCCAAAATGATGAATCTACAAGTTATAACATTATTGACAATCTGAATAAAACAAAGGCTAGCATTAAACTATATGATGCTTGTCAGTTACCTAAATAAAGATAGTTGTTAATGCAAAATATAGGATTTCAAGAAGCGAAAGAAAGCAATGATGTTACTGAGGTTAAATATTTTTCTAAAAAAGAAAAATAAGAAGCTTTACCTTTTCTGCTAATAGTTCGAATTGCAGGAAAGAATGTACACAATTGCATGGTAGATTTAGGAGCATCAAGTAATGTAATGCCATCTTCGGTTTGCAAAATATTAGAACTCACTCCTGCGAAGATGAATAAAATAGTTGTTCAATTAGATAAAATAGAGGTGAACGTGGTAGGTATGTTAAAAAAAATCATTAAAATTGCCTAGAACCCAAAATTTAGCTGTACATTGATATTCAAGTTGATATTTATGCTAAATATGGTTTATTATTGAGCAGGGATTAGAGCAAGAACTTCAATGACTATTTCTCAACAGATTTATTACACATGTGTCTACTTTGGAAGGAAGTAGCAAATCAAATTTGGGTTGAACGAGAACCTAGACTTAAAGAGCTCATCATGGAATACAATAAAGGAACAAATGAAGTTCTATATAGTGAAACATAACTTGGTACATACACCTTAGACGTGATCGAAATAACAAGTGAGATAGAAGAGCAAGGTATATCTAACGAATCAATGGCAAAGAATAATCTTGTCTGGTTATTAAAATTCAATGGATCTAGATCCAGGTAAGGTAGTTGTGCTAGGGTGGAACTCATAAGCCCCAAAGGTAAGACCTCATTTCATGTTTATCGTTTACAATTTCTTTGTACTTGCAATTAAGTAGAATATGAGGCATTGGTTTGTGGATTACAACTAGCTTTGAGTAAGGGTATTAAATGCTTAAAAGTTTTAGGATATTCATAGCTAGTATTTAAACAGGTTAAGGGTCAATATTCCTATAATGATAAAAGATTAATCCATTATAGGAATAAAGTTAGAAGCCTAATTGATGAATTTTTGGCCTTTAACATTGCTTTGATTTCTCGAAAGGGCAACCATGTTGTAGATGCACTAGCCGTTGCCGCAGGTACGCTCAATCCAATAGATAAAAATAAGCTTAAAAAGTTCATGATTAAGCTTATGCCTTGTTCCTCTATTCCCGATAATGTTAATAATTTTCAAGTTTTTGAGAGTGACATGCATATTTTTAATTTTGTAACTAATTATAGTATTTTTGAAAAATAGGTGATTAACGAAGATGAAAGATTACACGAGGACATTAATGAATGTGAAGAGATGATGAAAGTCAACAATATCCCTCAAGGTTACTATAAATCATGAGAGAAACGTGCCAATGTTGTTGTAGCCTGTGATTGAATCAAGACCATTCGCTGAATGGGGGATCGATTTTGTGGGAGAAATCAGTCTGAATTATTCTACACAACACAAGTACATTCTGACTGCCATCGATTACTGTACTAGATGGTCAGAAGTGATTCCTATGAAGAATTGCACTACAGAGGTCGTGGTACGATTCTTGGAAGAAAACATTATCACTCGGTTTGGTATACTTAATGCTATTATTAGTGATAATGGTTATGCATTTGAATCCATTCATTTAACAGAATGGGTCTACGACAACAAGGTAAGTCTAAATTTTACCTCGAAATACTACCCACAACATAATGGTCTCGTCGAATCTACCAATAAGAACTTGTTGTCAATCATTAAAATGTTGTTTGACCATAATCCACGAGAATGGCATACAAAACTTAAATTTGCATTATGGGCAAATAGGATCATAATCAAAGAATCCATAGGAACATCTCCTTATCATTTATTATATGGACAGGATCCATTATTTCCCACTAATAGTAAGCTCCAAACTTTGCAATTTATGAAATATTACCTTGAAACTGATGATAAAGTTGAATCCCATTTAGTGAATCTTATTAAACTTGATGAAAAATGTGAGGAAGCCTTACTTCACTTTAGCATGCATAAGGAGGTGGTAAAATGTTGGTTTGATAAATGGGCAATTGTAAAAGCTTTTCAAATATTTGACTTGGTGTTGTTGTGGGATAAAGCACGTGAAAAGATAAGGGATCACCAGATGTTTTATAATTTAAGGATAGACCCATATCAAATTTTGGAAATCTTAGGAGAAAATGCATTTAGATTGAAAACTTTAAGTGGAGAGAACTTGTCGCTTCCTGTGAATGGGTGTCATCTAAAGAATTATTTTCAAGCTTAAACACAGGAGAATGATCTTATTTATACATTATTGTATATACTAATTTGTTGTGTGATGTGTTGGTGTCATGTGTTATTGACAAACTTCTTTGTCATTGGTAAATGTTATTGTTTTGTTATAAAAGGGTTGTTGTATTAGTATGTAGTATGTGATAGTTTATGTGTGTTTTAATTTGGTTAGAATCATTTGTCTTCCACGGCTGCTGCTGGGTTTGCCCGACTTGGCAAGACCCGTATGAGAGGAGAGAAACGCCGAAACAGAGAACAACAAAATAAACACTTAAACAACTGCAAACCCTAAAGATGTTACAGACAAAAGCAAACTTTATTTATATGAACAACTAGGGTTACAAAATTCCTCAACCGAGGAAATAACTTCATCTACAGGCTACACTGCAGGATAAACCAAACAGGGGAAATGTCGAGTCTGCTGCTCGAACATAAATCAGCTGAGCCACTCTGCTCATTGAAACATTCACCCTCCTTTCTTTGCTCAAATCTTCGCTTCCTCTTTCACGAAATTCTCTCACACACGCTCTGCTTCTCCTTCTATGCACTCTTTTGTCTGTAGACCCGAACCGTCCTTTTATAGCTACGGGGAGAGGAGGATAAGGGTTATCCTCTGACAGCTCTGGATAAGGGTTATCCTCGGACCGACCCTTGTCTAGGGTTTCTGACAAACGTCGACTTGGAATTTACTCCTGTGGAGATCAGATCTGTCAGGTGTCAAATCTATCAAAAGATAAGTGCGACGTCATGTCACACTTTTTCCAGGATCCCGAACTGCGACAGCGTAGTCCGACTTCGCCCATGTTTGGAGCGCAATCTGGTTTCACCCCAAGGTTCACAGCACGAGTTGGGCACGAGGCATGAAATCCAGGTTAATTTTTCTAACACCCTCATTTAAACCTAATTTCACAAGCACTTTGACTCCAATGCTCACGCAATATGCTGAAGTCTTCCTCCTTCAAAGGCTTCATGAAAATATCTGCCAACTGCTCCTTGGATCTACAAAAGTGTAGATGAATTTCTTTGGACTTCACTAACTCTCTGATGAAGTGATAACGAATATCAATGTGCTTCATTCGGCCATGGAACATAGGATCCTTTGACAGTGTAATGGCCGAATTGTTATCACAAAAAATTGTTGTCGCACCTTCTAGAGGATTGTACAGTTCACTCAGAACTCTTCGCAGCCATATTTCCTAGCATGCGGATGTCGTGGCGGTGACATATTCTTCTTCGACTGTGGACAACGCAATAATGGGTTACTTCTTGGATGCCCATGAGACTGCCTTTGATCCGAGATGGAAAGCATACCCGGAGGTGCTCTTTCGATCATCGATACCTCCAGCCCGAGTCCATCATCATACGTGTAGCCGAACTAGCTCCAACTCGGTCTTATATGGCATAAAATAGGCCATGGTTAGTGTCCCTACGACATAGTGCAAGATCCTCTTGCACGCTGCAATACGTGTCCTTCGGAGTCTCCATGAAACGGCTAATCGGACTAACTCGATCATCGAGATCCGGTTGAGTTGCGTCAAATACATCGGTCCGCCAACTAGCCTCTTGAAAAAGGTTGGATCTACAGACCTCCCCTGTATCCAACTTGCTCAGCTTCAAACCTTGTGGCTACAAGTGTGATGGTAGGTTTGCTGTCCTCCATCTTGAAGCGCTTCAGGAAATCCTTCACATACTTACCCCGAGAAATGAAGATGCCATCTGTTGATTGATCAACTTCAATGTCGAGAAAATATTTCATTAGCCCCATGTCAGTCATTTCAAACTCAGACTTCATGGTTGTTCTAAACTACGCAAATAGGCTACTGCTATTGCCAGTAAATATCAGATCGTCCACATACAGGTAGAAGATGATGAGCTCACCTGTTGAATTTGTCTTCATGTACAAAGAGTGCTCATATGGGCATTTTTGAAACCCATTCTCCTGAAAATAACTATCAATACGGCTGTACCATGCCCTGGGTGCTTGCTTCAACCCATACAGGGCCTTCTTCAATTTTATGACTTTGCCTTCTTGCCCTTGTATTTCATAATCGGGCGGTTGGTCTATGTAGACCTCTTTTTCCAACACTCCGGTTGAGGAAGGCGGACTTGACATCCATCTGGTACATGCTCCATCCTTTCTGAGCTATGAGTGCCAGAATCATTCTGACTGTGTCAAGTCGGGCTACAGGTGCATACACCTCATGATAGTCAACTCTTGACTTTTTCTTGTAGCCTTTTGCCACTAATCTGGCCTTATGCCTGTCAACTTCTCCTTGGATGGAAGATCTGTTAGCTGCCATGTCTCATTCTTCTTAATGGCTGCTATCTCCTCATCCATCACATTCACCCATTTGTGATTTCGACTTGCCTCTTCAAACTCCTTTGGATCACATTCGGTAAAGAGAGCAAAATCAGGAATAATCTTCATCTAATTGATTACGGGTTACCTCATAGATGTCTTGCAAGCTGCGAGTCTTCACGGGAGTCCCTCGGGTTTTGAATTCTTCTTGCAAGTGGAGGTGACCGGGATGATGAGGGTGCTACTTCTGGCACCACTGTTGATGCTTGAAGGCACAAGTGGTTGGACTCTGTCTTCCTCCAATTCTATAGATTCAACAGTTGCTGGTTCAGACGGACTAGTCTTTGACTTCCCATTCCAGACTTCATCCTCTAGGAACTTCATGTCTCGGCTGATGACAAGTTTCTTTGTCATAGGATTGTACAGCCTGTATGCCTTCGCTGGTTTGCTGTACCCTATGAAGATGCATCTTTCAGCTTTGTCATCCAACCAATCACTTCTCTTCCGGAACATGTGCATATCTTGTGCACCCAAAAACTCGCAAATGAGCCACACTTGGCTTCAACTTGCTCCAGGGCTTCCTCTCTGGAATTTTGTCCCTCACACTCTTGGTGGGACATCGGTTCGACAAATAAAGCGCACAAATTACAACACTGCCCGAACTCATGTGGCAAACTTTTTGCCTTCAACATGCTCCGTGCCATCTCCATGATTGTTACGATTTCTTCCTCTCAGCTACACCATTCAACTGCGGTGTATATCTGGCAGTGAACTTCCTCCGAATTCCATGCTGTTTGTAGAAGTTATGGAATTCGTTGGAGATGTACTCTTCACCTCCATCAGTTCTGAGAGTCTTCAGATAATGATCGTTCTGTTTCTCAACCAAAGCCTTAAACTCCCTAAACCTTGCAAATGCCTCGACTTCAACTTGATTGGATAAATCCAGAGTCTTCATCTAAAGTCATCAATGAAGGTCAAGAAATACTTGTTGCCGAGCATATGAGGTGGTCTGCATGGGACCACAGATGTCTAAGTGCACCAGCTCCAAATGCCGTGATGCTCTCCAAGAATGCCCTATAGGAAATGTGTCCCTGTGCTGCTTGCCCGACCTGGAAAACCTTCACAAACTTGGTTCGGTTGCTCTATAAGGGTAAACCCTTCACCATCTACTTCTTGTGTAGCATATTCTGGCCATTGAAACTCAGGTGACCGAATCCGAGATGCCACAGCCCGGGTAGCATCCTTCTCAACTACACTCGAGAGACATCAAAGATTCATTACGAATCTGCAACGAAATTTTTTGTTTTTTGTCATGGGACACGGTTGCGATTTGTCCATGGACTTTATCTCTAATGGAGCAGTCACCATCTTTGAATAGTA